>BSBM01001754.1:3885000-4240000 GCA_027924585.1 Larix kaempferi
GCCTTCCCCTTGGATCGTGTCTCATAACAAATGACCAACCCGCTCTACCTGGAACCTCAGAGTAAAATACCTGTTCACATTGGGTTGGAAGAACATAGGGATCGGTTCCTGGATCAAACAACCTTGTATTTACCATGGTAAATCCATTATCATGTTCAATAATTGTTTTATCGACATCACATTGATTCAATCGTAACCTGTACCATTTGACAACGAACATAATTACCTTGAAGGAATTAAAGTCACACTGAAGAATATCTTCCAAATACCCATACTATCGATTTTCTGAGAGTTATGGATGTTTGTCACTTCTAGAGGAAACATTGGTCACCTCAAAGACTGCAGATATCCCACAATCTGATGTTTTCTTCGTTTCATCCAATTTTTCGATGCGATATCTACAACCATTGCACCACATAGACTTATGGTGTTTTACCTACAAAAATCCATACATGAAAAGATTACATAATGATCCAATATTTATTATTAAGTGCATGTTTTTTCCATACAGTGAAAAAAATCAACGTCCACATGATCAATATCTTTGCAAAAAAAAAATAGTGTGGTTTATTAATATGCTTGCCTACTTATCTTTTAAACCATATGCTAAATTGCTTTCCCTTTGTGTAAGATTGGTATTTCTATTGCGATGTGATTCTTTAACCAATGAAACCACACCTTCCCATGATATTCCATGACCAAATTGTTCACATCGTTCAATCCATACCTTCATCCAGTCAAAATTGTTTGTGATGTATAAATGAAGTGCATCCCACTCTCGACCAACTGTTTGATGACAATAAAATTAAAATTCAATACAAATGTATATTCACTTAACAAAGTATACACTCTTAATTGATGCAATATATTGAATATAAAAATAGAATATGAATGATATATATACATAAAAATCAACAGTCAAATTTGTTATATTACCTTTCACCTTCCTCGATCTACCTTTCCCCTTCGGGTACTCCCCTTCGAAATTTTTATTGGAGTCCGGATCACAAATGTGATGTAAATTGAGCTTTGACGCTAATTTAGGAAGATATTCACTAATATAAAACATTTTTTGGTATACCATATATCCCTCCATCATAGAACCCTCAACACATGCTCGTTATCTAACCAAACCCTTTATAAATTTCAAGTGCCTCTCAACCATCCACATGGACCTTGAGTGCATGGGTCCACACAACTCAATCTCCTCAACTTGGTGTATGAGGTAGTGTTCCTGTGCATTGAAAAATTCAAAAGGTAGATGCTTCTGCATTTCACACATGAGACGGGGAATTTCTCTCCTCCAATACTTTATATCTTCTTTACGTATTTCTTTAGATGACAACCATCTACAAGTGATGCAACCCAATCATGAGATTTAACAAAAAAAAATTATATTACATAACATGAATTAGTGCACAAAAATAAAATATAATTTCTACGATGAATTAAAAAAACACTAATTAGCACATGCAAAAAATCGCTACTTACCTCATGTATTTCCTGAGATTATATATAACTTGTTTGACATTGTTGTTGAAGTTGTCCGGGAGAGAGAGAGAGAGGTAGAACATACTGTAACAATATACAAATCGTTTCATTTTTTAAACAAAGAGTAGCCAAACAAATTAAATACCATCAATATTCAGTGGAATAAAAAAATCAATAATTATATGCATACCATAATAATTACCTTCATGAAGACATGCTAATCATGTGTTTTCACCCCCGAAAAATCAACTTTATTTGTTATGATATTTTTCATGTTCGCACAAAATCTGGTGGGAAATTTAATTTTTCGTATGAATTCTTTTACAACATTACTTTGCTTCTCCGTGAACATCCATGGAAGATAGTTTATATTAATTTGGTCTCTGTTGCTATGAAATTGAATGACGTCTTTCATTGCATGGTTTCCTTCTTGAATGTCTTTACAAATTTTGACATTTTTTTCTTTCTCACTCCTTCCATCCAATATTTGCCATAATGTTTCAGTCACATTCTTTCCGACATGCATTGTATCAAACATATGTGCAATTTGTAGGTGCTCATAGTAGGGAAACCTATTGAATTGTCTAGGATAGCTTTTCCTTCCTCGTGGAAGCCCACTAATGCCTTCATGATCACGATGACCATCATGAATCATAGTATATAAATAAATTACAAAAATCAATTTTAATTACAGTAAACAACACACAATAAAAAAAATACACAACATTTCATATATGATGATTCATACATACCTTGATGATTTTTATTATATTGCAACTTCCATAGGTGAGGTGTCATTATCTGCGGTTTTAATGCAGTCTCTTGCTTCCCATTGAACATAGGTTTTCAGTAGTTCAATACATGTGATTCTTAGAGAGGAAGTGCCTATACTCATCAAACACCTCCTTTCCTAATCTTTTTGAATGACGAGATTTGATCTTAGGACCACAAAATGGACATGAAAATTTTCCCTTTGTCTGAAGACCTACATAAAGAGATGGAATATCTATGTCAATTATAATTATATACAAAATTAATGGATTATTTAAAAAATTAACTAGTTCATAAAATTAAATGCAATTAAAGTGGAACTTATAATTAAAAACCACAAAAATGGGTTAACCCTGGGGCATCATGTATTTTCCATACAAGCATTGCATGGAATTGAAATTTCCTTTGTCGTATTGGTCTAGATATGTCATACATATTCATGCCATTCCATAACTTTAGTAAATCATCAATAAGAGGTTCGATATATACATTCATATATTTAACTTGGTACTTACCTGATTGATTTGAACATATAAAATATATAATTATGAGTACCATTTAGATATATAAACCATGTAGAAGAGAAAAATTATATATATATATATATATATATATGACATTATGAAAAAAATACGACAAATGAGAATCCACTACAATAAAAAAAGAGCTATAGACACAATATACCTGGAACAATCATCGAAAACATTATGTTCTCTCTCTTTATTGACAACCATGGAGGAATGTTATTGTTGATAACAAAAATAGGCCACACCGAGTAAACGGATCTCATCTATGCAAATGGATTGACACCATATGATGCCAAAGAAATCCTAATATTACGAGGTTCTTCTTTAAAGTGAGGCCATTTTCTTCCATATCTCTAAATGCAGACCCATCTGCAGGAATTCAAATAATGTCATCTTGACTTCTGTTCCGTGCATGGTAATGCATAAATTGCGCTATGTTTTTATCACCTGAACAGTCATTGCAAACGTGGAATAATGGGAATATAACAAAGAACCTTGCGAGGCACCTTTTTTGTTACTTGATCTGTTGGATATCTACTGATATGACATTCCAGACATTTTGTTGCAAATTCATGCTGATTATAATATATAACATGGTCATCGGGGCATGCATGAATTGCTTCATACTACATTCCAATTTCTTTCATGATCGTAGATAAATATCGATATGTGCAAGGTAAAATATTTGACGGTGGTAACAAAAATTCAACTATCAAGCTAGAACAAATTAAAATAAAAATGTAGTTAATATAATATATAAGTAATATTAATGAAACACATTTCATTTGTATTAATTTGACTTACGAATTAACAATAAAATTATTAGACAAATGGTAATAACCTTTAGCACGATCATATATATTATGTGATAGAATATATTACATACCTTAACATTTGTGTGACTGATATGTTTGAAAGACGATTCATAACCTTCAAGTTCATTATCAACAATATAACAGAGAGAAGAATTGTGTTGGAGCCCTCATAAAGGGGTTCGCATGCCTTCCCAAGAAGAGGTAAATCATGAATATCATCAAAATGATCATTTTCATGATCATGATCATCATCATCCATTCTAAAATTAAAAGAATCATGGATCAAAGTATTTGTACCATCATCTTCAACTATGTTATCAGTATGATCATCTTCTTCAATATGATCATTAACATGTTCCCCATTATTCATAGCTCCATGTTCCTCCGGTACTTGTTTTGAAATCACTTCCTCCAAACGATATGCCGTAGGATGTATTTCCTATATAATTCCATGAAACCATCAAGAGATAAAAGTTAATATAAGAAATATCAAAATAATACATACATTTACAAAAACAATAAATATAAAAACATATATAATGCAAAACTTACAAATGGTCGATATTCATGTCGCCCCTCAGCGTGTCCATGTTCCCTACATCGTTTTATGGCTATTGTTATCTTTACTCTTCTCCTCTTAAAGCCCCTGCATTGACTACATGGACAATAAAATTTCCCATCACCCTTTCTTTTCAGTCCATCCCACAATCTAGCAAGCAATTGTCAATTTTGTTCGTCTGGATCAGGAATATTGCTATTTGAAATTTTATCATAAAGAGATTGAATGAATATTATCGATCTTAGAAAATCAAGCTCCACACTTCGCTAATTTTAATCACAAAAACAATATAAATAATTATGTATTGTTTTACGGAAAACAGTCCGTTAAAGAATAAAATAATTTCCGCAAATCGTCGCTTGTATAGAAAAAATGTCAGAATGTTTTGAAATTTATAGATTTTAAAATATAAATAGTAGTCAGATATCTGAGGAATTGAGCATAGTTACTGTTATGAAATACATGTCGGATATATGACGACTTGAGAATAGTTACCGTTATAAAATACATGTCAGATATCTGACAACTTGAGCATCATTGGATCTGTCAAATATTCGACGACAGTTATTGAATATCCGACAGTTGTTGTCGGATAACTGACTTCTGTCGGATATCCGACTAATCCTTCTATCGATTAAAAAATTTAATCAAATTTCTTGATTTTGAAGGTGAAATCCGACAACACAGTGCTTTCCGTCGGATTTTCTCGTCGGATTTTGGGTTCAAATTTTGTAGTGACACATGGGAGGGATCACTACTAGCAACTCCTTGCCCCTCTACATTCTTAGTTAATGCCTGCAAATTTAAAAATTATTTAAATATTAGAAAGCTATAAATTTGTACAATAAGAAAAAAATAATTTAAACAGGATTAAGTCATTAACCATGTACTTACCCACCTGAAAAACTCATAGAGGCCATCCTAGGGGTGTCACTAGGACCAATGTATGTCACATCTTGCTGATAATACTATGCCTGCAACTTCAAAAATTGTAAATATTAGACCATCTAACATAAATGAACTAACGTGTATTAAGGAAATGGCGTGTATTAACAAAATGACATGTTGAAATATGACCTCAGTGTTAGTTGTTTCTGCCTCAGATACAACAACACCTAGTACACTATCACCCCCTATAGAGACATCAAGCTCCTACAAGATTAAAAATTGTATACATTAAAAATCTTAATATGTGTACAATACAAAAAAAAAAAATTTCAATAGAATTAGTGTTTTAAACATATACTTACTTGACCAGAAGTCATTGGAGAGGTACCATATATTAGTCCATGACTATAGAAAGATTAACAACATCCTTTGCACACTTGTGGATCAATTTGGGGTTCATGGGATGTTTGTCTATCCCCACCACTATATGGTCCTATGCCACCGAAAATGGATGGATGTGTCCCACTAGAGGAAGAGGGCCATTCCTAGTTAATAGCTATGCTATGGTGGACAATCACTTCATATAGCATTAGAAATGCCTTCTATGTTTGAGAAATCATATGATGTGTAGGTGGGACATCTGGTCGAGGTAGTTGGCTATGAACAGGAGGTGTGGGCCAATTGGAATCTCGATGCCTAGAATTGGGTCATTTTTGGGGCATCCCCATACCAATGCCCTGGAACCCCAATATATCAAAATAATTTACTTGTTTACCCAACACAAACTCAACATACCACGTCCAGAGGAAGTATAGTGGTAGTTCCTTATTGTTTTGTGGTGGAATATAAAAAACCATATATGATATACCCATCCAATGATCTCAGAATGGTTGATATGTGCACCACTCAATCAAAATATGTGTTATGTTGGTGTTTGGAATTTTATTCATTCCAAGCACTTTGAAATGTTCATATATTTTCTCTTTTGTGATTTTAAGCTTCTTGACTTCAGCGTAACTCAAGCCATTTGCATATTCTTGTCATTTTCTTTCTCTATATGATGCTATGTTGTACAATGCATCGTTAGAGTAGGTAATAGTGTCTATGATAGCATCCAATGAGTACTTTGCAAGGGAGTGGAAGAGTTCATCCCCACCCGTCCAAGTGGAACCGATCTCTCTCAAATGTGAAATATCTCTCCATATCTCTAAATTAGGATCCATAGTAGCCACTACAATCATAAATACAAAAAAATATCATTAAGAAAATATGCATGGTATGATGACATCTCTAAGAAATGAAAAATGTAAAAATAGTGTACAACAAATAACGATGTGAACTATTTATAATTTAATATTTATAATTGAACAATTGTACAAATGAATAAACATTTAACATTTTGTCATCCTAATTTTATGTCGTATATGTGTATTGATTTAAATTTACAAATACATACATTAAATGTCCTGTGTGTATATGTCATGGAAAGCTTCTCTACCTTATTTTAGTGCTTGGATTATGAAGTTTCATCAAAATTGTAGGGTGTTGACTAATTCCCTTGGAGGACCAACTCTAAGATTCCGGGTAGAGGTAGGGGCTAGAGCCTAGAGGAGGGGGCACATGGTTCTATTGATGAATAAAATCGAAATATGAATTCCACTTGATTTTTTTTTAGTTTTATTTTAGAGCATATATGAATTCCACTTGATGTTTTTTTAGGTGTATGCAACCTTGCTATATACATGAGAAACTTTGCATATTTGTCAATAGTTGTTTGGATTCATAAGGATGCTCATGGATATATATATGCATATAGTGAAATTGATTTAAATTTTATCACTAATTTGGGGTTTTAATTTCTTTTGGGCACATAAATAACTAAAATTATGGTTCAATTCTTTTAGGGAATAGAAATTAATAAAATTATGGTTTAAATTTATTTTACGGCATACAAATTAGTGAAAATATATTATTTAGAAGGATGTATTTTGATGTAAATAACTTATATGGAGAAGAATGATTCTCGAGGTGGAAGAGGGATGCCCTTCTCACCCAAATCATGTTCAACAATACGTTCTTTGGTCGCCCGAAATCGCTGCATGTCGCTTTTTTGGGGAAAATGATGGGCACGACCCGTTTTGGGGCATAAAACATGTTCTACAAAACATGTAAGCATTTTAGAACTACATAATATGTACACATTTTGTTTAACTATCCTACTTGGCCTTCACCATGGCAAGCTTGGGACTAGATTTAGTTGGATCGGGAGTGCTAGGGATAAATTATCTTTTATAGAACTTGAATCTACCATTTCATCTAAAAGGTCCCTCAACTTTGTCCACTCACCCTTAAGATTCATTGTTTTAAGAATTTGTTTGGTAAATATCTTTCTACGGTGCATTGATTTTATTGTTTACTTCTATACATTACATGGTATTCAATATAATCATGTCTCCTTCTAATTAAAGTATTATTTGTGCCGAGGTAGAATTCCTAAGAAGGTTAGCATGAAAACCATTTAGAAAATAGAAACAAAAATTCAGAAAATAGAGAGAATGAGTAAAAAAAGATAGTGAATGACATAGATTGCAAAGGGAGAATCATTCCCAACAAATGACTCCAGAACATAAGGAAGACCAAAGAACACATAATGTTGAAAGAAAAAGCACACAACTAAATAATAAGAGAGAAACAAGTATGGAAGATATATTGAATAAGCTTACAACTTCACATAACTTGATTATTACTTTATTACAATTCAGCATTTTGATCATTTCAATAAAGTTTTTTTTTTTAATTAGGTGAAATAATTTCAATGTGGCAAGTTTTCATTTTTAAGCAATTCTTTTTTGATGTGGCCACTAACCATTATAGATTCATCTTAACACTAGCATAGATCCATATTAGCTCTGAATTTATCACATGACCAAAGACATCAAATATGTAGTGCCCCTAGACTATTGCAGACCTTGAGGGCACCTATTTTAGTTACCTCATGACTTGCTGCTATTGAGGGTTTGGCTGGAAATCTTGGTGGGGGGGAATCCCAAGCTGGGCTTCTTGATTGTGTGTGAGCTCTATGATCGAAAGCTCGGGGGAGTCCATGCGACTGAAAGCATAAGCCTATGGTTAGGTGGCGAAGCTAACGGTTGCTTTGCCTATGGTTAACCAAGCTTTGCTCGAGGGATCCTACGGAAGACGAGGATGGCAGTGGACAAGATGGTATCAGAGACATGTTATGGTTTGTTTTAATTTGCTAAGTTATTCATTTATTTAGTTTATTTATCTAGTCATTATGCTTTCTAATCTCTTTTGTATCAAGTGGTTGAGTTTCAAGTTAAGCAGGAAGGACCCTATAGGAGGGGCCCTACAAAATCCCTTGAGGTGTAAACCTTTCCTCAATTTAGGACTCTAAAAGGGGTTTGCATCTCAAGGGATTTGATCCCTATTGGCGCTTGTTAGAACTAGAGTTAAGATGGATCTATGCTAATGTAAAATCAACCAAAATCTTACTAGATTAATAGTTTGAAGCTTTAACATTTTGGTCAAATTTGGATTAGCAAATCTTATGGATTGCATGGACTCACATGTGACTACAACTATTTGGGGTACTGTTGGGCACATTGAGAGGAAGCTATGCCACTGAGAGGAAGTCACAAGATTAATGTATTTGGTTTTGGAATATTATTGTTGGAAATCATAATAGGCGGCAAGTATATTTGGATAGCTTTATTTATGCACATGGAGTATACCTTTTAATCCCCAAGTTGAGTTCCTCAAAAAGAGACATAAGGTGCTAGCCTATGTGACGAATCTATTGACTGCCTTATTTGAGGTTGTAGTCATATGATCGTTTAATGTTTTGTTGTTGAAGGTGGTCACTTCTGCTTTCATGTCAACACTTTCTTTAACATAATCCAAAGTCCATTTTCCATCAATATGTATTAGGGATGCTCTAAGGGCCTCCTGTAATGGAGATTCAATAGAGCCAAAGGGATGATATGAATCTCCCCAATTCCATTACTATTGATCACAATATTCCTATGGGAAGATTTCAGGAGAGATACAAGTGTATCGGGTAAAGCAAGAGGAAAGGTTGTGTTGGGGATAAGAAATACGTAATGACCATTTTCATCAATGCGGAAGAACTCCACAAGTTGAATAAGAAAAAATTGTTTGCTTGGAAGATAAAGAGATTGGTGAAAATAACTAGGCATTATAGAATTTCTACCATCTATAACACAATTGACGAGTCAGAACATTGTTTATGACAATATTAGAAGAGATGTGGGAGAATTTTACTCAAGAGACTATCAAGGTTGTTTCCAATGACCCATTGGGATGATATGTCGAAGGATAGAATTTGTCCCATAAAAGACTACATCGAGTAGCTCTGTTATGTAACTTAATATAGATCTTATATAGAATATGCCTACAAATGTGGTGATAAGACTAAGCAGCATAATGTGGAATCAAACATTGCATCAATTAGGGATTCATAATGTGCCAAAAATTCATTATTGTATATAGATTCACTATAAAACCATAGTGCAGTAGGTTCATCCTTCTTAGAATAATAATGTGATCTCTCAATAGTGAAGTGGGTATAAGAACAGATCTAAAGAGTGGTAAGTGTTGCTATATGTAGAGCGATACTTTAGAATGCTAGAGGTGATGCCCAAACCCTAGAGTAGGTGTGTGTCCTATGTGTTCATAAATAGTGAAGGTGGCAGTGTAGATATATCCAAGAAAGACTGAGTTGGATGTCAACAACTATATTGTGTCAAATGGTTGGAGCTTTGCAGCGTATTCTTGCATATTCTTTTAAAGAAAATATGGAAAGTGAATTAGTCTGAGATTAGGTCGAAGGCAAATCTAAGGAAAAAATGTGGTGGCAATATTCAAAGGCGGCAGAACCCTTGATACATTTCTCTTGGTCACAGAAAATGCAAAAGAATTGCTAGCTATACAGTATACATTGCTTATGGTTTGAATCATAGTAGCATAATTTGGTTGTATTGGACTTTCATGTACAAATTCAGAAGAATTTGAACTCATTGAATATTCGGTGTAGTTGAAATACAGATATTGGTTCTTATTAATAGACAATTAAATTTTGATTTAACCAATTTAAAACAAAACAAATTTTAATTATTTTAACACTATATACCATAAATCCAATTCAATTTCATACTCTTATTCAAATAATTATTAATAATATCTCACACTTGTTGTATATTTAATACTTGATATTTAATATTTTATTAAAAATAGTATATTTATTTATTTTTATTATATAGATGTCCATGTACATTTATGCTCTATTGGTGAATATTTAATTAAAAATAGTATATATAAGAAGTATACTTTAGTATTTTATATGTACTGTATTTTTGCATTACGTATTTGTTTAGTATCGAATCATATTCGTATCCATATTCGTACTCGAATTATGCTACTATGGTTTGAAGCATAGACTCTTGGAAACGTTTGCAATAATAAAGGCCATTTAAGCTTTACAATCATAAGCGAAAAAATGTTGTTGAATGTGAGTGAAAATTGTAATTCTATTGTATTCAAATATTTGGCCAAATACTTGAATTGTTTGAAGGCTTAACACCACTGGTGGAACTCAGATCTTTGGAAGAGGATGCTATGTTACATGTCAATGAGAGATGCACCATGTCTACTTTCACATGTGGGAAACCCAATGTCTGGAGCTGAACATGTAATATAGATGGTCATCCTCTTTGTGAAATTATGGTTCTTGGGGAACCCTAATTTGCTACATTTTGTTCCCTGTCGGGGTGCTAGGATATGGGTACTAGAGGCAAGGATCACCAACCAATGGATTTAGGAAAGAGAGATAGAAGGAGTTCCCAAACTAGAAATCAATCAATTGGTTTCGAAATCACATCACAAATGTTGTAGATGCTCTCTTAGCGTAGCTTGTTTATGGGTTACATGTTGGTAGGAATAGTTAATTCCTCCCTCCATATACTTATCAAATCGAGTTATTTTATGACAGGAGTAAACTAGTCAATGTATTACTGATAGAAGTAAGCTTCTTGATGTACAGGCTTTTGACAGTAGATGTGATAGTCATAAATAGAGTTAGGTAGTTTATTTAAAGCGGGAAACTTCTTGAACTAGTCTAATACATGTTTATATGTATGAAATATGAGTAGTAGAGTATGATGTAGAGAGATTTTTTTGTATTAATAGAAGAAGAGCATTTTGCTCATTTTGGTGTGTGTTAGAGTTGTAGCTCTGTATTTGTAGTAGCTGTGAACAATTTGTTATCCCAATATCAGAGCAGGTTATTGGAGTTGAGAGTTTCTCTTCCAATTTGATAAAGTTATAGGTCTGTAGAAGTTTCTCCCCATGCGTTGAAGTGAAGACTGGAACCATGAGAGAGATGATAAGACTTAAGGAAGTCAAGCCAAGATCCTTGCAAAACATTGTGGAGGTTTTTGAGCAGCTGCTGCTGCCATTATTCTTATCTTGAAGGGACCGAGAAGCTTGTGCATGAAGTGGAGTGTGAAGAGGTATGAAATAAACCCCATAAAAATAAATTAATTAAAAAAATTAAATTTTACGGCCCATATTTACTGAGGAAGATCCACAATTAAAAATATACAACTCCTAGATGAGAAAGTGATGTCATTCAAAATACTTGGAAGGAGTTGTGAAAAGTAAATTTGCATGTGTGAATTCCAACTCCTCCGTGAATGAAAATTAAACCTCAAGCATTTTTTGAAGAGTTGTGTGTAAAGTAAATTAAAAATCGTGCATGTTGGTAGGAGTTGTGGAAAAGATAATCCACATAACTCCTCTGTGAAACAAAATTAAAAACTGTGCATGTTTGAAGGTGTTGTGAGATAATTAGATTAAAATCATGCATGTTGGTGGGAGTTGTGAAAAAGTCAATCCACATAACTCCTCCATGAAACAAAATAAAAACTCATGCACTTTTGAAGGAGTTGTGAGTTAAATGGATTAAAAATCGAGCAAGTTGGAGAGAGTTGCGAAAAAGGCATTTCGCGCGTGTGAATAAATACTTTAACCCTAAGTATGATTTATGGGTTATTAAAGTAAATTCAAGGATTAATATTGATTAAAAGGGAAAGCCGTCATTTGTATTAAAGAAACGGAGAAGCCGCTTTCTTTCCTTAAAAAGGGGAACGTTTTAATTAATTAAAAGGAGGAAAGGGGCCCATAGTTAAGCCAAAAAGGGGTAGATTTTAAAATTTTAAAAAAATTGGGTCTTGTTATTAAAAAAATTGTCTTTAAAATAAAGAAGCCATGGTTAAAACAAACTTAGAAAGAGTCGTATCTCTGAAGAGAAAGCAAGCATATGTAGAAGTCTAGAAAAGATAGGAAGCATAGAAATGAAAGAAAAAATGTTGAGATAAAAAGTTGAAGGTTGTGGTTGTTGACGAACCAGTAGTGCTCTAGGTTTTATGGTGTGCCCATAGCTGAGAAAATTATCTAAGGAGAGAAGTTCCCCATTAAAAACAAACTTTGAGAAGATAAAATTTGTTTGAGTTGTAGCAGACCACTGATGCGTATTTGAATGTAAGATTTAAGAAAGTTAACTTGAAGACAAAGGATACCAGAAAAATAAAGAAAGCAGAAATGAGAAAGAGCAAAAGGATCGGGAAATTGAATAAGAAAATTGATAATGTAGAATAAATTGGTCATGTTATTGCATAAAAACTAGGGACAAGTATTGCAGAATCTACTTAAGCATATGGCATTGAAGAACAATCACAAGATTATTGGAACCTATTTTATTGTCTCCATATTTCTTAGGTAAGAATTATGAGATTTGGTCAGTGAGAATGAATACTAGGCTTTGTGTTGATGAATTGTGCATTGCAGTATTGAATTTATTTGAAGAACCAAATCAAGACGTCTTTGAAGCCAAGACAAAAATTCAGAAAGATAATTTATTAGTAGATAAAAGAATGATGCAACAACATTGTGTCTCATTCAACAAGCTATGGATGAGAGAATTTTGCCTAAAATTGCTCTAGCCAAAACATCCAAAGAGGCTTGGAATATTTTGAACATGTTTTTTGGTGTAAGGGGGAGTAGTTGTGATGGTACAATGGGAGCTATAGAATGTGATGATATTATGGAATCTGTAAAAGCAAAGAAGACATAAGAAATTGACATTTGTGAAGCTCGTTGTGCAAGATCATAGATGGATGATAAAAATTGTGAACACAATACATATATTCATGTGGATGATGATGAGGTTGGAACTTTCATTGCTGCAATAGAAAGTATAGCCATAGAAGATGTTCATAAAATTTTTGAACCCCACACTGTTTTGGATGATGAAGCTGAAGAACTTTCTATATAAGCAGATGCATTTTCCCTTAAAGAACATGAAGAAAAAAATGTTGAAATAACTGAAATAATGTATTATGAAGAAGACTATTCAAGAGAATAATAGCTACATATGATGAAAGAGAAGAATGATATTGATGCTTTTTTGAATGGAGGAATCTTTCTTGGTACCATAAACCAAGTGGAATTTGTAGTGGAAGCAGACCTAGCAGGGGTAGTAAAGGCTGTCGAAGTAAAAGGTGAAGTAGATGAAACTGAAGACAACGAAGAAGAGCTTGTGAAGGCCAAGTCCATGAGGGAAAACATTTTTCATAATAATTATGTTTTTTGTGAATGTACATGTACAAAGAAAAATCAACCAACAATTGAAAATGAAAATGAAGATGATGAAGACTCCAATTTTGTTGCAAAATTTGATTAAAAAATTTCCAGATTGCATAGAAATTGCAGACATTATAGTTCAATATGAATGCTACAATCATAGCATTTTTTATTTTGATGATGAATTGAAGCTCATTGAATAATGTGTTCAAGAGCCAAACTATGTTGAAGTGGATTTCACCGTAGCTGCAGGTGTCAGAAGTTTAGTTGAAGGTAACACTAAAGCTGCAACATAGATACAAAATATGAGTAATGAATCCACTGTTGATGATGACCTTGATGTTGAAGCAAAGGTTGAAACAAATCAATTATTGTGTGAAGAAGATGAAGATGATTCTCTTGAAGTAGAGAAAATTGAGAAGAATCAAAATATTATAGATGAAAAAGAAGAGCTAGTAGATAAAAATGAAAATGATTTATTTAAAATCCTAACAAATGTTTCTAGGTTTGCAAGTGGTGAAAGCAACAATTGAAGAAAATGAGGAAGAGCACTTAGTCATAGTGCCATTAAATTTTGATGTTGAAATAAGGTTTCATGAATATTGGCTTGAAAATCCTAAGTATACCATGGAAAAAAATATTGTAGCTAAAAATGAAATAGATATGCATATTTTGTAGCAAGGAAAATTCAATGAAGAACTCTTGGATGAACATTTTGAGAAATGGAGCCTTGAATAAATGAGGCATTATTATCAACTCATGATATGGTGAAATTCTAGTGTTGAAACTGATAATGAAATGAAATAGAATTATGTTTATGGTTTATTTGACTCTGATTATGAATGTATTAAAGTTAGGATTGATAAATTTGATGCTAAAGCATATGGTAGTGCTAACGCTGCAAAAATTGAATAAGATGGCATGGACACCAAGTCTAAAGAAACTGTGAAAATACAAAGGAGGAAGAAAAATTTCAAGTTGAAGATGAAGAACTTCAGAAAAATCAGTCAATATAAATTCTGGAGTAAAAGGAAAAATAAATCAAGTCATGCAAGGTACAGAGGATAATTTGTGCTAATCTCCAACAAATTTTGAAGTATTTTGTGATCGCAATATTGACTGAGACTGAGACTGAGACTAGTAGGCATCAAATTTATGAATTTTGTTGAGTCAAAAGCCCATAGATGCATCGTTGAAACATGTCAGTAGGTGTTAGTTTTCATGTAAATTTTGTAATTGTTTTAATAGACTATGGTCATAATTAAGGGGGAGTGTTTGCAGGAATAGTTAATTCCCCCCTCTGTATATTTATCAAGTCAAGTTATTGTCTGACATAAGTAATCTAGTCAATGTATTACATACATAAGTAAGCTTCCTAATGTACATGTTTTTGGTAGTAGATGTGATAGTCATGAATAGAGATAGGTAGTTTAGATAATGCAGGAAACTTCCCAAACTAGTCTAATGAATGTTTATATGTATGAAATTTGAGTAACAGAGTATGTTGCAGAGAGATTTTTTCCGTCTTAATAGAAGAAGAGCATTTTGCTTATTTTGTTGTGTGTTAGAGTTGTAGCTATGTATTTTTCTTTTGTAGTTGTCTGATTAACAGTCATAGCTGTGAAAAATTTGTTGTCCCAATCCAACATTACATTCTTGTAAACAACATGGAACACAGGAAAATATCATGAAATGGTCCATAGTAAATTTGTGGAGTTGAAAAGGACGAGGAATTTTGGAGGAGAATGTTAATGAGAGGAATGTCAAGAAAGAAGGAACCTAAGGGCTTAGCTGAGATAACCAGGAGTGCAGAAAAATGGTGTTGATGGAGGTGAGTTGCACAAGTGAGATCCGTCCAAATAAACCCCAGCAAACAGATCCATGGAGTGAGAGAGAACTATTGGGTGGGAAAGTGAAAAATTAGAAGGGTATCAGAATTGTTCTGATAACAAATGATATGGAACATTGCTCATTCCAGTAAAGAGGACATTCTGAGGAATAATAACCCATAAAATATTATGATATGACATTTAGATTGAGGAATAGGCTCAGATATTCATTTGAAAAAAAAAGGCCTTATTATAGATTTAAAACTAACGGCCTAACTCCTCGCACTCAATCGAATGCTTATTAATAGGCTAGTAAACAATATTTAGGCGAGGAACCATTTCTTTCGAGATCATTATTCCCTTCAAGGTTGAAATTTCATTAAAATATTACATGTCAGACTATTTTTTTTAGGTCTTGGGGTTTAACATTCCCCTTCACTAAATGTTTTGCCTAAATATGTAACTGTTAGTAATAACATTTTAGTGTTGGGCCCTCGCACGAAGTTGAGAGACATTTTAGATGCAATCTTAGTTTCGTGAAACACACACAAGTTTAGTGAAACCAAAACGCTCGAGCATTTCTTTGAACTAGGCATGGGCAGACCTGAGACTTCCATCTCATTTAACACGTAAGAAAGGAAACGAAAATGATTGAGCTTTATAGAAATACATAACACTAAATGTTCGAGTGTTATAGAAATACATAACACTAAATGTTCGAGTGTTATAGAAATACATAACGATCTAACGTTATGTTTAATATCTACATACAAAACATTATCCTTGAAACCTTATTTAATATTTCCTTACTAAGAAAATATTTCATTTATTTCCCTATCCCTCCTTATCTTCAAGGGTTTTGGGCTTCATGTTGAATGGGTTAGGAGGTTAAATAGGGATTTGGTGTTAGGGGTTAATGGATTAGAGTTAAATTGATAAAGGGGTTTAGGTTTTTAGCGATTCTGGGTTTAGAAGGCTAAAGAGCTAAGACGTTATGGGGTTTAAACTAGGGGTTAGTGGTTAGTGGTTGAATTATTAGATGTAAATAGGTAAAGGGGTCAAGGTGTTAGGGGTCAAGGGGATTATAGGTTAAGGGATTTAGTTCTTAAAATGGATTTAGGGATCTAGGTTTACGCGGTTAGGATTTTAGAGGTTAGACATTAAGGGCTTAAGTGTTTGTGGATAAACTAGGGATTAGGTGTTAAGTATTAAGTGCTTGGAGGTAAAGGGGTTTAGGGGCTTTAGAGGTTAAGGGGTTGAGGGAACCAATGTTAGGGGGTTAGGGTTCAAGAGGTTAAGCATTAAGGGTGAAGGGTTTAAGTTTTAAGGGTTTGTAAGAGATTAAGGGCTTAGGGGCTTAGTGGTTAAGGATATGAGGGTTAGGGGATTTGTGGCTATTTAAGAGGTGATTCCTTTAGGGATTAGGAGATTTACGGGATAAGGAATTTGTGGCTCTAGGGTTAGGATTGTAGGGTTGATTTGGTTAAGGGTTAAGTTTCAAGGGGTTAAACGATCAAAGGCTTAGGGGTTAAGGGCTTAATGTACTAGGAGATGAGGGATTATGATATTCTAGGGATTTATGGGTCTTGGGATTTAGGGATTATGGGTTAGGGTTTCTATGGTTAGGGGGTTAGCTAAGACTTAGGGGTTATGGGTTAATAATTTAGAGGTAAAGGAATAAAGTAGTTAGCAAGTTTAAATATTTATGGGTTAGGGATTTAAGCAGATAGGGGGTTAAGGGGTTTTATGGGTTATGGGATTTAGAGGTTAAGGAATTTAGGGATCAATGGTTACGTGGATAGGGTTTAATGGGTTAGGGGTCAAGTCCCAAACAGTTAAATATTTAATTGTTTCTAGGGGTTAAGGGCTTAGTGCTTTAGGGATTTGGATTTAAGTATTATGGGTTAGGTTGTTTAGGGGTTAGGGGTGGAATAGGTCTTAGGGGTTAGGGGTTGTGGGATTAGAGGTAAAGGGGTTAAGGGGTTTAAGGGTTAGAAGATTTAGGGGTTAAGAGATTTATTTTTATGGGGTTAGGGTATTATGTTTTATGAGGTTAGGTATTAATGGTGAAGGGGTTAAAGGGGTAAAGGCTTATAAGGGGTAAAATAGAGCTTACAGGCTAATGTACAACCCCAAGCGAGAATGCCAAAGCCAAGAGAGGAGTGATCAATCCAAAGGGAGGGAGATCAAGCAAACATAAATCTCTCATGCAAACAAAGAGAGCACATGCAAACATAGAGTGCACAAGAAACTGTAGGCCACACTGGCACAAGGGAGGTCGCACATGCAAATGTCGTGTAGAGGTAAATAATTATTTTACCTCTATAGGGTAAACTAGAGCTTAGAGGCTAATGGTTAAAGGATTAGAGGTAAATAATTAAATAACTTAAGGGGTTTATGGGTTGGGGGCTTTAGGGGTAAAGGGATTTAGGGCTCTAGGGTTAGGGAGTTAGGTGTTAAGAGGTTAGGCATTAAGGGCTTGGGTGCTATAGTGTTAAGGGATTATAAGGGGTTAAGGGCTTAGGGTGTAAGGACTATGAGGATGGGATATAAGGGTTTAATTAAGGGACTAGAGATTTAATGATTATGAGCTTTATAGGTTAAGGTATTTAGGGATCGACTATTAGTGGGGTAAGGTATAAAAGGTTAGGATTAAGTGTCAAGGGGTTAAAGTGGTAAGGGATTATATGTTAAGGGATTAGGTGCTTAGGGGTTTAGGGATTTAGGGGGTTGGGAACTTAGGAATTATGTGTTTAGGCATTTAGTTTTATCTCTCAGCATTCCTCTCTCCACCTTCCTAAATTTATGTCCCTTTCCCCCCCCTCTCATATCCCCTCTCTCTCTCTCTCTCACCCGTTATATCCATTCAACACTTAACACATAGTTTATATGTTTTATAACTCTAGAGCATTTTGTAACTCCAAAATGCTCTAGATTTTGTTTCTCCAAAATGCTTGAGCATTTTGGAGAAACAAAACGCTATAGCATTTTTGTTGACACCAAGCACGGGAATACAGATTTGAATTTAAACATAACGTGTTTGCATTCCTCGCCACCTAAAACGTGCCTTCTCACACGCCCGTATGTCATCCATAGTCCTATGTGGTTGGTTCATTTTTACCAACCTTGTGCTATGGAATATGGTAAACCATAGCTAATTGGGCATTTCCTCAATTTTCTCACTATGTGTATCTTGCACCACTCTTTATAGCATGATGACATACACAACCATTTTTTACAAAATTTTAGACATAGATAGCATTTTTTATGTAGATTCCAAATATGTAATTTAAAACAAAATGGTTTCTATTTTTTTCCTAATTTTCTTGTATCATCAATCCTTAAGTAAAAAAACATGTTGTTAGTGTTTATTCCGTAACTTTTTCATCTCACAACCATTTAAAAAAATAATTGTATGATGCACTACGGGACACCGACCTCTACATGCTATAAAAAATCTATGTCTAAATCATTGCATTAAGAACTTCAAAGGTTGCACCTACACTTGACGTACCGTTCTCGAGGTTTAATCACTTAGATAATTAAAAAAATTAAAAATTAAACATTTAATTTTGGAAAAATAGTGTTGCACTAGTGCTACTTGTTGTCTACATGTCTACCAATTTTTGTATCCCAAAACCATCATTTAGGCACTCAAAGGTCGCACCCACAAAAAAATATACCTTATCATCTGCCAGAAAAATAAACAGTGAATGTTAGAAAAGATGAAATTTGACATAGTTATGTAAATTTTCAATACATAATACATAATATATATATATATATATATATATATATATATATATATATATATATATTGGGAAACGTGATTAAAGTTCCCACATTTCATCTTTTTTACTCAATGCAAGATATCTTGTGTAAGTATCTCAAAAAATCCAAGTAAGTTGAGTGATGTCTAATTTTTCAGTTTTCTATTGCATCTAATGCGCCAAAAGTGACCCTCATTATCTTTTACTCACTCTGTTGGAATTTGGGAGTGGAAAATGAACTAAATGTGGATCAAGGACAACAACAAATGGAGTATTGATGCAGACAATAAGTATATTTTTCTCCTCATACACCTCAATCCTTTGAATTGGAGATAGAAATATGTTCTTTGTTTAGAACTATGTTCTAATCCCTTTACTCTGTATTAACTCCTTGATCCCAGAGTACACATAGAAAATGATGAGCTAGGAAAGTATTTCAATCCACCCCAACTCTAAGTGATCATACTAGAAGAGTGTCTCAATGATAATCATGATGTTAATGAAGTTAAGAAATAGCACCCAGTGCTCCACTTATTTTTCATCCCAGTCCTATCACAAACTAATAACTCCCACAGGTAGGAAACCATGAATTTATTTATTAAAAGCCCGAGTTATTTCATGCATGTACTCGTTTGTACATTGAGGTTCTCAATTAGGGTCATAAGACAATTTCGTTGACATTAATAATCCTCTCAAATCAATCCAAATGCAAATAATTAACACTTGTTCATATTATTCATATTAAAATCACCATTTTCCATCTTACGATTATATTCTGTTTGAATTTGAATCAATCATTTACTCTAAACAATACTCATTGAAATATAAATTACAAAACTAAAAAATACTCACTAAAACCTAGATTACACAACAATATAGATAAGTTCATTGTTGTAAAATGTGAATTGAGTGTTTATGTTTTCTCACCTTACTATTGAATGTTGTTTGAATCGATCATTAGCTCCTAATATTACTTAGTTGAAACCTAAATTACAAACCAATATAGATAAGTCAATTCAAGGGATGTGAGACATTTTTTATGGATAACTTGTTCCTACTTCTTCATAGTTTCCTTGGACTTTGGATTCGATGAAAAAAAAACTTATTTCATTGCATATAGTGTCACTATCTCTATTCTCTACTTTCTAAAAGGAATTCATTTATCATATGATAAAAGAAAAATATTTCCATAAACAAGCAAATGAATCAATTGACAAATCATTGTTGTGTCATTTTAGTGGACAATAATTAATATTTGCTACAAAATTAATTGAAGCATTGACACAAATAAATATTATCATAAATTAGTAAAACGCCAGACTACACAGTTGATTTTATAGAAAAAGTGATAAAATTCCCCATTAAGAACTGTACAAAATCCAAAATATAAAATATAAGAGAGAATCTAATTAAAATTTGATTATTATGAGACCATACAAAGCATGAGTTTTTAAGAGTGTATACTCCTGGTGGCACCCTCCATAAATGATATATTTTGGTGTATAATCATCCTAATTTGATGTCTCGAAGGGCTACATATGGTAATGTCATAGATCACTTGAATTTGCATGAGCTAAAAGTTTATCAACTTTTAATCTAAAAATATTAAGGTGTGAACTATATTACTAATTTCGATTCCCAAGAAATTAATCGCTATAAAGTCAAATAGCCCTCTCAACAACATGTTATATATAACCTTGAAAATAATGATCAAATGTTTTCTCAAATAACTTGGGATTGTATGTAGTAATAATGCGATATCAATATGCTTTTAAATTGTTGATAATTTTGGAGAAACACAATCCCTCAACAATGTTTTTACATTAATTAGGAACATCCATATTTAAGCCAAGCCATGCTTAAATGGTGAGGCTTATTAAAACTGTGAACATCCATCAAAGCCTCATTAATGAATGTAGTGTCATAAAATTGAACCATTATGCTTAGTAATACAAAATTATACTTCGTAAAGATACATAAATGGTTGTTGGGTAAAGATTGCTCATCTATAATGCAATATCAATCATCCCATCCACTACAATTGGAAAGAAATTGCCATGCATTCCTCTCAAGCACGCTATATCTATATATGAAGTTTACTAGTCGGAAATATATTGTTGGTAAATTAGCTTCCATGGAACTGCAATTTAGAGTATAAATGATGAGAATTATTCTTAACTTCAAGTTAGGCTTTGGTTCAGCGCAGGGAAAATTTTAAGAACCCCCCCTAAATTTCTATGTATAATAATTGGGCGAATCCCCATGATATATAGGTAAATATGAAGGTTATTTTATCAATGTTAAATCATGTATATATAATTTTTTGGCAAATCTCTCATTGAATTTTATAATCTTGTAAAATCTTGGCGAATATTTCACTAGATTATAAAACCTTGTAAAATCTTGGTGAATCTTTCACTAAATTATAAAACCTTGAGAAGTCTTCGTGAATGTTTTGGCAAGTTTTTCCTTGGAAATCATGCCCCCCTGCATGCCCAAATACACAACCATGAATGAAGTCTCATCCCCCAGGCATGGTGCTCCAAACACCCACAAAACATTATTGCCACATTGCTAATCACAAGCTTCAAAATCCCCATGTTTCTTGGGGAAAATTTGAATATGAGGTAATGCGATTTAGAACTCTCCTAGATGAAATGGGTCACTATAATACTTTATAGTAAATATCAACTTCCCTTCCCATGTGGACATTAAGCAACTTGTAAAATGAGATTCAAACCAAAAAATATGGACTATTTTAACTTTGAATTCGATTTCCATGATCAATAGAAGGTGAAAGAGCCCCTAGCAACTGCCGTTTTTTAAAATTGGGGGCGATTGGAAGTTTCCTAGTATTTTCATGGGCGAACAGAGGTTTAAACCCATTTTTAGAGGGGCAAAATTGTTTTATCCTTGATCCCCTTTCTAAATTTGATGGGGCTAACCTCTCGTAAATTAAAAATAAATAAATAAAATGTAAATAGCAATCTATGATCTTCCTTATAACTTGAGTCCTTATCATAAATTTATTTTGTAATATAAAATAAGAGACAATCAACTCAACTCCAACGTCATTAAATTAAAAACTCTCAAATTAAAATTTCTTTATTGCAAAAAGATGCCAAAATAAATAATTAATATATGTTAGATTAATGAAAAAATCTTTAATATATAATAATTGGGGGAAGGTGGGGGAAGGGGTCGGCGAGAGGAGGAGGGAGTTGAATGTTTTTTCTTTTAATTTATTTATTATTGTTTTTTATATAGTATGGTTTAATTTTTATTTTTTTTTTAAATTGTTTTTTTTATATAGTTTTATTTTTTGGTTTAGGTTTTAATTATTTTTTTTTCAATTCTTTTTTATATAGTTTATGTTTTGGGTTTAATTTTTAATTTTTAATTTTTGTATAGTTTTTGTTTTGGGTTTAGGTTTTAATTTTTAAATTTTTTTGAAAATTTTATATAGTGTTTGTTTTGGGTTTAGGTTTTTTTTTTTTTTAATTTGTTTACAAAAATTTCTATATATAATGTTTTTCATATGATTTTTACAAAAATATATGGTATATTTTTTTTTGAATTTATGTGAATCATCACTTTTTTGAAAATAATATGAAATAGTATCATTTTTATACAAAAAATTTCTGAAAATTTATTGAAAATAGTTTATATGTCTTTATTTTCTGGAGTTTTTTACAATTTTGTCAATAAAAATCTCTTATTTCATAGAAAAAATTTGCAAAATGAATATTTTTTTCATTATAAATTGCTTATAAATATATGTTATTTTGTTAAATTTCTAAAAACACACTTGAAAATAGAAATAAAAAATATTTTATGACAAAGATAATTCAAAGGCCCGAAAAAATGCCTCAAAATGAAAATGTGTGATATTGGTATCAACCCTTTTTTAAACGGAGCTAAAAACAACTACTAAAATTAGGAGAGAGAAAATTGAGAACTGTGTCGAGTTCTCATTTCATAGTATAAGTGGTTCAGTGCTCCTTTTGGCACTTGATGGAGGAGCTACCCTCCTCCCCCCAGGCCCCCTTTGGGCGTCCAATGCGTAGCCCAAAGGAAAAAATTTACAATGCATTCAAAGGGCGTGCCCAAGCCCAAAGAATATATATATATATATATATATAAGAATTTACATTAATGTAAAAAAAATACATTACATAAAAATGAAAATTTAACTAACCTTGACAATGTTTTAAGCTCCTCCATTGAATCTCCTTGGTGGTCTTGAAAGACCTTTTAGATTGATCCAATGTGTTTAATCAATGTTTCCGAAAGGTAATGGTAGAAAACAAAACAACGTTTATATAACATAGATTAAGTTTAATTTTACTCCTTTATGAATGTGGGATTTAAAAAAAATGATAAAAGCACACAAAATAAAATTGCCAAAATAAATATAAAATAGACAAAATTATTATTAAAAAAAACTAACCTTCAAAGCACTACTAAATTGCTCCAAATTCAAATGAGAATAGTCGAAAAAAAAATAGTTTATATAGCTAATATTATGTTTAACATTACCTGTTTTATGAATGTGGCATTAATAAAAAACTCTAATTAGCTTATGCATTATTACTGAATTTAAATAGAATGGCGTTAAATGATTTTTTACTAGTTTTATGCATGGTGTACCATCATTTAACCACCACCCTCCTAGTCCGATGACGGAGGTGCATATGTGCATCTAGAGGCAAATGATTCCCAATAGGGGTCAGTCCGAGTTCCTAGCTAGGATCTCAGTATAGGTGCTCAAGATGCTAGGAAGTGAGGACGACCATTCATTAGACTTGGTTCCATATCCATATGCGGTCTTGGATTGGAGAGCGTGCCACAACATCTTCTTCAGCCACTATGAGCCACCATAGGATACAGATAATATTATCATTATGTTTAAATTAATATAGTTTCATTTTATTCTCTTTATTATTAATGCAAATGGGTGATTCCATGAAGATGGGTAACTCTTTTTGGCCAAATATGACGGTGAAAAACGGAAATTTTACCCATGTATTAAATTGAAGCCCTTGAAACTCCTATTTGCCAAATGAATTTTGACATGCGCTTGAAAAACCGAATGTAGAGAATTATGTTGGATTTCCAATGATATTTTTTTCAAAATATACCAATGTCATTTATCGTGTCGAATTTTCATTTAATGAAACATGTGTACTTAAAAATTTGAAGAGCAATTAACAAGTAGTTTGTGTTCATGCACGATAATTTAATGTTAAAAGTAATAATTTTAAAAAATGAAATATGTGAACGTGATCTAGACAGAATGCACTAGTGCTTACTTATTTTTTTTTTTATTTTTCTTGAAAAATTATATTTATTATTATTTTTCGAAACTGACCAATGAATATTTCAGTCGGATTTTGCACACGTGTGTTCATGCACCAAATCTTTTGATTGTTTACATAATTTGCAAAACTAAAAATACCTTTTTGAAGAGGATGCGCTTATCTAGTGCTTGTGTATCTTTTCAATTTTTTGGATGTGTATTTTGAATGTTGTGGATTTATTTTTGAGCTCAATTGAAGTTGTCGGCAGGGTTTTTTAGGGCATGTTTTAGTAGAAATTAAAAAACAAAAGACATGTGAAGATAAAAATTCAAAACTTTTATGTATATGGATAGAGGATTCATTGACGAATCCAATGGTATCAAGTCCACCCATTAATGGGAATTTAATGACATGGTTTAACCCTCTGGAAGGTAGGCAAAAGTTTCATTTTGCAGTGAAAAGGGCTCTCGGCCTGTTTTTTAAGCCCTCAATCGAGGTATTTAAAATACCTCAATCGAGTGTTTAACAAGACCTCGATCGGGGTTTTAATAAGACCTCAATCGAGGTATTAATAAGACCTTGATCGAGCAAATAACTCGATTGAGGGTATGTAAAATTACCTCGATTGAGGGTTTTTTTGTGTAAAGAATATATAAAAGAAAACCCGGGAAAGTTGTTGGACAATTAATGTTTCCAACCACAATTCCCTCGTAAAAATGACAACCAACCTCTATATAATTACTAAAGAATTGATGAATAACACTAATTTAACTCATTGCTAGTTTTTTTTCAATTAGAGCTATTTGAATTTGATGTTGTTCAATTCTAGAGCTTGGTGAATTTGATGTTGTTCAATTAGAGCTTGGTGATTTTGATATTGTTCAATTAGAGTTCATTAGACATGTAAGATTTATTTGTAGACATATTTCATACTAACATATTGTTGTTTGTTATAACAATTTGAATAAATCTTTGTTTGTTTTCATTGTAGTTGGATGGGGAGTAAGAGAAAAGACAAAGAAAGCATGCTCGTCAAGATAATAACAATGAAGAGAGTGAGAAGGCTAGAGAAAGGATGAGACAACATAGAACAAACTTGAGAGAAGAAGAAGATGCACATTTGGTGCAACAAATTCCAATGGAGGACAACCAAGGTAAATTATTGAATTACATGCTATCATAATTTAAATATCATGCTACATAATTTACAAAATTAGTAACAATTTTCCAATAAATTTAACTAAATTTCATAATTTAATTTGTTTCATATTTATTTGTAATGATATTCTTAATTATTTCATCCATTTGTTATTTAAATTTCAAAGTTTGCAACAATTTTTATGTTAAATGAACAATTTTCAAGTGGCTAACAAATGTTAAATTGGAACAATTTTCAAATGAAACATGTAAATTTAGATTATATTTTCATGTTAATACATGTACATATTTTTAACTATTTTCAAATTATTTCAAAGTTGCTAACAATTTTCAAATTATGTTTCAAAGTTGCTTTAACAATTTTCAAATTATTTCAAAGTTGCTAACAATTTTCAACTTTATTGTCAAATGAAATATATTCTAAATTGTTATAATAAATTGTTTAATTATTGTTGTGTACTATATATTTTGTAGACATCGACATGTTCAATGGGGAGGAGCCACCTCTTCCTTCTCAGGATGATGAGGAGATATAGAAGCCCCAGGTTCCATAGTTTCATAGACCTAGCCTCCGATGCAGGCCCGATGATAGGTATCGACATGATGTAGTGGATAATTTATCAACACTATTGGCGCAACAAGGGGGTTCAATATGTACTGGTATAGGAAATTGTGCGACAGCCTAACCTCACAGAGATATGGATTATGGTTCCTTGTGATATGAATAACTTGATGCATCATATTATCGGTGCATCCATTCATTTAGATGTTAGGAGGGATGACCATTCCTCATTTGATGAGGGAGAAGATCCTCCTCCTCCAACTCCTCCTCCATAATCTCCTTCTGACTGTTGAGACGTAATAGCCTCGACATATCATCCACATCCTCCTCCTCCACCTTTTCCTCCATCATCTCCAACATCTCATCCACCTCCTCCTCCATTAGTTCCTTCATCTCATCATCTACCCCCACTTGACCCAACACATCCATCTCCTCAACTACTCCTACTTGAATGACCAACATATCCTCATCATCGTCTTGACCCTCCACCATTTCCTTCTCTAGTCACCTCTATTATTGATACGATGCTCAAATGGCATATGATTCATCTTGATGGACCTATCCATGCTTCTCTTTGGGCTTGTTTTTTTCCTAGCAGAGGTACTAATGACTCAGGCTCTACTAGTGGTGGTGTTGATGCCTTTGGCTCTGTTAGTAGAGGTGTTTATGTCTCTAGCTCTACTGGTGGAAGTGTTGATTCCTCTAGCACTGGTATGAGAGATATTGATGTCTTTAGTTCCAAAGGTGGACCAGATATGTTATAGAATTTATTGGACTAGAGATATATATTTGGCATGTATCATCAATTTGATGTTATTGTTCACACACACACACACACACTGCAATTTTCATGTTGGTGTTGATGTTGATGTTTATTTATATGTCGATGGTGAAGTGTATGTTAGGTCATGTTAGATGATGTTTGTTAGATGTGTGTTATGGTTATGTTATATAATGCAACTTGTGTTGTGTTAAATGTTATTATTAAATTAATTGTGTCAGTTACATGATGTTTAAATATGTTAGATGATGTAAGGTAATGTTTATGATGGTATGTTAAATGAAGTTAATATTTTTTAGATGTAATTACTAGATGTTTATCTTAAATTATGTTGGGTTATTTTAGATGTAAATGTTCATGTTTTCTTATAGATGTGATTGTTAGATGTGTACTATAAAAAAAATCCTCCAATTTAATATTGTGTATAAAAGTCATGCATTTTAAATTGTGAAAAAGCATCATGCTTGTTTATTTTGAAAATTTTTGAGAGGTGTTTATAAAACATCAATAATATCTTCTTCCTTATAGTGTAGTTATTATCATATTCTTAAAATAAATGTCAAAAAATTATGTACATGTATTATAAAATATAATAGGTCGGAAATATTTCACATGTAATTATATCTTAATTATATTTAAATTAATTAACTTTAAAAATTATTTTAATAATACAATGCATTTCATTCCCCTATAAAAAATATTTGTGTATACTATTTTATCATGTAATTAAATACATCTTAATGTTACATGTAATTAAATTAAAAGCATAGTTAATCATATGAATAATATATGAAATTGAAGTAATGCAACTAGTATACATTTGACCTATTGAGAACTATTCTTAAATTGACACATTTCTTCATCATGATTTAACCATAAATGGATTGTACATGCAGACATAAATTCTCAATTTAAATATGATTTAATACTTATACCATGGTTTTATTTTTAAGGCTATTTCCACATTTTTTACAGGTGTAATTAACTTCATATTTGGGGGATAATGCTTACAATATTTTAATTCATATTGCCTCTGTATTTTCCTATTTATTAGGACAATTTAATTAACAAGCTTTAATATCCATAGTATGATAGATCAACATATTAGTGTCATAGTTTAAAGTATTGTTTTCAAGGCTTTTATGTCTTAACTATTTCAATTTCATATTCATACTTAATTACTAAACATGTGACTAATATAAAGATTCACAAGTAAGTGCATTCTATTCAATGTTATTTTCATAAATAACAATATATATTTGGTGAACATACCATTAAACCATTCTTTCTAAAGGGTGTTGTCATTTATTTATTGCTTTCACGTAATACATAGTAAGTAATGAATGAAATAACAAAAATCCATGCTGAATCAAAAGTGAACTAGTTAAAAAAAAGGAATGAGAAAAAATGGTAAAAAGAAACAATCTCAAGCTAACTTCCATGAGAAACTTCCAATAAAAAAATTCATTTGAAAAATAAGAAAAAGGAATTCTTATGGTTCAAATACCACACTAATGCAAAGTATACGTGTCTAAGTATAATACAATCATGAAATCTAGATTGTTGTTCAAATGAGAATAGTTGAAATTACAACAAACAATAAATATGATTAACATCAATCATAATTTGCAATCTAATTAGCTGATTTTGATCCATCTATAATTATAATACAATAAATTAAACAATAAAAAGAACACTAGAATTAATTAAAGGGAAAGCAAGAAATATCATCTCTAACTATGGACAATCACATACAATCATTCATACAGTCACAAATATATTAATAGACAAACACATTTTACATCATATTGATTGTTACCAACTCAAATTGTTTAAAAACATCTGGTAATCAACTTTTCATTTCCACCATCATAACATGAAAAATTAACAATATAATTAAATAATACTAAAGATAACATTAATAAAATGATATATCAAAATTGTAAATCATGAAATAAAACATGTACATATCAGTCTCCATTGCCATCACCCTCATTATCTTCCTCGCTTGGCATGATAGCACTGTTGTTCTAAAAAATATGTTTAGATATAAGTTTGTTTATTAATAAGAACCACCAATCCCTATCCAACACATCTGGGAAAAAAAACACTTGGTTGCAATGTTTTGGTAAAAAATAAGGCTCCTTAGTTTCATCCCACGTCATTCTAGAGTTGATACATATCATCCCACTGTCACGATATTCCTTTACATTATTCCTGTTGAATGTGTGCCACCATTTGCACCTAAAAATAATACACTGGAAAGATGAGAAGTCCACTTGAATGATCTCATGTATCTTTCTAACATAACCCAACTTTCCTCCTTTTAGGTTTTGATCATGGTTCTTAGCACGGTTAGATTGGTCGAACTCGAATTCCACTCCATAGTATTGTATAAGGGATCCATCATCGACATCCTCAGTGTGAAACTAATGCCCATATGCCCACATAGATGGGAACAAATGCACTTGTAAAAATGTGAAAAAATGACGGTGTCATATGTCTATTAACCTAACTATTAATATATAAAAAATATAGATGATATAATTCAAAGGTTCATTATAAAGTTAGAAATGTATAACATAAAGAGATTATTACCGAGTTGTTGCACCCGGATCCCTTTGTTTAGCACATCCTCCTCAGCATGTGTGTAATGACCATATGCACCATAATTCTCTCTAACTTGGTCAACAACCCAAATGTTGGGACATATCATTGGCATATTTTCTTTTAAATGATCTAGATAATTCATTCTTATACCGTTCAACCATCTAAATTATTTCCTATCAATTTCCCATTTCCTCCTCTTCTCTTCATAGAATGTGACCCATGATTGTGTTTCCTCCGCATTATAAGGAATGAATCAATTTTTGAATTCTCTATTGAATTCATGAAATCAAATCGTCATATAGTACGTATGAGATCAAATATAGATTATGAATTTCATTGTGAATATAAGTGACAAAAGATAGCTAACTTACTCTTTATCATGCACATTTTTCCATTTGTTTGGAGTAGCTCCCCATCCCTTTTTTCCTCATCGCATTCATCATCCCAAATAAATGCACCTGGTGTGTGGTCTATTTGCTTGATGTACTCACTGGCATAATAGAACAAATCATATACTATGTACGCCTCTTCCATAAACCCCTTAGGTTTTTCCCTTTGTCAAACAAATCCCTTAAATTTTTTCATGTACCTCTCCAAGAAGAACATCGAATGACATGAGAACACCCTGACTAACTAAAACTCATCAACTAGGTGAATTAGAAGATGGACCTACAAGTCCATGAAACTCATCGATAGTTCCTTCTCGAACATAAAAACAATATCATCTATATATTGATGCCACCGTGGAATGCTAGCGATGTCAATCTCCTTTGATGTGTTACATTGTACAAATGCAGATAGTTTAGATCTGGCATGCCAGAAGTCTTTGAGAAATTTGTGGTTCACACACGCACGCATGAGAAATGGATAATTACACAACAAAGTGAACAAAACAATTTAATTGCATTTTAACTTGTGTGGTAAAATATATAAATAGAAAATAAAAACAATTTTTTGGCATTATACATACCCTTAGAAGGTTGAGATGGTCTTGTGATTTCAAACAAGACAAATTTTCATCTACATTGAAGCAACACCATAGAGTATACCCATATAAAGAAGGTTCGTTCACACCCAAGATAACTTCCTTTTACAAAGAAATATCACCTTTATTCAAAACCCATGGGACATCACCTTCTTTAAATGACCAAGAGGGGCCAAACTCTCCTCTATTTTCTTGTCTTGGCCAAATATTCTTTTTAGTATTTAAAGAAATAATATCTCTCCTTACATCCAACGTGTCACTTTGTTTCGATGATATGTGCCTCCACAAAGAAGTTGAAATTTTTTTAAATATATGCAAGGGATCTAGTAAGTGGACAATCTTAACATGATCCCAATATGGGAGCTCATAAAATATCGATTTACTTTCATCTCGGAGGGAATTTTCTCAACATAGGTGTCAAATAATTTAGCATCATCGAACATGGGTTCCCCATTTGAATAAAATATATATGCAATTTCCTTCTCATTCACTCTGTCATATTCCCTAAGTCAAGGAGACAGTGCCATTATTTTAGGCCTTCAGGTTTTCTCTGGTTTACCATTGAAATCATATGTTGTTCTTCTATAAGGGTGGCCTTCTAGGACGAATACCCTCGAACAGTTGTACACTGCCTTTTTTAGGTGGCTGGACCACCTAATATTCATAGAAAGTCCACAACATTTACACCCATGATACCTTTTGTTACAAGACCTACAGTATTATGGTATACATAGCACGTTAGTGTTGAAGGTCAATATAGTTGCACCAAATAAAAAATGTCAAAAAATATTTCTATGAATATAAACACATCAAACAACATATTACCAAAGAAAACTCCTAATATCATACAATCATGTGTGATGTATGCACATATTCCATACAACATAAAACTCTTCTCTATTGGGATAGGCCTTGATACATCGTCTTGTATCCCTTCCCATAATTCCTTCAATTCACTGATCAATGGTTGTAGGTAAACATCCATATTCTTCACTTGTCTTGTACCAAGGACTATAAGGACCAACATGAGATGTTTATTCTTCATGGAAAACCATGGGGGGGTATTGTTATTGATCTGATGCAGGAGCATCCAACTAAGGCCAGTAATGTGATCATTTTGTCACATGTTGTGGCTGGGAGTTGAACTAAGGAGGCCGAGAAATCTATTCGAATGTTTATTTAAGTAGATAATTATTGTTAGATGCTATTGATGTCAATTAAAGAGTATGAATAGGAATAAAATGGCTAACTACAACTCCCTGTGAGGAGACTAAACCATATAATTAAGTCGTTACAAGTTTTAGGAGTTAGTTAGCTAAATTTAGAAAGAATTCTTGAATTTGTGGAAGTGTTTGTTAGGGTAGAATCTTGCCAGTGGCAGTTCGAGAAAGAAAGGGGAGTTAGTCGAAAGAAAAAAAATTGTAACTCTTGGAAGAGAGAGGGCCAGGGAGAGGAAGAGCCAGGCTGTAGAAGAGGAGAAGAGCTAGTCGATGGACCGGGGTACAGCAGTAGAGCAGCAAGATCTGGTGCATTTGACAATTTTTTGAATCAATGAAAAAGAAACAGTCTTATGTTTAGCCTGTGTGTAACTTTGTGTATTTGAATGTATGGAATTGATGATTTTAACCTGCAATAGATTTTTATATTGAAAGCACTGTGATTTTGACAAGTTTCATTTTTGTGTGTGAATGTACTGTCGTAGAAGGAGATTGAAATCTTGTTAATGGTTATGCTTTTGTATGAGATTAATTGTAGAGGGAAGGCGAGATTAAGGAACTGAAGTTCCTATGAATTTCAGGTGTAGAGAAGAAGAAAACCATCACTGAACTTGCAGCTCAGTTTCTGGACAAACGAAGACAAATTCAAAGATTCCGCGACCTGGGTTTTGTGCAGAACGGAGTCTATTGTGTGACTCACGAGTTTTTTTTGAGAAAAGCCATGGTTGAGGAGATTCGTGAGGTTTTCTGAACTACGTTTTGTAGAAGTGCGTGGATAATGTTTTGGGTGGATCAAGTGTGAAAGAGAATCGAGTTCTAAAGAAAGAAGATGAGTGCCATTTGGTTACTATAGCATTTTGGTAATAGCTAAGGACTGGAAGAAGAGGCTATTTCTCAGAAATAAGGTCGGGCTCTGAGGGGTCCTGCATCAATTTTGGTATCAAAGCAAGAAAAGGTTCTTTGGGAAGAACAAAGGAGGACTCTGCAAGAGATATTTGTGGACAGTGGCTTGTGAAGAATTCACAATAGAGAAGAAATTGCAGACATGAAGAAGGGTTTCAGCCAGGCAAGGTTGAGGAAGTTTGGTAAGTGATTGTGTCTTGTCATTTGATTGTATAAGATAATATGCATGTGTTCTTGGCAGGAAATAGTTGAAGGAAAAAGTATGATAGTGAATCATAACCTGGAGGATGTGAAGGAGAAGAGCAAGCAAAGCTCTTAAAGAAGGGGAAAAGATTCAGGAATTTCAGCTAGTAGGGTTGAAGAAGTTGCAACAGTGGTTTGGCTGAAGCAGACACTGGTAAGAAGTAAGAGTCAAGTATTTCAATATTCATTCACTTTCATATGAAGAGATAACTTGCTTGCAGGTGAAAGCAAGAGAAGATTGTGAATGAACCGAGGAAACAAAGTGTAGTGCTGGAGAAGGAGACTAACTATAGTTCTCCAAGGTAGGCGAGGAGTTGTAAGGCAACAACCTATCAGCTTGAAAGCTGAAGAGCAGGATTGCTCAAGGGAAGGTTCTGTGTGAAGAGCTAAGAAGAAGCAGAGTCACCAAGAGATGAATTGGGACTGGGAACAAGTGTTGTACTTGTTTCAAAAGTAGAAGAGGTTGTTTGCAGCTCACAAGGTGGAACAAGATGAGTCCACAGAGGAAAGAAGAGATGACCATTGATGGTTGTCTTATAGGTTCAAGGAGGAGTCACAATCAGAAAAGAGAAACCAACAAAGATGCCAGTAGAAGGCCAAGCATGGGAAGACTTGGTGTGGTATCTACAGACAAGTTGATGGAGTCAGCTTGTAGTGATGGATTGGTTGTAGTCCATGATAAACAAAGGGGAGTTCATGAGGGAAAGAAGACTGTGGTTGCTGATAATCATAGTGAAGGTTCAGAGAAGGGCCATATAAGATCAAGTCAGGAAAAGCTTGATATAGAGTTGGCTGAAATAAAAGTGTAGCTGGAAGTAATGGAAGAGTTTGTACAGAGGAATATGGAGGACCAAAGTTATGGCTGGGTTCTTTAGAGGAAAAGAATCAATTGGATTTAGTTACAAAGGAGACTTAAGTGTGATATAAGAGTTCAGTTGGAAGAAGAACTCAGAGAGGCTGAGTTGCAACAAAGAATGTGTGCTGAGGAAGAGGTTTATCTATGTGAACCTGAACAAGGACCTGCTCTTGATGAGAGTAGTGATGAAGATGAAGACACCAGATTAGATGATGGTTTCATGGATCCTTGGAAGGATGAAAACTAGTTAGAAGAATTGATGTATGAGACCACAAAAGAGGCCTTGAAGCCTTATAATTTTGAAACTAATAATTGGTGTATGTATGCAGGTTTTACAAATTTGAAATATGCTGAATAGTGACTTGGAATTGTCACACAAGTAAAGAAGAAGATGGCTAGCTGTGGCCATGAAGATTGCTCAGGGATGGGTAATAAAAGACAGTTTCTTGATGTTGTCATAAATATAGGAAGACATATGACTACTCATGTCCATACGAGGAATGTAGAGAAAGATTACAGTTAGGTGAAGAAGAATGTTCAGCTGAAGGACATGCAGATTACAAGTCAGAAGGGAAATGATAAAGAACTTGTTGATATCAGAGAAAGACTCAGTAAACTAGAGAGACTGGTTCAGGAAAGTAATGAAGATGAACATTATGGATAGGTGATGAAAAGAAAGAGAGTGCAGTGGTTTACATTGCAACAGAGGAAAATACTATAGTAATTAGTCTTGAGGAAGGATAGAGAGCTCAAGAAGGCTGAGCTGGAGCAAGGAAATATAATGCAGAAAGAAGTCTATTCATGTGAACATGAATCAGAAATTTTCCTTTGGAAAACTGATGAAGTGGATATACAATTCAAGAAGAACTTGATGATGTGTTTTGACAATGGAAGTCAGCTGAAAGAATTGATGCTGAGACCATCTAGAGAGATCTTAGAATCACATGATTTTAAAACTAATGTTTTGTGTGTGAATGCAGGGAATACTGAAGTAGGACAACTATCTCATGTTGTCATAGAGGATGACAAAAGCAAAGCTCAGGCTTTTCAAGATCAGGAAGAAGATTTTTATAATCTTGTGAGAAAGGAAAATGAACAATTACTGAATACTATTGTGGAAGACTTTGTAAATATGGGATAGTCACTGAAGGTTGAAGTTAAAGAAGAGAAACTACTGAATGTTGCTACTGAAGACTTTGTGGGTGATCATCAATTTCTGAAGGGTGTTAACCTTGAAGACAGTCAAGATAAAGAAGGTTGGTTGAAAATAAATACAAAGGAAGAAAATGATGAAGAAAGTGTAGAGCTTTTGAAAGAAGTTCCAAATGAGTTGGCAGATTGGTGGTATGAGTTGAGTCTCTTGGAGGATAGACTAGCAAAACAGAAAATGAACATTCAGATTGTGAAATTGGAACTGATTGAAGATGAGGAGATTGTCCTCAATGACAAATATGGAAAAGAGGCAGTCAAGAAATTTGAATTCTTGAGCAAATACAGTGAAGACTTTGTGTCTAAAGATTTGTGTAAATTTGATACAAATCTATGTGTGGAAACAGTGAAATTTGAAGTAAATTCAAGACAGGAAATTGGTTTTGAAGATCAAGTTGGAATGGAGAGAAGTGAAGCTTTAAAGTCTCACAATGATAATGAAGTTATGTCACTGTAGTATAGTGATTATGAACATCAAACTGTCTTGAGGAATAATGAAGAACATGGAGCTATAAAGTATACTTTTATACTTGAATTAGTAAGTGAAGCAGAGGAGGTGTTTGATTTTAAGCAATATAGTTTTGCTGGGGTAGAAGAAGAGGGTAGAAAAGAAGCAGAATGCTATGATTTGCATAATGATAGTACAACATGTGAAAGACATCACATGAGAGTCAAGTTGCTGAGATATTTGCTAAAGAAACCTAAGTATGGAAGTGAAATTAAAGCTCAGGGACAACAGACGCATGTTGCAGAGGAAGGTGTCCTAAAGGACATTAAGGATGAAAGGATGGTAGAGGTAAGCATTCAACAAATTAAAAGTGAAAGAATGAAGTTGGATGAGAAACTTGACGAATTGTGGATAGTGATGTCAAAGCAATTCAGAAGAATGTGTAATATGAGGAAAGGAGAGATGAATTGTTTTACTTCATCAGTTGAAGAAGAAGTGTTGGGTGAATGCAATAGCAGATTGCAACATAAAGTGTGGAATCCTGGTAAGTTCAGGATAGATCTGAAATGTGATGGGAGTGAAGGTAGTGGAGAGAATCCAAAACAGTGGGAGAAAGTATTGGCACAAGCAGAATTTATTTATAATGACTCACCTAACAGAAGCATGGGTATGAGCCCATTTAAAATTCTATATGGTATGCATCCTAGAGGAGTGTATGAACTGCGATATTTGGGACAATTAGAAAGGAGGAGTGCAGATGGAGTAGATTTTGCAGCTAGAATCAGTGAGCTAGAAGAGGAAGTTAAGGAAAGGCTATAGAAAAGTAATGCAAATTACAAAGCAAGAGTTGATTCTAAAAGAAGAGAAGAGAATTATGAGGTAGGAGACCTAGTGTTATCCCATCTGAGAAAGGAAAGATTTCCTAAAGGGAAGTACAACAAACTGAAAATTGTTAAATTTTCAGAATTTACTTCAATCTGATCTAGGATCTTAACTGAGAGAACAACATGTACATCAAATCTATAGCATATCAATCATGGACACAAATACACAAGAGACACAGAGTTTACTTGGGGAAAACCATAAAGGTGAAAAACCCCAATAACTTCCTTAGAGATAGATAAAGCAATGATACAACCAGAATACAGGAGATAGTCTTCTCCTAGCAGCAGAGCCTCCTCCTCCACAAGTGCACCACTCTCCTAAGTGTGAGTGAGAGAATAGAATGTGTAAAATGAGAGAGACACACTCTCTATTTATACACTCACTTGACTTGACCTTTACTCAACTAGGTCGGCTTCAACTTAACCACTTAACATAATGATGACTGGGCCGACCCCCACTAGGGTGGTCTAATAACCCTTTGACCCACATGGCCGACCCCCAATAGGGTGGTATAATAACCCTTTGACCCACATGACTTATATAGGGCCGACCCCAACAAGGTGGTCTAATAGCCCATCACGTATAAGTTACGACACTTATAATATAAATGATGACACTTCCGTATAGAGGAATAATAACATCTCTATAGGAATACAATATACATATATGAGAAATACATTCCGAAGTTACATATACATCAACACTCCCTCTTAAATAGGAAGGTATTTCTCGACACAGGTCTTCTAGCACAAGTCATCTTCTCTGGATCATCGTCACTGGATAATCGTCATCGAGTCATCATCATCGTCACTACTGCTGCTATCTCAATCAATCTCTGAATCTACTCGTCATAGGAAGTTCTACATAGCCAGTCCTTTTTCATACTGGATGTAGGCCCACCACCTGTAGGTCTTCGTCATCACTGGCCATACCGTGGAATTCTCAGGACTTATTACGTGCATCACAAAACCTTAAAAGAGCCTCTTGACTAGCAAGAACCCTAAAGAGCATTTGAGGCCTTTTTCATCCTATCCAGATCTCTAAGACTTATTACATGTGACCCCACCACAAAACCTCGAAAGAGAATCCTAGGACTGATTACGAGCACAAGGCTCAACCTATCGGATCTCCCAGGGCACAAATTACATGTGGTCAACACAAAACCTCTAAAGAGCATCCCAGGATTGATTACGAGCACAAGGCTCAACCTATCGGATCTCCCAGGGCACAAATTACATGTGGTCATGGAAAAACCTCGAAAGAGCATCCCAGGACTGATTACGAGCACACGGCTCAACCTATCGGATCTCCCAGGGCACAAATTACATGCCATTGGACAAAACCTTGAAAGAGCATCTGCCAGATATCCCAGGGCACAAATTACATGCCATAGGAAAAACCTCAAAAGACTATCTGTAGATTTCCCAGGGCACAAATTATATGTCCTCCCAAGCAAAACCTCGAAAGAGCATTTTCCAGATGTCCTAGGGTACGAATTACATGCCATAGGCAAAACCTCGAAAGACCATCTGCAAATCTCCCAGGGCACAAATTACATGCTTATCTACACAACCTGTTCCACGGCCACAGAGTATCAACCTGATACTCACCATACATCATCATGATGTACACATGATCATCTTGATCATCACTGCAACATCTTGCTGCATGTCATCTGGAGCAACATCCTGAAGCTCGCCATCCATGATCATCCTGATCATATAATGCATCTACCTGATGCATACCAAGTATCTACCTGATACATATCATCATACATGATCCACCTGATCATACAGTGTATCCCCCTGATACAAATACAAATACATGATACATATCACCATACATGATCCACCTGATCATACAATGTATCCACCTGATACATATACAGATACATGGTCCAAGCATCCAACATGATGCTTATACAAAATACATACACATGATCCAACAGATCATATCCAACATCCAACATGATGCATACATACATACATAAAAATGATCCAACTGATCATATCCAACATCCAACATGATGCATACATACATACACAAAAAAATGATCCAACTGATCATATCCAAGCAGAAACCAGAACATCATCCTGATGCTCGTCATCCAGCACTTACATCCACAGCCATGTGAAGGATCCTCCTTCCAACATGCTTGGAATGGATTCAACAAATGTGTCCATCACTTCTTCCTCGAAGTGTCCTCGATCTGAAGAATGCCAAGCCTCTCTCTAAAGTACTCGAACTTCACCCTGGCTAGTGTCTTCGTCAGCACATCTGCAATTTGCTCGTCCATCGCAACATACAGGAGCTTCACAGCTCCTCTCTGCACCATATCCCTGATATAGTGATATTTGATCTCTATGTGTTTCGACCTGTCATGAAACACTGGATTCTCAGACAGCTTCACACAACTCTGGTTATCACAGAAGATACCAGTAGCATCCAACGGGAGATCAAATAACTCAGTCAGTAGCTTCCATAGCCATACTACCTCACAACTAGCTGAACAGGCTGCAACATACTCTGCCTCAGCTATACTCAGTGCTACGCAGGACTGCTTCCTGCTAAACCAAGATATCACACCTGATCCCATACTGAAGCAACACCCAGATGTGCTCTTCCTATCTGCAGCACTTCCAAACCAATCTGAATCAACATAACCCTGCAGGTTAAACTTTTGATTCACCTCATACTTGAGCCCATAATCCACTGTACCCTTCAGGTACCTCAGAACATGCTTTACAGCAACCAGGTGAACACTCCTCGGATCCGTCAGGAACTGGTTCAATGTGTTCACAGCAAAGCTAATATTCTGTCTCGTGTTCATCAGGTACATCAAGGACCCAATCATCTGATGATACATAGAGACATCAACCAGCTCAGATGAAGCATCACAAAGAAGCTTCAGATTCGATGCCATAGGTGTGGCCATGGCCTTGCAATCCATCATCCCGAACCTCTTCAGGATCTCTACTGCATACTTCCCTTGTCCAAGGAAGATTCCATTTGCACTCTGCCACACCTCCATGCCAAAAACAAATAATGCATCATCCCCAAGTTCTTCATCTCGAACTCGGCAGCAAGCTTTTGCCGCGTGTCGGCAATCAATCTATCTTCACCTGTAACAAACAGGTTATCCACATACAAAAGTAGTATCACTGGATTGCCTTCCTCAACCTTGTAGTAAAGGTTGGAATCCGCTTTATTCTTGGTAAATCCCAAACTGGATAGAAAGCTGTCTATCCTACCATACCAAGTTCTGCACACATATATGACTACACCATGTTGTCTTGAAATTAATCTGGTGTATCTTCTATTTCATCACTTTTATATTTCTCTATGCTGCCATCTGTAGCATGCTTGATCTGATAGTTTCATTTGGAAGTCACAACAGACTTCCCTTTAGCTCTTGGGATCGCATCCCAAACATCGTTCTTCATGATCAACAGATCATGGCATTCTTCCCGTATCCTGGGAACTTCAATATCTTCAATAGATAATTTTGTTGCTTGAACAAATGTTGTAGTCCTTCTTTTGTAGGTGAAGGTATATGATCTTTCCTACAAAACAAGTTAAATTGCATGATTAGAAACATCTCATAATTTTCAGACAAATTCTTACACATAAAGAAATATGTCATACAGTCATGCAATTATCTTAGCCAATGCTTCAATACAACATTTATCCATATTTCGTAACTTTCTAGATGCCTTCCAATCTCTACCAGAACATTGTTAAGAGTGTGCACAATTCCCAACATGTCAGCAAAGAGGTTTCATTCTAGATAAGTAGCAATGGAATGTTGTACAGTTCCATAGGCCACTTACCTATGTATTAGTAGTATACTATTCATCAATGCAACTATTCTAATATGCATAATACACAACCTAATTCTAGGAACATCAGTATATACATTATTGAATAGTATTATTTAAACAATAAAATATGCAAGTAATGACAATTCAAATACTTATCTTTGTTTGTTTGTTGGGTTGAATCCCTCTCAGTCTTTGCTTCTTTTCTGCAACTCCATTCTTATGTGGATTGTGAGAAGTGGTCAACTCCCTCTGAATATCTGCATCCTTGTAGAAACTACTGAAGTGTGCTCCTTTGCTTTATTGCAGGAACAACTGGAGTGTGCTCCCTCTTGATCTTTGCCTCCTGGATTACCTGTCCTTGAACTTACATCCATCCTTAATCACTATGAATGCTTATTATCTGTGAATGATCATAAATATACATGTTTAAGATTATTGTGTTTTGATAGTATTAAGATTATACCAATAAATGTGTGATTATGTATGAGATCTCAAGGATAAAACAATGATCTCATAATAAACATTAGTATTCAAGGTTTCAGGGAAGTCTTCTTTTACTCATACACATTCTTATTTGATCGTGGGACTCTTCAGGTTAGTTGAATCATCAATCAAGATAAGAGATATAATATGCATAAAACCCATGATTATTCAAACCTATACCTTCATGATTCTTTTGGTTAGTCATATCATCAATTATGGTAAGAAACATAATATGCATACAACCATGATTATTCAAACCTATGACTTCATGAATAATCATTATCAACAACACAACAGTATAAGATCCTAACACAAGGTAGGATTCTAGCTTGATATAGGAAAAACATACCTGGATTAGCATGCTAGCTAGTTATGTCTAACATACCCGCATAATGTCTTCTGGTTCTCTTCAGTGACTTGTGCTAGTAACCTGTATGTCTCATAAGTTAACCGTTGTAGAACCACGTTATACATACCTCGAAAGTAGATCTTCTATGTGATACATGACAATGGATGAATCTTTGTCTTCATGTCACCATGAGCATATGTTCTTGAAGTAGAACATGATTTGACTTTCTTGGTGCATCTTTTGTGTTAGCAAATAACATAAACCTCATACAACATCACAATGCATTAGTACAATCATAAGTGTCAAAACCTTAATCAATGAATATCTTCTATTAAGGTGATACGACAAGTCCAGTAATTAATCAAGATTGTACTGCAATGATATGAAGACAAACATATGATAAAATTTAACCATGAAACATACCTGTAGGCCATACCTGTCAAGATTGTTTGTAATCTTCTTATGGAAGGCCTTAGCCTCATCTCCCTCTGAGACAGGAACTTCTTCACTTATGCAGGTGACCAATCCATCTTCTTCTAGGATTAACCCAATCCACTTGATTTGCAAGAAATGGTCCTGGAGCTGGATTAGGTTTTCTCAAAGAAACCCCAAAAATTCAAACTTTGAATTTAAAACTTCTGAAAGGATAGAAATATGCGCCTTGACGAGTTGATCAAGTTGGTATATTCAGAATTTGAAAACTACAAAGTTTCACCCCTCAAAATTGCCTTTTAGATTTTCGGATTCACTGGGGAGGACCCTGAATTAGGGTTTGAGTTTCTCAGAGCTTCACCCAACCAAAATATTTGATTCAAAACTCTAAGCTTCGATTTTTCTGAGGAGCTTCCAGCCGTGGTCACAGATTTCCAAAATTCCAATTTTTGCAAAAGCCCTAATTTTTCATCTTTCCGATCAAAGTCCCGAACTGGGGTTTGATTAAGCCCAGCCTTCTGCCCAACCAAACAATATGATCTTGGTCTCTAAATTTTGATTTTGATGAGTAGCATCCAGTGTCAGTCTCCGATTACAAAAATTCCAACTTTCTCCGAAGCCCTAAATTTCGGAAGCCATGAATGAAGGTACTCAAAAATAATTCTGTTTTGACAGAAATATGTACCTGATTGTTTCTGGTGTAACTCTGAACTTTTTGATCCACAAGGTCTGAAAATTTTTCTTGATATATCCCGACCTGTTATCTTTCCATCCTGATAGATCTGACCTCAATTGGATTCTCTGAGAGAAATTTATGCCAAGTGTCGCAACGTGACCTGTTTATGGGATAATACAAGAGAGCGAACTTGTATGGAGTGCCAGATGTCACTGTTTCAACTTCGGCCTATGAACATTTTTTCTGAGATAGCTCGCCCTGTTATATTTCCATCCTGATAGGTCTGACCTAAATTGGATTCTCTGAGAGAGAGTTATACCAAGTGTCGCAACGTGACCTGTTTATGGGATAATACAGGAGAGTGAACTTGTATGGTGTGCCACGTGTCACTGGTTCAACTTCGGCCTCTGAAAATGTTTTTTGAGATAGTACAATTTGTGTACTACCTGTCACATTTTACAAAATTTCATTTGGAGCTTCCTAGCCCAAGTTATGACCTTTTTCCCAAAGTCACCTGGTTTTGACTCAGATCTGGAAGAGGCAGAAACCCTATATTGTACAGATCATAAATACCAAAGAACAACGAATTAGAGGTTGTCCTTTGGACACAAGGTACATAGGGATCTGATCTTCGACCTGTAAAATTTTCAGATCCGAAAACTTCTCCAAAACGGATTTATATCGAAAGTTCTACGATGACTAGTTTTTGCTATATCAAGCCCTAGCATCGTAAGTGCAACAAGTGTCATACATGCCATATCATGCCTTCTTTCAGGCTAGCTCTGATACCATGTTAAATTTTCAGAATTTACTTCAATATGATCTAGGATCTTAACTGAGAGAACAACATGTACAGCAAATCTACAGCATATCAATCATGGACACAAAGACACAAGAGACACAGAGTTTACTTGGAGAAAACCATAAAGGTGAAAAACCCCAATAACTTCCTTAGAGATAGATAGAGCAATGATACAACCAGAATACAAGAGATAGTCTTCTCCTAGCAGGAGAGCCTCCTCCTCCATAAGTGCGCGACTCTCCCACGTGTGAGTGAGAGAATAGAATGTGTAAAATGAGAGAGACACACTCTCTATTTATACATTCACTTGACTTGACCTTTACTCAACTAGGTCGGCTTCAACTTAACCACTTAACATAATGATGATTGGGCCGACCCCCACTAGGGTGGTCTAATAACCCTTTGACCCACATGGTTGACCCCCAATAGGGTGGTCTAATAACCCTTTGACCCACATGAATTATACAGGGCCGACCCCAACAAGGTGGTCTAATAATCCATCAAGTATAAGTTACGACACTTACAATATAAATGACGACACTTCCGTATAGAGGAATAATAACATCTCTATAGGAATACAATATACATATATGAGAAATACATTCCGAAGTTACATATACATCGACAAAAATGAAGAAGATTGGGCCATGCAAAATCCTCAGAAAGTTTTCTGCTAATGCTTATGAGTTGGAAATGCCAAAAGGGATTGGCATATCTCCTATTTTTAATGTTGTTGGCATTTATCCTTTTGTAGCAAATGATACTGGAGAGATTACAGGAGGAAAGGATCCTAATGATGAAGACTTGCAGTGGCTGAAGCAAATGCCAGTAGCAAAGACATTAGAAGCTGAAGAGATCTTGGATAGTAAAGTGGTAAAGAGTACCAGACAGAAGGATTATCTGGAGTATTTGGTCAAGTGGAAAGCACATCCTATAGAGGATGCCACTTGGATGAGTGCAACAGAGTTAGAGACTAAAGGATTTCTATTGTTGATTTGATGAACAAGGGTTCATTGCTTTTCACCTTCAGAGTCTGATGCAGGAGCATCCGATTGAGGCCAGTAATGTGATCATTTTGTCACATGTTGTGGCTGGGAGTTGAACTAAGGAGGCCGAGAAATCTATTCAAATGTTTATTTAAGTAGATAATTATTGTTAGATGCCATTGCTGTCAATTAAAGAGTTTGAATAGGAATAAAATGGCTAACTACAGCTCCCTGTGAGGAGACTAAGCCATATAATTAAGTCATTACAAGTTTTAGGAGTTAGTTAGCTAAATTTAGAAAGAATTCTTGAATTTGTGGAAGTGTTTATTAGGACAGAATCTTGCTAGTGGCAGTTCGAAAAAGAAAGGGGAGTTAGTCGAAAGAAAAAAATTTGTAACTCTTGGAAGAGAGAGGGCTAGGGAGAGGAAGAGTCAGGATGTAGAAGAGGAGAAGAGTTGGTCGATGGACCAGGTGCAGCAATAGAGTAGCAAGATCTGGTGCATTTGAAAATTTTTTGAATCGATGAAAAAGAAACAGTCTTATGTTTAACTTGTGTGTAACTCTATGTATTTGAATGTATGGAATTGATGATTTTAACCTCCAATAGATTTTTATATTGAAAGCACTGTGATTTTGACAAGTTTCAATTTTGTGTGTGAATGTACTGCTGTAGAACGAGATTTAAATCTCGTTAATGGTTATGCTGTTGTATGAGATTACTTGCAGAGGGAAGGCGAGATTGAGAAACTAAAGTTCTTATGAATTTCAGGAAACAAATGCATGGAGAAGAAGAAAATCGTCACTGAACTTGCAGGCCAGTTTCTGGACAAACGAAGGCGAATTCAGAGATTCTGTGATCTGGGTTTTGTGCAGAACGGAGTCCATTGTGTGACTCACACTTTTTTTTTCTTCGAAAAAGCCATGGTTGAGGATATTCGTGAGGTTTTATGAACTACGTTTTGCAGAAATGCGTGGATAACGTTTTGGGTGGATCAAGTGTGAAAGGGAATCAAGTTCTAATGAAAGAAAATGAGTGCCATTTGGTTATTGTAGCATTTTGGTAAGAGCTAAGGACTGGAAGAAGAGGTTATTTCTCAGAAATAAGGTCGAGCTCTGAGGGGTCCTGCATCATGATCAAGACTATAGGCTAAACATAATAGTTGATGTTTTGGAGGGAATATGGGTTGATGCCATCCATGGCTATGCTCAATCGAATACTCTATACTCTATCCTTTAATTTACATTAGAGGAAAATTTGGGTCTAAAATGGGCCTCCTAACTGAAAATAATAAAAAAACCACGACATACTACAAATATGCGATGTCACACTAAGTTAAAGGTGTTATCTATTGAAGGTCAACCTATAATATTTCATTAATGGTAGTTGACAAGTGTGTTGGGTTAGTGTAGAGTTAAAAGATGATAGTTGAAAATAATAATGAAAGCTTTAGATTATTGTGCATATGCAATAAATCATATAGTGGTAAAAAATTTAAATTTACATTATAATTTACTTAATTTTTTTATAAATATATCACTACTTCTCTTTATATATTTAATAAAATCTAAAACTTAAAAAAAAAAAACTAAAATTATAATGAAAAAATATAATTACAATAATACTAAAAATAAACAATCACTATTTTTATTTTATTTTATATTACCACTACTTCCAAGTCCTTTAAAATATAATTCTCACATTAATTAAAATGAAAGTGGAGTAATTTTGAAATAATAAAAACATTTAAATAATTAATCTCTTAAAAATAAAAATAAATAATATTTAAAAAAGTATCAAAAATTAAAAAATATGATAGAGATAAAATAATATTTTCTATTTTTGTGATAATTTTTTCTCATTAACTTGGAATTTGACTCTCTTAGTACAGCTAAAAAGGTCTCTCCGAGATATACAACTTTCATGTTTTGAGTTTTTCAATATTCTGCACCGATTTTCGGGGGCAGACAATTTATTAACCTGGTACTAAAATGTCCACCCCAGAAAATCAGTGTGGTATCTTGGAAAACGCAAAACATGAAAGTTGTATCTTTCGTCGATTCCTTTCCAACGGTACCAAGCAAATGAAATTTTGAGTTTTGGAGAGAAAGTTATCACAAAACAATAATAAAAAAATAACAATTTTTTTCTTTTTCTCTCCTATTTTTTAATTATGATACTTTTTTAAATATTATTTATTAGAGATTAATTATATAAATATTTCTATTATTTCAAAATTACTCCACTATCATCTTAATTAAGGTGAAATTTATATTTTAAAGAACTTGGAAGTAGTGATAATATAAAATACTATATATTTATTATTTCTAGTATATTTATCATATTTCGAGATTAACTTTTCAACATCTTAACCAAGGTGAGGTTTATAAATTATGACACATAAGAATATTTGAATTCTATAGATCCAACTAAACCATAATGGTTGACCAAAATACTTAAATTCTATTGGTTTGAGAAATCTTACTCATCGCACACTTGTCCATGGCACATTTTTTACAAGGCCCATTTTAGACCCCAAATTTCCTCTAATGTTAGCCCATGTGTCCTCTATATGTTTCATTACTATTGAATCTGTTGGTATTTGCATAACTCTCGCCTCACTTCGGCATGGGGCATACCATCCCTGTAACAAATATAATTCTTTGCAATGAAAGAGCTTTTTAATCCTTGGGATTATAGGCATGTGCCTCAATATATTATGAGGAGGAACATGTGATTTAGCCTTATTTCTTGATTTATGGTACCTTTCATGCCCAATTTTTGGATGTATCTCTTTGTCTACATGTTCACCTCTATATAGAATACAATCATTTAGGCACACATGATATGATATGTACTCAACGCCCAACATTTCAACAAATTTTGCTTTGCCTCTTCACAGCTGTCGGGAAAGACATTATCACTTGGAAGTACCTTATATTTGAATATCCTGAAGTTAGTGTGAAATATAAATTTACAATGTCATTAACATTCATAAAATCGATCATTTTCAATGTTGAGTATGTTACAATATTCCTCAAAATATAAGGGATTTGATGGTCAGTTACGTCAAAAGTGTCGAGAAACACGTGTCTTACATGCCATACATTGCTTTCAAGTTGTACAGTAACATTATTGTCCCCAAATGGGTAGAATTTAACCAGTTGGGTCCAAAGAGAGGGGTGGTGGAAACTGATTTAAGGATTTGAAAGAAGGTATCAGTGATATGATTATCATCCCTTAGATCATTATCCTAGAATGCATGTAATAAAATTGCGTCTATGGCACTCATATATCATAATAACTCACCAATACCAACCTCTATTCCATTGCCTCCATTACCAACATGTGAAGAACTACTATTATTGTAGGCATTCCTAATTGGTAATTCTATACACAGTGGGAGATGAATAAGTGATTGATTCAACCATACTTAGTATGCTTCCTCTCTGAGTTGTGCTCTTTTTGTAAACTTCTCTTGATTTGAAACTGTAGTGGGTGCAATGGAAGATGCTAGACAGGTTGCTCATCATCAAAATCCTGATTTCAAAAATATTGAATATTACATTGACAACATTAGTAATAATAATGAAATTGGTTTGTTCCAACATTTATACCAAAAAATTATTACAAAAGCATGAGAATTTTTTCCAATAGTAAATGTTCAACCACAAACAATTTATAAAACAAAATTTCAAATTGAAAAATACATTAACATAAATCCCATTGAAAATTAAAATATACAATTAATCAATTTGTTTTGTCTTATACCCCAAGGGGACATCCAAAGGTAGTCCCAATGCAAGGCGTATCTGATGAGCGGTTGGTAGTATATGAAAGTTATATTTTATTAACAACTCGTCACTAGGATACCAACTATGTATTGCATGCACAACAACAAATTTAGATGCTTGCCTTTTCATAAAGAACTCTTGGCCATTGAAGTTTTCATCAAATGAACAATTTGGAGAAAATAAAGAGAACCTAGAACTATTTATAAACCTTGCAATGTTTCCATGAGTGTGTGGATGACCAATGATATATAACATGTTCTTCCTATTAAAGTTTCCATAAACATAAACATTCATGCACATATTATACATGGAAATTTTATGTTTGCATTTAACAATATTCTAGTAATCCTACTGACAATAGATAGGACTGCAAAATGGCATAAGTGCTACTAATTGTTTAGGGGGAACGAGTACATATGAAAGGATAAACAACATAATATTTGCAGCATCTATATTATACTTGGAAATCATAAAACTATTACAAAAAAGGATAATTTAGTTCCAACATCAGGCACAAGTAAAGAAGACGACCAAGCACCATAAAAATCATGGTTGTAACAAGTTTTATATCTAGCTTGAAAATTCATGGGAAGAGAGAAGTCATCGCTACCCTCCCACAATTGGACCGACCTTGTTGTGTACTTGGAAATGTTTTCTCTCAAATCATGCAACTTTTTGGATCTCCTAGTAGAGATGTTTTGGGTGGCATTGGTATCATAATTTATATCACTATAAATTTTAGTTGATTGAAGAGAATTAGATCCAAGGTTAGTCCATTTAGGATGAAACATAGTCGTTTTGGCTCCCAAATTTTCAAAAAATGAACATAAGGAAGTGTTCCTACGTCTCTTTTCTATATCACCTATTGGATTTTTTACTACAATAGGGGGTATTAGAACATCAATAGAGGGCAGTCGATCATCAGTATAATGGGTGAGTGTGACATGTTGAGGGTTCTCCTTTAATCCTTGACATTTTTGAAAAACCACATACTACTAGGGTTTCATAAAAGATATCCATCTCATGACGAATTAACATCAATGACCCTGGATTGTGGCTGGAAGATGGAATGTTACAATTGGTAGGGTAAAGTGGCTGACCATTTTCACTTATCAACAAATTACGGTATCTTGTTCTCGATAACAACTTAGGATTTTTTGCAATTGGTGGAATAACTTGTGCATCTGAACTCGATCCTGAATCAGAATCCTGCAAAATAGAATACATTGTTATTCATATTCACATGGATAAGTAAAAAAATTCAATTAGATAATAAAAATATAAATAAAATATGAACTTACTTGATATGGAAGGGATAAATCCCTGAACTTTGAATAATATGAAATGAGTTGGAACTTGAACAATTGGTCGTTTTATATTATAACATTTTCTCCCCGCATTTGAGTAAAATCAGCAATCAATACATGTCTAGAGTCTGAAAAATAAAATTTGAGAACCATATTACAATAGCGAAAGGGTTTGCAAATCATGCCTCCAAGGCATATGAGTTCTCTCATTTTCTACCGTTCTCTCGTCCTACTCCTTCGGAATCTGATGAAGATTCAAGTGACTCTTCTTCTAATGAAGATGAAGATGAAGATCTTGATGTTGAGATCGAAGTTGAAGAACATTCAGATCCAAAACCAACACATGTTCTCAATCCAAAGCCAAGGCCAATATGGGCTCACACAGTCCTTGCACCTACTGAGAACACAGTTAAGGATTCGTTTGATTACAGAACTACCAGACTTCAACATCATGCCAACCTTGCATTGTGCCATCTACCTCTCCATGAGAGATGTAGCATGATGGTGGGGTTCTCTCTTCCATCCCTTGGGAAGACTCATCATGATCCATACGTTCCAGTTGCAGAAAGTATTCTTGAAAGACTTGCTTCATCCAATACATCTTCTACACAGTGGGAGGCACATCAGAAGACCAGATCCAGATCTCGCACCTGCTTTGGCATCCTAGAGAGGATCAACTTGCCAAGTTTTTTGCAAAAGTTTTCACTGATGAAAGATTCTTTCTTTTCTACTTAGTATGATGGTTCTTTGAGTTATTTACTGTTCTTTTGAGGGGGGGTATTTTTCCCATGAGGTTTTCCCCATTTCCTCGGTTTATGGACAGTTCTTATTTTATCATTTATTTGATTGCATGGGTGACCTTTGGTACTAGTTACCAGGGCCTAGGATGGATTAAGGGGGGGAGTTAGGATATTCCTATACTCCATCCTAGTCCTACCAGCCTTTTAGTTATTTTCATTATCAGTCTTGCATGCATTTTTGCATGCATTGCATGCATCCGCATGCTGCCCAGTCATCAGGTTGACACCTCTAGCACCTAGTCCCTAGTCTTCCATCACTCAGGAGCTTATTTCCACTCAGATTGAGCCCTCCTAGCCAATGATGCACCCACTTCTTACCCACCACTTCAGAAGGGCACCTTTTCTCACCTACCACTCCTATTGTACTTTAGTTAGTTGAGTTATCATCATTTCTTTCCTTGATTTAAGGCTAGACTGACTCTCAACTGACTGTATCACTCCGATGGACCTTTAATGAGACTTGAATTCCCATTCTGACTCTAGATAGCTCCTCATGCACCCTCCACTGAGCCTCCTTCATTCAGTTAGTGCTCCATGTGTTAGTTACACCTACCACACTCAGTTAGACTCAGTTTGACTGATGGTTGACAGTTACTTGTGCATTGATGACTCCACCGATGATGAGATAGACTTCTGGTTGTGCTTGATGACACTCCACTGATTTTGGATCTATCCATGTAGGCTAATTCAAATCACACCTAGTGTATTCGAATCTTGAGCATTGTATATTTACTGTTTTACAATTCAGATTAATGTAAGATGTGTAATTATTCTGCCTCTATCTGAGTTCCATTGGATCTATGTTCTGCTGCACTCTTCTTCTTCTATTTTCCTAAATTCTTTCATTGTGAGGTTTACATCATCTCTTTGGATCCACTGTGAGGATTTTCACATCATGGAGTGTGACGTGAACATGAATTTTATTTTATTTAAAAAGGTTTCACATGGATATGTTTTTGTATGAGAAGTTAAGTGGATGGTGTTGGATATTAAAGTTTTGGGTCTATGAAATGATGAAGCATGGTTTTAAATCATGGTCAAGAAAACGAGCATGGAAAAGTGAGAGGATGAAGCAATGGATGGTGATGGTGTAGTCACCATGAAGACACATGAAAAAAAGAGTTAATGGAGTAGTTTGCATGTAAAAGGGCATATGGCTGTAAGACCTAGTAAGGCATGCATACCCCTGGTAACTCATCGGTAAAGTCGGGAGGAAGACCTAGGTGATAGAGGGGTGTATGTGAGATTCCTCACTTAAAACTTTGAGGGGGGTTGGTGATTACTCCAAGTCAAGTTTAAAGGGGGGATTGTTAGGGTTAACCTTGATTCGAGATTGAGTCAAATTTGGTTAGGTCTAGCACATGTTTTTTGGGCACATGGTTTGTTGTAGCCCATGGTATTTACCCATTGTATTGCATGTAAGGAAGCCTTTATAAGGCTTGAGGAGGCTCCATTGTAAAGTGGCCTGAAGGTGAGCGGGTGAGCTCACTTGGCCTGGATTGCCAGTTTTGGCCATGTAATGAAGATCTTCATTGAGTGCTGGTTTTTCCCCGTATGGGCTTTCCAGGGTAAATTATGTGTCTATTATGTGACTGCTTGTTTCTGTTTATTTCTCTCGTAAGTTAAAATATGTATGCTCATATAACCTAACACAAAGTTCTTCTCCAAAATTGATCTTAGATCTGGTTACCATCAGATTTGAATGAAGAAGGAGGATGTTCATAAAATTGCTTTCAGATGTCATTATGGTCATTTCAAATTTCTTGTCATGCCTTTTGGTTTGACCAATGCTCCAGCCACATTCCAATCATGCATGAACAACATATTTTGCAAGTAGCTCCGTAAGTTTGTTTTGTTTTTCTTTGATGATATTTTGATTTACAGTAAGAAGTTGCACCATTTAGAAGTTGTATTGAAAATCTTGCATGAACAATCTTTGTTTGCAAAGTTGACCAAGTGTGAATTTGGGTTGAAAGAAGTTTTGCATCTTGGGTACGTCATTGGGAAACATGGAGTAAAGTTGCACTTGGAGAAAATAAAGGCTATTCTTGAATGGCCGTCACCTAAGAACATCACTGAATTGAGAGGCTTCATTGGGATATGCACTTACTATAGGAAGTTTGTGAAGGGGTTTTCCAAACTAACTGCTCCCCTTACTAATTTGACCAAGAGGGATGCTTTCAAATGGGATGAAGAGGATGAAAAGGATTTTCAAAGAATGAAATAGGTAATGAGTATTTGTCCAGTACTTGCATTACTTGATTTTTCTAAACCATTTGTTTTGGAATGTGATGCATCAGGAGAAGGGATAGGGACAGTCTTAAAGGAAAATAAACACCCCATAGATTTTGAGAGAAGAAAATCGCAGCCACATGAGAAGATCTACTCAATATAGGAAAAAGAAATTTTAGCCATCATGCATGCCTTGGCCAAGTTTAGACAATATCTGGTGGGGAACAAGTTTTTGGTCAAAACTGATCATAATAGTTTAAAGCATTTCCTCACACAAAAGGATCTCAATGAAGGAAACAAAATTGGGTAAATAAGGTCCAAGCTTTTGATTTTGATATTGAATATGTAAAAGGGAAGAATAATATTGTAGTTGATGCATTGTCTAGGACACCTTCATTTTCTCTTATGGACATTTCGAAAGATTGGAATGATATGCTAATAGTAGAGTATGCCAAAGATAGTTTTGCTTGTGATGTGTTAGATGGGGTAAAAAGAGATGATAGATACAAGATATTGAATGGCATAATCTACTATAAGGACCGAATATACTTTGTTCATGGTTCGAACCTAAAGCACAAGATCTTGAAAGAAGCTCATGATTCTCCTTTAGCAGGCCATCCCGGTTTCTTTAAAACATATAGGAAATTAAGACAAAGGTTCTCTTGGAAAGGACTGAAGGAAGATGTTATAAATTATGTGAATGAATGCAAGATATGTTAGCAAACTAAAGTTGAACACACCCATCCTGCGGGTCTATTGCAACCATTTCCCATTCTAGAAAAAAAATGAGAAAGCATCTCAATGGATTTCATCACAGGTTTTCCCAAATATTTGGGTAAGGATTGTATTTATGTTGTGGTGGATAGACTCACCAAATTTGCTCATTTCTTTTCTATTACATCATCTTTTAATGCTGCACAAGTGTCTGGTCTATTATTTAGAGATATTTTTAGATTGCATGGACTTCCCAAAAACATTGTGAGTGACAAGGATATCAGATTTATGAGTGCTTTTTGGCAAGAACTCTTCAAGTTGGTGGGAACTCAATTGAATCCTAGAACAAGCTATCATCCTCAAACTGATGGCCAAATAGAAAGGGTGAACCAATGGTTGGAAGGATACTTGAGGAACTATGTTGGTGAGTAGCAGAAAGCATGGGTGAAATGGCTACACTTGGGTGAGTTTTGCTACAGTACTAATTTACATATGTCCATTGGCATGTCTCCTTTAAAATAAATTTATGGTTATGAAGAACTCAACCTTTTTATCACATTTTTGGTGATAGTATAGCCCCGAAATCTAAATATTGGGTTAAGGAATGTCAACCGATTTTGAAGCTTCTAAAAGACAATTTGCAGGTTGCCCAAAATAATAAAAAATAGTATGTGGATCAACATAGGGAGGAAAGAACTTTTCAAGTGAATGATTTCGTTTATTTGAGGCTGCATCCATATAAGCAAACCTCCTTAAAATGGAAAGGATCAGAAAATCTCAAATCAAGGTATTATGGTCCATACAAGATAGTTTGACAAGTTGGGGAGGTATCTAATGAGTTAGAACTTCCAGAAGGTAGCAAAATCCACAATGTATTTCATGTTTCATGCCTTAAGAGGGCTATTGGTCATAAAATTTCTATTTCAGAAACACTCCCCCCATTAGATGATGAAGGACAACTCATACTTATTCCAGAAAAAAAATTGAAGACAAGAGAAAGGAAATTGAGGAGCAGAACCATAAGAGAATATTTTGTACAACGGAAAGATTTTCCAAGTGAGGATTCCACATGGGAAGAGGAACAAATTTTGAAGCATCCCAATTTGGAATTGCTTGAGGGAAATAAATCTTGGGTGGGGAGGACTGTAATGTCCCCATCCAAATAAATCACTAAGGGAAAATTCCACCAATCTACTAGTTCCCTAGGTTGGTGTGGAAACATTTAGATTTGGAATAAGGGAGCTATAAAACCCCAAATGGACATTAGATTGAAAAAATGTATTAAAATGGGATAAATAAATATTTATAATAGGAAAATAAGGTGGAAATTGGTCATGAAGGCACATTGGTGGTGTGGGACCCACACAAAGCAATATTCTCCATGCCGCATGGCATCCTACACCCACCCATTCGAATACAAGGTGGAGTCCAACGTTCTTGGGGGACTTGGAAGGGAATTAAACTTGGAATGTCTCATTGAGGGTCTAATTTGAGCGGAAGAGTAACTCCCATGGAAGAGGAAGATGCATCTTAGAGGTATTGAGACACTTGGGCTAGATTCCCTAGCTTTTATGACAACAATGATGAAGATGCTATGACACTTATGACAAGGATCATACCTGATTGCTGGCATATCACCTATATTCCATGTCAGGGATAAACATAGCCTCCAATAGGGATCCCAAGGAAGTTATGGCATCCAAGATCCCCCCCATTCGAATTGATGGAAGATGGAGGTTAGGAATTGTTGCACAAGTGGCACTCATTGGAATCTTTCCCCAACTTGAGTTGGCATGAAGCTCTTGGAGGGAATTTGAGCCATGGAGGACTTGGAAGGATTATAAAAGACAATAAAAAAGAAGGAGAGGGTCTTTTGATCATTTCTCATTTGGTAATTTTGAGAGCATAGCTTGTCCATGCAAGTTGAGTGTTTATTCTACTTGCCTTAGCACCAATTTCGAGGGTGAAAGATTCCCATCCTAATTGGAAATTGGAGATGCCATTCAGAAATTTCATTTGGAGCTTAAATGAATTCATTTGTTACATTTTGAAGCTACATGGATGCTCGTGATCATATCTTCTTCAACTTGTTCCCACATCTCTCTCACTCTTCTCTTCATATTCTTGCTCTTGGAGGAATGGCGCACATGGTGAGATGCTGATCTCTTTTGGGAAGTACAAGGGGCCCCATTTATTTGTAATGTGATTTCTACACTCTGTATTTGATGCTCAAATGAACCTCAAATCGAAAATCAAAGTGAAACTATGTAAAAATGCCAAACTATATATGAATGGTGCCATTTTCCCATATACCTTGTTGTAGGAGCTTGAAGTTGTTTGATATGGAATTGTTTCATTAAATATAAATGGTTTTATTTCTTTTTGGAGAGCCATTATTGTATTTAAGAAGTTTCATGAACCTTATGCAAGTATTTGGAACATTTCTCTCAAATTTCATACCAAGTTATAACGTTTTTCTCTCATTCCCCCCTATGTTAAGACATGTTTACAAATCTCTGATTTATGGGAGTTCTAGCGGCATTTAGGAACTGATTAATGATGCATTTGGGTTCCCATTGAAGTCAGATAACTAATACATGTATTTTTTCTGAAATTTTGGAGGTTCGTACTGCATTTGGGAATCCATTAGTGACCTCTACCCTAGGGGGTTTGAACCTCAAAACTACTAGTAAATTCCCTATTTTCTCCTGACTGAAAATGAATGTTGAAGAAGTATTTTGAGAGTGTCCAAGCACCTATGAGCCTCATTTTTATTTCCTAATACCCTTCAAGTACCTTTAGACCCAATTCGAAAGCCTTAGGAGCCATTTGGAAGCACTTGGGTCATCACTAGTCCAAGGTTCGAATTGACCAAAAAATTGCAATTTTTCCATTTTTTCCAAATTATTAAAAAGGGACACTACAGATTTTGATGGCTTAGATGCCCCTGGATTTTGGTTTCTCAAACAATGGTGGAAATGCACTAGCCTCGAGTGACAGAAATTTCTTATGAATAAAGAAAAATTACAATTAAGAATATATACATTATAATTTCATAGATTTTAATTAATACAAATTAAGGTAAAATTAAACATTTAGAATTTTAAACATAATACTTTAAAGTTCAAGAATTCAAGAAAAATTATGAATGTGGCCTTATCCTCCTCTGCAAAGTAATGATATGTCTTTGAACGAATATTTATATTATATTTTGGAATCTTATTAATAATGAGAGGGGAGGTGAATCAATATTAGCGCATTTATGAACAATTTTTACTTCTTATCAAATTTAAATGGTACTTATATTAAGCATTCACCGTAAATAAATAAAAATCATCCACATATGCACAAAAACACAGAACACGTTTTATGTGGAAATCCAAACGGGAGCAAACCACATAATGATCTATTAGATTAAAAGATTACATTCATGGAAGCACCAACTTATGAAGTTCTCCAACATCAATTGGAAGGAGGCCTCAACCCCCTGGTTTTATAGGCTTCGACATGAAGGAAGCATCAAATCCATGATTTACCAACTCCAACTGGAAGGAGGCACCGACCCTGTGTTCCTTTCCCCATCCTGCCACCCTGATATGACTGTAGAAGATACTTCTTTGTTGTTCTACTGATCTGCACACTCTTCGTATTAACTCAATTCATTCCATTGTGTGCACCTTCTGTATACTGATATATTTCAATCGTTTAACTGTATCACATACCTCACTTCACTACATCAACATTATACACTTTATCTCATACTTCATAACATTATGCAACATCTGCGTTGGTTCATCATACCTTTATGTTTCTACGCATATACAAACTCAATTGATACTGTGCATCATGTCTTGTGATGTTGTTCTAACTTCATGCATATGTATCAAATCACTCACATCATTCAGCGCATCTTCTGCTACACTTCTGTCTTGGTGCATCTATCTTAGATCATTTGTGACATTCTCCATACCATCTACGATTCTTCCTCTTTGTTCTTACACAATTGTCTCAGATAAACCTCATCATACTGCCCATCTTTTGTTTTCTACATTTCTATCTTTGTGCATACTATATCACCTCGCGCATCACTTGATGTGTTTTATGTATGTATTTGTTTATCTGTCTCAGATAAATCACTTCATTCGTGCATCATCAGCGGTTGTACTTCTTTCAATTTCCATCCATATCAGATAAACTTCTTCATCTTTCTACACATCATCAGTTGTGCTACATTTTGTGCATCTGGATCTTCTGCTAGATTATGCTATTCTGATTCCATGAGCCATTGATACCCAAAAAATTAGAAGCTTGCTAAATCATATTACTACAACTTTCTCATATTCAATCTTGCTTCAACTCTCCAACTTGGCTTCTTATTTATATTTGTCCTGTACATACGGTGTGTCCACAAGTTGGTCGTAGCATTCCTTCTTCCTTGCTTCATGGTTAAGCTCAATTCACACTTCCGCCACTTTTCATGATCTATGCCACTGAGGTATCACTCCTTGTGAGTCTTGTGCATACTTGGTCCTTTACATATTAGGTCTTGCGCACTTTGGAACCACTTGGTATGGGGTCTTGTTCCCTTGAAGTACCGTCACTTGTTGGTTTTGCACACTTGACTTGTTCGACTGCCACTTTCTTCTGGGACTCTTGCATGCTTCATCAACTTGTATACTTATTCCAATTGGTGGTTCTTGCACACTTCCAGGACTTGCATACATGTCCAACCACTTCTTACTCCCAATCCTCTTACGCACTCCTGACACATGTCCAACCATCTCTTTGGAATTACATTTTAAGTGTCACAACTAAATGGATTGTGACTTGTACACATACCTTATGTACTTCTTCAAACTAGATTACTTTTATAATCTGGATGTACTTCTTATGTACCTCTTCAATCTTTATGTACTTCTGCAACCTGGATGTACTTCTTCAAACTGGATTTCATATACTTATTCAAACTAGCTTTCATATATTTCTTCAAACTTGCACAAGGATACTGAATCCTCTTTGACATCAGTTGACATCAATGACAACCAAAGTTCAACAATCTCCCCCTTTGTCACTGATGTCAACACCTCATGAAGCTGTGCATGTCAACACCTCATGAATTTGTGCTCTTCCTTTTTTATGTTCGTACACTGCATAGTACTCCCCCTGTGTTCTTGGCTAGTTTGATTCTTTTCTCATTTGCGCGGTTCATGAATACTTTTCTGCTATATTTCATTGCTGTGTGGATCGATGTTTCTTATGCATGCTTCACTATATTTATTTCTTTGTTCCTTTGCATGACCTCTGATCAGTACTTCTCTGTTGTTTTTCATCTTTGCATTGATCACATGCTTCATTATCTTTCTCCCCCTTCGACATCAATGGCAAAGAGGTTCCTTCAATGTGCACTTTCAATTTTTTCTTTCTTCGGTTTTGTGCTAGCCTTCATACATCTTCTTTCTTTGATTGATCCCCCTATCTTCATTCTTCATTCTTTTTCATTTCCGTGGGGTAGCTGTGTAGAGTTCAATCACCTTGAAATCTATACCTACAACACTATCTCCATAGCTGTCTCGAATATGACTCCCCTATACAATTTCCAACTTCCATTGATCTTCTATGCCTATGACATATCATTCTTCCATGCTTCTTTATTCATCTTCATGTCTCAATTTTTCATGCCATCTTCCTATCACACTTATTGTGCACATTACAAAGTTCCATCTGATTTCGGTTTGTATTGTCTTCCATGTCGATTTCTTCCAGCATCCAAATTTTCCTTTTGTCGCATTCATTGCAATGTGACCAGCCTTCATCACATTTTATGATTTTGCATATCTTGCAATAACATCCAAATATTCTTCCTTAATAACGCACACATATTTGCATCCATCATCCAGCATGGAAACAAGGTGATGTGACTAATAAATCGTGCAAAAGTTTCGACATGTCATTTTCGTATTCGAGTTTTTTAGGAAACATCATTTCGATCACACGGAGCAATGAATTGGATTTTATCTTTTTTTCCTCTTGCTTGATTTCATTAACTCATGTAATAAATTTTGATGTCTGTCTAGTCAACTTTGAATTGTGCGGACATGAATGCAATTAACCTCAACAAATCTTCAATTTATTTTCATGCATGCAGGGAACCACCTTCCAATTCTTTAAATGAGCTATGTATTTCCCTGTTCACCATCCCCGTTCATTCCCTGTTAAGCTTGTTCTAAGTGTCACATCCTATGATTTTATTGTCTTCATCCATCATGCCTTCTTTCTATCAGATATTCAACAACTTGTTTGATAGTCTTTGCTCAGTAGTTCAATTGCGACAGTAGGAATTCGCAAGACTGAGAGTGGACATGAGTGTTCAGAAATCGCAATTGAAACAATTTGATTTCATGAATTGGTACGCACAGTTGTAAGTAAATCAGAGCAATGCTGAGGGATTATCCAATCTTAACATGAGAGTCAACTTCTTGGAGAAGCAACAACAATAAATTGTTGACTTGTTGAACCTGATTAGGATAGAACAGTTCACTACCAACACATCGTCTTCAACTCTGCAGCTTTGTCCACTAATGAAATCCTATGAGTTCATCGAGCAAGCTCCGATGGATCGAGAACTTCATCTGTCTCAACAACCGTCCAGTTATGACACAAAGTTGGACCTTGAGATTCAGCTTTGAATCAATTTTGTAATTCTCAATTTTTTTTAATACGACACCCATCATTGTCTTTGTACTTCAATTGTCGTTAGGCCTTAACATGCTACTTGTTTATACTTCAACTTTTTTTTTTTCTGTGATAGAGGTATTCATGTAATCTTGCAAAGAAATTTTGTGAATATAATACAAAATTCGGTTATGTATCTATGTGGACCTTATATTTTTTCATCAGCAATGCTTACTTGTACTCTTCTTTCTATTGTTACATATATGAGATCTTATCCGACAATTCAACACATCTTTGCAAATAATTGAATATATGCGCTGTTAAGTCAGTAAATTTTCCTCCATTTTTTGAGTTATTTTCTCCAATTTTGGTTTGTTTTGAATCTACCTCAGTTAAATTTTTGGTTTTGAGTTTTAAGTTTTAATCTCCTTAGAAACTATATGGTTGATTGAATAAAGTTTGAACCCAGTCTTTTCAGATTTCATTTGATTTTGGTGACTTTTTATATTGAAAAGGGGGTCAATGAGAGTTATATTTTCAAAGGAAGAATCATTAATGACTTTAGAGAGTGGTTGAACTTATGTCCTAAACCAAATAGCTGCCAGAATCTCCGAAAAATTAGCAGAAATTGAAAAAAATGGCTAAATTTTGGCATAGCAGTTATTCCTGTAGCGCTGGGCAAAATTTTAACACAGAGCGCGCTACAGGAATATCGTGGCCTGAATTTTTTGTCAATTTTCGATCTGATTTTAATCATGATGTAGAGTGAGACTGTCTAATCATATAGTGTGAGTGTTTTAACACGTATTTGCAGCATTTTGAACATGATTTTAGTTGGTGTTAATCACGAAGAGAAAGGAAGGGCATCATTGCATGGTATGCGGGTTCAGTTGCACAGAAATCAGCCAATTCCGGTTTAGCTGTCAGTTTTCTCTTGTTACACGTATCACTGCAGGAGAGGTAGTGTTTGTGAAGGAGAGTTCACTGTTAAACGGTGGATTGTGTTGCTGTGGAAAGGAAACAGGTGTGTTCTGGCGCCAGCGAAAATTAGGGCTTCCTCATTCCAGCGTTAACAGTTAAATTGAAGATCGTGGGACATTTGTACAACGGGGCTGACTCATCTGGCACTTTGGATCATGATTTCCAACAATCATAAAGGAACGATTTACAAGTTCTTCTGATGGAGCGGTCGAGATGAAGTTAGGACCTCGGGATGCTAACTTCCAATTTGACAATGACAGACATACAATATCCCCAAAGCAGTGCAAACTGCCAGAAATTCAAATTTATTCTGAAAGTACAGCAAATAGCCCTTTATGGGTATCTCCAGAGCAACTTGATCTGGCCAATGTGCATTTACAGCGGTCCAATAGCTCAGAATCAGTATGTACATCAGATACAGGCTATGATCTGTTTAGCAAGCGTGATTTCATACACAGATTGAGGGAACAGCTGAAAAGAAGAGATGAAATGATAATGGAGATGCAAGTTCAGATTACTGATCAGCTGCAAATCATAAATAATCAAATTTCACACATGACAAATTTACAGTCACAGCTTGATGCAGCAAACAGGGAGTCATTTGGAACAGAAAGGGAAATTCAGCGATTGCGCAAAGCAATTGCAGATCACTGTGCAGGTCATGTAGTGGATATGTCTTGTTCATCTGGGACAATGATTACTAATTATACATTGGTAGATCCTTTGATGAGTAGATCAATTGCAGACTTACAGGGTTCCACAATTGGAAGTGCTGAACTATGCAACGGGGGAGCTCAAAGATTTCATGAACAGAAGTTGCAGGAACAGAGGTATGAAATGAAAACTCCAGATGTAAAGGTGTGAAATCTATTAGAGGACCTACCCTGCATTTCGTTGAACAGAAATGGATAAATGACTAAACATGAAGATACCCTTGAAAGAGTGAAAGATTGATATAAAACAGCCATATTCACTGACAGTTTTCCATTACATTGAATAGTCTGAACATTGCAGTCCTGTTTTGAGTGATTGAAGTCAAATGCATACCGCGAGCTGATGGAGAGGAATTTTTGAAAACCGAAGGAGGTTTTTGTTCCTAATATACTCATCTACAAAAACCTCTCTCAGTTTTGCAATATCTATCAAGGTTTGAAAGATTCGGTTTAATCTTTGCATCCTATTTTCCAGGGATTTTAAATATTTAATATTTTCCTGTTTTAGTGTTCATTTTGTGGGGCCGATTCTGATTGATTGGAGATGAATTTTGAAAAACCAAGAGAGTTTATTGTCCATCACGGACTCATTAACAAAAACCTCTCTCAGTTTTTACACAGGTGTCACCAATTGAGAGATATGGAAGCTTATTTGACACCTATTTTCCAGAAATTAGCCACATTTGCCAGGAATCCGATTTGCTATTTTTAGTCAATTAGTTGAGTTAGTTAGTTAATGTAACTGCTAGGAAGTTTGAATTTCGCCCTAATGAGGGGGAAATAGAACCACTTCTTTGTAATGATAAAAGAGGGACAAAGAGTGATTGTAAGGGTTCGAATTTTTGGAGAGCTTTAGGAGGTCTGCAAGCTGTTGACTCTACCAGACTTATTCACTGCTAAGTATTGCAAACTCTCATATGCATTTTTGATGAAACTATGAATATATGACTCCTTGTCCTACTTCTGATATGTATTGGCTTCATTTTGAACTTATATAGTTTCTTGATTGACAAATTCATTTCTGGTTTTATGTGTAATTTCCAGTAATGCTTGTCTTTTATTGTATGAACTTCATTGCAATCTTTTGTTGGATTCCTGAGATATATATGCATCTTCATAGATATATGTGTATGAATTAGTTTTTACTTATCTGCTGAATGTATTCCCTTATGCTCTTGAAGTTTCTAACCAAAACCTACAAAACAAAACCCTAAAAACCTAGTTTGGATTGATTTTATTTTTGAGATTGTGTTGGCTTGTTACCCTAGCCTTAGTAACAATTTCTGACACAAACATCTTTGGCGCCGTTGCCGGGGACGAAGCTGAAGCATATCTTCCCTGGGATACTCATCATTTTTCTGGTTTAAGAGGTGGACTTAAACCAGCACTTTGAAGGCTATATTTTCACCAGGTTTGACAGAGTGGCTGCTAGAAGAATTAGAAGGTTTCAGTCATGCCTAGCTTTATACAGCCTTGATTAATTTGAGCCACTGTCACCCCTTTCTCTTTCTGAGAAGAAGAAACAAAATCTCTCTTGACAAATTGATTGGCGACTCCACTAGTTCAAGATGCAGAGACCAATGTCCATGGGAGCTATTCTGGCTCGAAGGTTTGCCCCTTTCAATTTTTCTGATATTCCAGGTTTTCCAAATCCAGTACCTACTATGGATGTTTGGGGAGATTGTCTGCCACGGTTTAGAGAAAGCAAAGAGGATAATCCTTCAGATCACCTCATCAAATTTCATCAATGTATGGTCCAGTTAAATATCCAGCATGAAGATGTGCTCATGAAAATGTTCATGTATTCACTTGAAAAAGATGCACGAGATTGGTATTTTTGTTTTCCCGCTGCTAGCATCTCCTCACTGAAAGAATTCCACACATGCTTTCGGAAACGTTGTAAGTATCTGTACTTAGCTGAACTCTTTTTAAAAGATTGTTGTGAGCAGGTTGATGTTTGTCATACAATTCCTGATTTAAAAAACCATGATGATGAGTACAGTCAAGAGTTCAAAACATGTCAGGAAAAAGTTGAAGTTTCAGAATTTGTTGAAGATGAGAAGGTAACATTTTTAGATACTGCTGTCAAGGAAGAATGCTATAATCATTGTGATAACCAGGTTGTTGTTTTAGGACAGTTTGAGGATTGTCCAAGTGATGATATCAGTAAAGATGGTTTGAAACATTCTCATAACAATTTCAACAACCTTAATAGCAGTTTGAATGACAACCCTTTTGAAGATCAATCTTTAGTTCAACAAACTTTTGAAAATCAGTGTTGTGTTAAAGATCAGCTTTGTATTGAAGAAAAAGATGAACCTTTAGCATCATCACTAGAAATTATTCAGATTACTCCTTGCTATGATGAAGAGATTAGGTTTCCAAGTCAAGAAATTTGTGATGAATTAGATCATATTCCTCTTGATTTTGATACTAAATTTGATGAAGGTCAGGCTAGTCACAATTTTTCAGAAGTGGTTTTTATTCATGGTTATGATAAATCTGCTGTTCAAAATCATTATGAAGATGGTCTAATTTTTAATAAATATGATGATGAAATTGAAAAGAAAGACCCAGAAATCTGTGAGGAGTGTAATATGTTACAATCTGATCAGCAGATTCAAGTATGCATTCAATCTATTATTCTCGAACAGCAAAAGCCCATGCATGATAGTCATTTATTGGAAGACAGTGTGGAAAAGGAGGTTCAAAGTGTTGACATTATTGGTGATACTATTCAAAGATTTTCGAAGCAAATTCAGGCTGACCCTGATGTCTTTTATCGCCAATGCCTGATTGATATTCATGGAACAAAATATTCTCATGGACAGCTTGTCTTTTTCATAGAGCAGGAAGAGGTAACTTGTGGAAGTTTTTATGATCCAGTAGCAGATTATTTAGAGTCAATACCAGGTTATAAATCTGTTATTTCAGAGAAACTATTTGATGAAGGTGGGTATAAGTTGTTAAATCTCTGCTCTTCATGTTTTCCAATATTTCTGATTATATATATATTTGGAGTTGGAAACAAGTTTTGGTGGGTTGATCAAATGTTTTCTTGGTTACATTGGAAATGGGATTTCTATTTGATTCAGTAGTTGGAAGGTTCCTCAGAGAAAGAGATTTGACTTTCATTGTCTATACCGGTGTGAGTGAGATTGAATAAAGACTCCATAGCCCAATGGAAGACTGAAGGCACTAGTCTACAGGTTCTTGAAGCCTCACAGGGAGGACTTCATCCCGCAGCTGGAGCCAGATGTTAAGTCAGTAAATTTTCCTCCATTTTTTGAGTTATTTTCTCCAATTTTGGTTTGTTTTGAATCTACCTCAGTTAAATTTTTGGTTTTGAGTTTTAAGTTTTAATCTCCTTAGAAACTATATGGTTGATTGAATAAAGTTTGAACCCAGTATTTTCAGATTTCATTTGATTTTGGTGACTTTTTATATTGAAAAGGGGGTCAATGAGAGTTATATTTTCAAAGGAAGAATCATTAATGACTTTAGAGAGTGGTTGAACTTATGTCCTAAACCAAATAGCTGCCAGAATCTCCGAAAAATTAGCAGAAATTGAAAAAAACTGCTAAATTTTGGCATAGCAGTTATTCCTGTAGCGCTGGGCAAAATTTTAACACAGAGCGCGCTACAGGAATATCGTGGCCTGAATTTTTTGTCAATTTTCGATCTGATTTTAATCATGATGCAGAGTGAGACTGTCTAATCATATAGTGTGAGTGTTTTAACACGTATTTGCAGCATTTTGAACATGATTTTAGTTGGTGTTAATCACGAAGAGAAAGGAAGGGCATCATTGCATGGTATGCGGGTTCAGTTGCACAGAAATCAGCCAATTCCGGTTTAGCTGTCAGTTTTCTCTTGTTACACGTATCACTGCAAGAGAGGTAGTGTTTGTGAAGGAGAGTTCACTGTTAAACGGTGGATTGTGTTGCTTTGGAAAGGAAACAGGTGTGTTCTGGCGCCAGCGAAAATTAGGGCTTCCTCATTCCAGCGTTAACAGCTAAATTGAAGATCGTGGGACATTTGTACAACGGGGCTGACTCACCTGGCACTTTGGATCATGATTTCCAACAATCATAAAGGAACGATTTACAGGTTCTTCTGATGGAGCGGTCGAGATGAAGTTAGGACCTCAGGATGCTAACTTCCAATTTGACAATGACAGACATACAATATCCCCAAAGCAGTGCAAACTGCCAGAAATTCAAATTTATTCTGAAAGTACAGCAAATATCCCTTTATGGGTATCTCCAGAGCAACTTGATCTGGCCAATGTGCATTTACAGCAGTCCAATAGCTCAGAATCAGTATGTACATCAGATACAGGCTCTAATCTGTTTAGCAAGCGTGATTTCATACACAGATTGAGGGAACAGCTGAAAAGAAGAGATGAAATGATAATGGAGATGCAAGTTCAGATTACTGATCAGCTGCAAATCATAAATAATCAAATTTCACACATGACAAATTTACAGTCACAGCTTGATGCAGCAAACAGGGAGTCATTTGGAACAGAAAGGGAAATTCAGCGATTGCGCAAAGCAATTGCAGATCACTGTGCAGGTCATGCAGTGGATATGTCTTGTTCATCTGGGACAATGATTACTAATTATACATTGGTAGATCCTTTGATGAGTAGATCAATTGCAGACTTACAGGGTTCCACAATTGGAAGTGCTGAACTATGCAACGGGGAGCTCAAAGATTTCATGAACAGAAGTTGCAGGAACAGAGGTATGAAATGAAAACTCTAGATGTAAAGGTGTGAAATCTATTAGAGGACCTACCCTGCATTTCATTGAACAGAAATGGAGAAATGACTAAACATGAAGATACCCTTGAAAGAGTGAAAGACTGATATAAAACAGCCATATTCACTGACAGTTTTCCATTACATTGAATAGTCTGAACATTGCAGTCCTGTTTTGAGTGATTGAAGTCAAATGCAGACCGCGAGCTGATGGAGAGGAATTTTTGAAAACCGAAGGAGGTTTTTGTTCCTAAGATACTCATCTACAAAAACCTCTCTCAGTTTTGCAATAGCTGTCAAGGTTTGAAAGATTCGGTTTAATCTTTGCAGCCTATTTTCCAGGGATTTTAAATATTTAATATTTTCCTGTTTTAGTGTTCATTTTGCGGGGCCGATTCTGATTGATTGGAGATGAATTTTGAAAAACCAAGAGAGGTTTTTGTCCATCACGGACTCATTAACAAAACCCTCTCGCAGTTTTTACACAGGTGTCACGAATTGAGATATATGGAAGCTTCTTTGACACCTATTTTCCAGAAATTCGCCACATTTGCCAGGAATCCGATTTGCTATTTTTAGTCAATTAGTTGAGTTAGTTAGTTAATGTAACTGCTAGGCAGTTTGAATTTCGCCCTAATGAGGGGGAAATAGAACCACTTCTTTGTAATTTTAAAAGAGGGACAAAGAGTGATTGTAAGGGTTCGAATTTTTGGAGAGCTTTAGGAGGTCTGCAAGCTGTTGACTCTACCAGACTTATTCACTGCTAAGTATTGCAAACTCTCATATGCATTTTTGATGAAACTATGAATATATGACTCCTTGTCCTACTTCTGATATGTATTGGCTTCATTTTGAACTTATATAGTTTCTTGATTGACAAATTCATTTCTGGTTTTATGTGTAATTTCCAGTAATGCTTGTCTTTTATTGTATGAACTTCATTGCAATCTTTTGTTGGATTCCTGAGATATATATGCATCTTCATAGATATATGTGTATGAATTAGTTTTTACTTATCTGCTGAATGTATTCCCTTATGCTCTTGAAGTTTCTAACCAAAACCTACAAAACAAAACCCTAAAAACCTAGTTTGGATTGATTTTATTTTTGAGATTGTGTTGGCTTGTTACCCTAGCCTTAGTAACAATTTCTGACACAAACATGCGCATTTTCTTTGCAACATAACATTAGTGCGACTACAAACTTCAAATGTTATCTAAATGCAATACTTACTAATACATTCCTTGAATTCCCAATGAATATAATGTTGAATTCAAGGATCCCACTTATCCTTTAAAAGATCAGAAAGATGGGAAGCAATCACTTGATGCTTGCGATGAGCCTGGATCATTTGTTTGAGTATCTTTCTTTACCCATTTATTCATGTGTGCACATCCATTTTGATATTGTGCCAAATTATCTTCCCTTTCGGTCCTTATGTTGTGATTGATTTTACGTAGAGTATTTCTATCTGGACGATTTACCGATCTTCAGCAATGTTGGCACTAGAATAGTCCGCATGAAGTGCAGAAGCGGAAAACTGCGAAAGGGCTAATCCACGAAAGAAGGGTCATTCACGGAGAACGAGGAAGCACAAGATTAGTTTAGGTTGTTAGAATTGGTCATGTGGACCTTTTTGTAACCACTTAGTGTCATATAAATAGGAGCATGATTGTAAGCCTAAGGGCACCGAGTTATCCAGCTATTAATTGTTTGATCCTTTTTTTGATCTTTTGTGTCCACGATATGATGTATCGACTATTTCTGCGAAGGTCATTCTGCGAGTTTTAATGAATGCATGAAGATGTTCGATTATGGTTCTATCTTTGTCTTTGTTTCTGTTAGATGATGAATATGAATGGTTGCGAAATGCTTAATACTCTATGGGTTTGGTAAATTCTGTTCATGCGACTGAGTAGTTAGATCATGTTGATGCAAATGTCTATTATGTGTTGAATCTGCGAATGATGAATTGTTAATGCGAAAGATATAATCTCTGGTTTCTGCGGTTTTAATGTGCGTTTGATGCATGTACTCGACTCCACTGTAGAAACTTGGTTCCTACAGCCCCCTTATCCATCTCGGGTGAGACTTCACTTGCTCTGTGAGTGATGCTGGAAAGGGTTACACCTTTCTAGGCCAGTGTTTAAGGGAGTTTGGTCAATGGTTTGTTGAAGACAGTGCGAAGTGAAACCCTATCAACAGATGTTGTGTCAACAAATGGTTCCGTTTTCAGGACCTTGAAGAGGATATGTTGCGGCACCTGACGAAACCAAAGATTCAAGAGTGGTTTGACAAGATGGTAGAGGAATTCGCAGAAGGTGAAAAGCGGAACCTTGGATAGACAGTAACCAATTGGTTGCAGAAGTATATTTATTCGGATATCTATGAGATATTATTCTGTGAATTCCCAGTGTTGTTGCATGAGTGTCTAGTGCAACTGACATTTTAGAAAAATCACTGCCAAAAGATTGAGCCTGATCATTGGACTCTAGAACTGATCTGACAGCTGAAACAAGTCGACAATAAGGTATCAAGTGTTAATTTTTTAGAATTTACTTCAATCTGATCTAGGATCTTAACTGAGAGAACAACATGTACAGCATATCTACAGCATATCAATCATGGACATAATAATTCAAGCACACAAGAGACATAGAGTTTACTTGGAAAAAACCATAAAGGTGAAAAACCCCAATAACTTCCTTAGAGATAGATAGAGCAATGATACAACCCAAGAATAAGAGATAGACATTTCCTAGCAGCAACTTCTCCTCCTCCACAAGTGTGCCACTCTCCAAAGAGTGTGTGTGAGAATAGAATGATCAAATAGAGTGCCTCGCGCACTCTATTTATACTTGACTTGACTTGCCTAATAACCTTTACTAGGTCGGCCTCAACTTAACCACATAACACAATGCTAATTGGGCCGACACCCAATAGGGTGGTCTAATAACCCTTCAACACACATGACTTATACAGGGCCGACCCCAACAAGGTGGTCAAATAGCCCATCAAGTATAAGTTGCGACAGTTACAATATAAATGACGACACTTCTGTATAGAGGAATAATAACATCTCTATAGGAATACAAACACTTATGTATAGAGGAATAATAACATCTCTATAGGAGTACAATATACATATATGAAATACATTCCGAAGTTACATATACATCAACACTCCCTCTTAACTAGGAAGGTATTTCTCGACACAGGTCTTCTAGCACAAGTCTTCTTCTTTGGATCATTGTCACTGGATAATCGTCATTGAGTCATCGTCATCGTCACTACTGCTGCTATCTCAATCAATCTCTGAATCTACTCGTCATAGGAAGTTCTACAGAGCCAGTCCTTTTTCATACTGGATGTAGGCCCACCACCTGTAGGTCTTCATCATCACTGGCCATACTGTGGAATCCTCAGGACTTATTATGAGAGTCAACAAAACTTCGGAAGAGTATCCCAGGACTGATTACGAGCACATAGCTCAACCTATTGGATCTCCCAGGACCTTTTACATGCTACTGCACAACCTGTCCATGGCCACAGAGTATCATCCTGATACTCATGATCATCGTTCATGAAGCACAACCCAGATGCACATCACACAACACTTACATCTACGTCATGGGAGAACACATCTACAACCATGTGAGAATGGCACAGCACTTATATTGCAGCCATGGGAGAACACATCTACAACCATGCTCAAATGGCCCAGCACTTATATCACAGCCATGGGAGAACACATCTACAACCATGCTCGAATGGCCCCAACACTTATATCGCGGCCATGGGAGAACACATCTACAACCATGCTCAAATGGCCCGTGCACTTATATCGCAGCCATGGGATAACACATCTATAACCATGCTTGAATGGCCCTAGCACTTATATCGCAACCATGGGAGAACACATCTACAACCATGCTTGAATGGCCCCAACACTTATATCGCAGCCATGGGAGAACACATCTACAACCATGCTCGAATGGCCCTGGAAATTACATCATGACCATGGGAGAACACATTTGCCACCATGTTGGAAAATCCCAACAATTACATCGCGACCATGGGAGAACACATCTACAACCATGTCCGAAAAGCTCATGTGCATCTGTGTCTTCGGAACTCATCACACATAATCCAACTGATTATGTAATATATCCACTTGATACATGTCATCACATATGATCATCCTGATCATCATCATAGCATCGTCCCGATGCATATAATCTAGAGTATCGTCCTAATACTCATCACACATGATCATCCTGAACATCGTCACTGCATCGTCCTGATGCATGTCATTTGGAGAAACATCCTGAAGCTCGTCATCCATGATCATCCTGATCATACAATGCATCATCTTGATGCATACCAAGTATCTACCTGATACATATCATCATAGATGATCCACCTGATCATACAATGTATCCACCTGATATATATATATCAACATACATGATCTACCTGATCATACAACGTATCCACCTGATACATATACAAATACATGGTCCAAGCATCCAACATGATGCATATACATATACATGATCTAAATGATCATAACAAGCATCCAACATGGTGCATATACAGAGCAGTAACTGGAGCATTGTCCTGATGCTCATCATCCAGCACTTACATCCACAGCCATGGGAAGGATCCTCCTCTCACCATGCTTGGAATGGCTCCTGCAAATGTGTCGATCACTTCTTCCTCGAAGTGTCATCAATCTGAAGAACACCAAGCCTCACTCTGAAGTACTCGAACTTCACTCTGGTTAGTGGCTTCGTCAGCACATCTGCAACCTACTCATTTATCGCAATATACAGGAGATTCATTGCTCCTCTTTGCACCATATCCCTGATATAGTGATATTTGATCTCAATGTGTTTCGACCTGTCGTGGAACACCAGATTCTCAGACAGCTTCACACAACTCTGGTTGTCACAGAAGATACCAGTAGCCTCTAGCGGGAGATCAAATAACTCAGACAGTAGCTTCCAAAGCCATACTGCCTCACAACTAGCTGAACAAGCTACAACATACTCTGCTTCAGCTGTACTCAGTGCTACGCAGGGTTGCTTCCTGCTAAACCAAGAGATCACACCTAATCCCATATTGAAGCAGGACCCAGAAGTGCTCTTCCTATCTGCAGCACTGCCTGCCCAATCTGAATCAACATAACCCTGCAGGTTAAACTTTTGATTCATGTCATACTTGAGCCCATAATCAACTGTACCCTTTAGGTACCTCAGAATATGCTTTACAGCAACCAGGTGAACACTCCTCGGATCCGTCAGGAACTGGCTCAATGTGTTCACCACAAAGCAAATATATGGTCTCGAGTTCATCAGGTACATCAAAAACCCAATCATCTAACGATACATAGTGACATCAACCGGCTCAGATGAAGCATCACACAGAAGCTTCAGGTTTGATGCCATAGGTGTGGCCATGTCCTTGCAGTCCATCATCCCAAACCTCTTCAGGATCTCTACTGCATACTTTCCTTGTCCAAGGAAGATTCCATCTGCACTCTGCCACACCTTCATGCCTAGAAAGTAGTGCATCATCGACAAGTTCTTCATCTCGAACTTGGCAGCAAGCTTCCGCTACGTGTCGGAAATCAAAATATCATTACCTATTACAAACAGATAATCTGCATACAACAGTAGTATCATAGGATTGCCTTCCTCAACCTTGTAGTAAAGGTTGGAATCCGCTTTACTCTTGCTAAATCCCAAACTGGATAGAAAGTTGTCTATCCTACCATCTGGTGCATGCTTGATCTTATAGATCCATTTGGAAGTCACAGTAGACTTCCCTTTAGGTCTTAGAACTGCATCCCAAACAATATTCTTCATGATTGACTGGTACTCCTCAATCATGGCATTCTTCCCGAATCCTGGGAACTTCAATATATTCAATATCTTCAATATCTTCAATAGATATCTTTGTTGCTGGAACAAATGTTGTATTCCTTATTTTGTAGGTGAAGGTATATGATCTTTCCTACAAAACAAGTTAAATTGCATGATTAGAAACATCTCATAGTTTTCAGAACAAATTCTTACACATAAATAAATATGTCATACAGTCATGCAATTATTTTAGCCAATGCTTCAATACAACATTCATCCATATCCTGTAACTTTCTAGATGCCTTCCAATCTCTACCAGAACATTGTTAAGAGTTTGCACTACTCCCAACATGTCAGCAAAGAGGTTTCATTCTAGATAAGTAGCAATGTAATGTTGTACAGTGCCATAGGCCACTTACCCATCACATGCATATTAGTAGTATACTGTTCATTAATGCAACTATTCTAATATGCATAATACACAACATAATTCTAGGGACATCAGTATATACATCATTGAACAGTATTAATTAAACAATCAAATATGCAAGAAATTGTAATTCAAATACTTATCTTTGTTTGGTTGTTGGGTGGAATCCCTCTGAATCTTTGCAACTCCATTCTGATGTGGATTGTGAGAAGTGGTCGACTCCCTCTGAATATTTGCATTCTTGTAGAAACTACTGGAGTGTGCTCCCTCTTGATCTTTGCTTCCTGGATTACCTGTCCTTGAACTTATATCCATCCTTGATCACTATGAATGATTACAAGTATCATTATTATGATATCCTCGAGATTTCATACATAATCATACATTTATTAGTATATTCTCAATACTATCAAAACACAATAATCTTAAGCATGTATAGTCATGATCATTTCAAACAGAAATAATAAGCATTAGTATTCAAGGACTCTTATGGTTAGTCATATTAAAGTAAGAAACATAATATGCCTAAACCCGTGATTACTCAAACCTATAAATAACCATTATCAATCATGCCATGTATACTTATAAAAGATATCCTATCACAAGGTAGGATTCTAACTTGATATAGGAAAAACATACCTGGATTAGTATGTTAGCTAGTTATGTCTAACATACCCACATGATGTCTTCTTGTTCTCTTCAATGACTTGTGCTAGTAACTTGCATATATCATAAGTTAACCATTATAGAACCAAGTTATACATACCTCGTAAGTAGATATTCTATGTGATCCATGGCAATGGATGAACCTTTGTCTTCATGTCACCATGGTCATATGTTCTTGAAATAGAACATGATTTGTCTTTCTTGATGTACCTTTCATGTTAGTGGACAACATCAACCTCATACAACTTCACAATGCATTAGTACAATCATAAGTGTCAAAATCCCTAATCAATGAATATCTTCTATCATGCATTCATAAATTTATTAAGGTGATACAACAAGTCTAAAATTAACCAAGATTGTACTAACCGTAATGATATGAAGACAAACATATCATAAACTTAATTATGAACAGAATTCGAAACATACCTATATGAGTCATACCTGTTGAGATTGCTTGTAATCTTCTTATGTAAGGCCTTAGCCTCATCTCCCTCTGAAACAGGAACTTCTTCACTTATGCAGGTGACCAATCCATTCTCTTCTAGGATTAACCCAATCCACTTGATTTGCAAGAACTGGATCTAGAGCTAGATTAGGGTTTGTCGAGAAACCCTAAAAATTCAAACTTTGAATTTCAAACTTCTGAAAGGATAGAAAGATGTGCCTTGATGAGCTGATCAAGTCGGTATATTCAGAATTTGAAAACTACAAAGTTTCACCCCTCAAATTTGCCTTTGAAACTTCTGGATTCCCTGGACATGACCCCGAACTAGGGTTTGATAAATCCCACCCTTCCACCCAATCAAAAGGTTCTATAGAAAGCTCTAATATTTTATTTTTCTGAGGAGCTTCCAGCCATGGTCATATATTTCAAAAATTCCCATTTTTGCAGAAGCCCTAATTTTCCACTTTTTCGATCAAAGTCCCGAACTAGGGTCTGATCAAGCCTGACCTTCTGCCCAACCAAATATTCTGATCTTGGTCTCTAAATTTTGATCTTGATGAGTAGCATTCAGCCATAGTATCCGATTACAAAAATTTCAACTTTCTTTGAAACCCTAAATTCCGGAAGCCATGAATGAAGGTGCTCAAAAATAATTCTGTTTTGACATAAATATGTACCTGATTGTTTCTAGTGTAACTCTGAACATTTCGATCCACAATGTCTGAAACATTTTCTTGTGATATCCCGAACTGTCATATTTCCAACCCCATAGGTCAGACCTCAAATGGATTCTCTGAGAGAGAGTTATGAAAAGTGTCACAACGTGACCTATTTATGGAATAAAACAGGAGAGAGAACTTGTACGGTGTGCCACGTGTCACTAGTTTAGTTTTGGCCACTGAAAAAGTTACCTGAGAAAGTACAGTCCATTCACTACCTTTCACTTTTTACAAAATTTCATTTGGAGCTTCCTAGCCCAAGTTATGACCTTTTTTCCAAGGTCACCTATTTATGACTGAGATCTGGAAGAGGCAGAAACCCTATATTGTATAGATCATAAATCACAAAGTACAACGAATTAGAGGTTGTCCTTTGGACACAAGGTACATGGGGATCTTAGCTTTGCCTTGTACGATTTTCAGACCCTGAAACGGTGCCAAAATTTATTTATAGAGAATGTTCTACGATGACTGGTTTTTTCTATATCAAGCCCTAGCTTCGCAATTGCAACAAGTGTCATACATGCCATACCATGCCTTCTTTCAGGCTAGCTATGATACCATGTTAATTTTTTAGAATTTACTTCAATCTGATATAGGATCTTAACTAAGAGAACAACATGTACAACATATCTATAGCATATCAATCATGGACACAATAATGCAAGCACACAAGAGACATAGAGTTTACTTGGGGAAAACCATAAAGGTGAAAAACCCCAATAACTTCCTCAGAGATAGATAGAGCAATAATACAACCCAAGAATAAGAGATAGACATCTCCTAGCAGTAGCTTCTCCTCCTCCACAAGTGCGCCACTCTCCAAAGAGTGTGTGTGAGAATAAAATGATCAAATAGAGTGCCTCCCACACTCTATTTATACTTGACTTGACTTGCCTAATAACCTTTACTAGGTCGGCCTCAACTTAACCACATAACACAATGTTGACTGGGCCGACACCCAATAGGGTGGTCTAATAACCCTTTGACCCACATGAATGACCCCCCACTAGGGTGGTCTAATAACCCTTCGACCCACATGACTTATACAGGGCCAACCCCAACAAGGTGGTCTAATAACCCATCAAGTATAAGTTACGACACTTACAATATAAATGACCCCACTTCCATATAGAAGAATAATAACATCTCTATAAGAATACAAACACTTATGTATAGAGGAATAATAACATCTCTATAGGAGTACAATATACATATATGAAATACATGGGTGAAATACATTCCGAAGTTACATATACATCAACATCAAGGACTGTTGATTTCTGGGTAGATAGTATCCTGGAGGGATACATTACTGAGTTCGTAGTAGACACCATCAAGTTGTATAGCAACACAGAAAGGAACTTTTTCAAAGGACCGAGGGGAATATTCTTATTGTTGCTAAAATTGTGGATTAAGATGCTCATCTGTGAAAAGGGAATATTGAGGATGACGTCCAACAAGTAGAAAAATCAGTGTGCGGAGGTTGAGGGTATCGCTTGAATGCAGATCCGATAGAAAGATGTGGGGTAGATGGACATGAGCGATGACGAGTTTCTAAGGGAGGCTGAAGAAGACTGTGGTACCTTAAGGAATGGGGCGATATTTCGGTGACCTGAGAAGAGGAGGAGGACTGAGAGAGAGTCTCCTGAAAGGACCGGAAAAGAAGACTGTGAAACAGGACCAGAGAGAACAAAGATGCCTTATTATAGCGAAGGATATGGTGACCAGGCTACCCCAGAAGCAGAAGAGGGATGGATTGCAAGTGACAACAAACCTTCAACATACTCAGAATTTTACAGGAATAAACACAAGCTATTCGCAGAGTTACCCTACGTGCAACAGTAGAAGTGGTACATCAGTAAACAATAGCAGTAGGAACTTTAGGATGGAAGACGACACAAAGATGCCCACTTTCTAGGGGAACGGGACTGAAGATCTCAAGCAGTATTGGTTCTTGTGCGAAGCAGTCTGGACTATGAAGCAGGTCTAGGATGAAGATATAAAAAAGGGATAGCTAGCGACGACCCTTAAGGGCCGGGCGTTAGATTGGTTTATGAAGTTTACAAAGGTTCTAGCGGGAACACCAACCAATTCATTGGCACAGATCAAGGCAGGAATGGTCGATGAATTTATAAATCCAAATTTAGAGTCGTAGTATGTTACCGAGCTCAAAGAAATCAAGCAATACCCAAATGAGTCGGTACGGGAATTTGATCAACGGTATAAAACGTTGATAGAAAAGGTGAGTTTCAGAATAAATGATATGCAACACAAGGAGTGGTTTATCGCAGGATTGGTGCCACACATCCACGGACCACTAATGCAACAGAAGGTAGAAAAACAGGCTAAATCATTGGAGATTGTGATGAAGCTGGAGGCTTCACCAATCGACGAAGCGGGGATAGGAATGGATAGGATCTAGGCGCAGTTGACCAATCTGACACTACAATTGCAAGATATGAAGAAGGGGAAAGAAACCGACAAAGACGTATGGTGCACCAGGTGTAAAGCAGAAGGACACCATAAGGATAATTGCCCAGATTTTTGAGAATACTTGTAATCAGGCGCGTCGAACCCCCTCCGTCAGGGAGGAATGCCTTGGTGTCTTGTCTGTTGGACCAGAGGTCATCGACCAAAAGAATGTGTGTACTTGCAAAAGACAGTATCGAAGCCAGTAAACCTATATTGCAAGTTTTGTTGATAGGTTGGTCACGATGAGAAAGATTGCAGGGCCTATGACCTATTGCAAGACTGGACTGCCATTACGTACTTTATGAAAGGGGAAGAGCAACCAGAGGTACAACAGCAACCGTAGTATACCCAAAAACAACCCTATTTTAATCGGTCGCAACAGTACGATCAAGGGAAGTATGGGAAACCGCAGTATGGGCACCCGCAATATCTGCCACCGCAATATGGCCAGCCGCAGTATGGGAAACCACCATATTAGCAGTTGTAGTATGGAAAACTGGAGTACCCACCATATGGGCCACCACATGGAGGGTTCAAAGGAGGGTTTCGTGGAGGTCGAGGTGCTGGCATAGGATGCAGAGGAGCTGCTGGACGAGGATGAGGGCCGATTGTATGTTACAATTATGGGTAGCAGGGGCACTACCAGAGGGATTTCTTGAATGCAGCGCCACAGTGCACTTATTGCAGCGCTATGGATCATGGCATTGAAGGCTGTCCACAACTCATAAAAAAATGGCAGACCAAGAATCTGCCACCTCCACAGAATGTGAATTAGAATACGCCACTGGATGTACAGATGATATCAACCGAGGTGCAAAGACACAATGCGACTGTTGGAGTAGTGACACGAAGAGGGGCTGTGACAGGAGTCGACAGGTCACAGGTTACCGTCCAACCAACATCACTAAATCATGTCACCTTTGACTTGGAGGTCGAAAGGGATGCCTTTTTGAAAGCGCAAGAGGTGATGAGATATAGGAGGGATTTACCTCTTCAAGAAGAAGTTATCTACAATATTCCACCGGCGTTCAACACGACGAAGTTGTGGAGGAAGGGAAACACCTTAAAAGCCCTTTTAGAGAGTTTCCTAGAGTTGGAAAAGGATCAAGATGCATTGGAAGAAATATCCAGTCTGTTGCATCGATGGGAGGGTGCACGCTAGGAACAAAAGGTCAATCGCATACACAAGAGAAAGATGGGGAGAGAGATGCGAATGTCGGCACAAATTGGAGCATTTGATGTCAAATCAATCATTTGGATATGGGATAAGATGTGAACATTATGACCAAGTAGACCTAGGAAACAATCGAAAAATCGCAGTTGGCCTGGTCACCAGTACAGCTGCGATTGGCAAATCGGAGTAAGGTTATTCCACTTGGTCGAGTGTGGTAGCTTTTAGTTGAAATTAAGGGACTCAAGACATATGCTGACTTTGATGTCATAGAGATTGTTGATAACACAAGCCCCTATTCGGTGCTACTAGGGATAGACTAGGCGATGGAAAACCAAGCCATCATCAACTTCAAGAAGCAGACTATGTCATTTGAAAATCGTGAGATGAGGGTTGTCACACCTCTTGATCCTATAGAAGGGCAGCGATACGTTGAACCGGTAAGAGATAAATTTACGGAGGGATGGGATAGTGTATACAACATATCCAAGGATTACATTAATCCTATCGTAGACGGATATTTGGAATGGTGCAGTGTCAGTTCGGCATCGTCAGATTCAGATGAGGTGCTCAAGAATTGGCAGAACCAATTACACGAAGTGTCATTCAAAAGATGTGCACGGATCACACAGTCGCTGCGATGGGTATCCACAGAGGAGGGTGCACTACCATCATATGAGGGATTTTCTAATTTGAACAAACTTCTCACTGAATTTGAGGAGAAATTGGCGGAGCCGCAACATCTATTGGCCTTGGAGGAAGCCTTGAAGGCTACTCCTGCGCACTGGTGGGCGGCCCACAAGTCTAATATCACAAAATGGCCACTATGTCGACACCTCATGGAGGTTAGGTTCGGAGACACTGCGGGATACAGAGGAAGGATATATTACGGGCAAGGAGATCTGAATGAATGCAAGGAGATCTGAATGCATGTCAACACCAATGGGGCTCACGAGCGAAGTAGGAGTGGGTACATGCATTTGTTCACACATTGGATGAAGTACTGCGGAGTTGGTATGTCGCAGCAGAACTGCGACACAGGACGACCTCTTGGGAACAGCTCACCATTGGCTTCAGCCAATCATTTTGTTTCTCATATGAGAACCCCTTCATCCATAGTGTGCTATAGGTGATCCGTGAGAAGATATTCGAAGCAGTACCGACAAAACAACCGTTGGAACTTTAGTGGACTGCGACACCGGATATGTTGATGGAGTGTTATAATATCACGAGAGATTCAAACGATAAGGATGATCTAAGGGACATATATGTTCCGGAACTAAAAGGTAGTCTCAGTGTTGAGGCACTAGGAATACCTTCCGACAGGTTTCAGCAACCGTTGAAAATAAAGAAGGTGAACATTGGGGCGGGGGAGAATCTGAAGTTTGCAAGTATTGGATACTACTGGTATGACTCCACCATCACGAAGATGATTGATCTGTTGCATGAGTTTCAGGATCTTTTCCCAACGAAATTTTCAGATATGAAAGGAATTTTCGGGGACTTAGGTGAAATTAAGATCCCCCTTAAACCCGATGCGAAGCCAGTCAAGCAGCGGCCCTACAGGTTCATCCAAGGTACAAGGAACTGGTGCAAGCTGAGATCAAAAGAATGCTGGAAGAAGGCATTATAGAACCAGTAGAGGAATCATAGTGGATCAGTTTGATGGTTGTCTAGGATAAGAAATCTGGCGAAGTCCGAATATGTGTCGATTTAAGGAAGCTGAATGATTTTTGCCTACACGATCCGTTCTCGACACCATTCACGAATGAGGTGCTCGAAGGAGTGGGAGGTCAGGAAATATACTCATTTACAGATGGGTTTTCGCGCTATCACCAGATCAATATTGCCTTATTTATTTTTATGCCTAAGATTGTTAAAGATTATGGATTTTAGTACTTGGTTTATATTGATCTATGTGATTCTATTTAGCCAAGATCTAAAGCACAGGTGTATCAGCCCAGCAGTGCAAGCTGTTACTCCTCAAGCACCGACTCCTCCTACTCCAAGGGATAGCACATCCTCCACGCAAGCTATATCAGATCCCCACTGTACCAGATCCCATTAAATCAAAGTCTAGCTGCGACAGACAGGTGGCATTCCAGCTGCTGAGTCTGTCGATTCATTAACTATCAAAGTAACAGCATCTTTCAGAATTAACAGCCCTGTTTAATACCTTGTTCAGTTAGCTATAACTCCACAGCATGAAGATCATAGATCTTCATTGCTGCGCGATTTTAGTGGATCTGAAACTGTATTTCCTTTGTATAAAATCTAGAAGTCTTTTGTAGCCTTGGGTTGAACAATCATTACTGGTGTAAGCTGTAACAGAGCGTTGAGACTTAAGATCTTCCATTAATAATATGAGAGCAGAGTTCTTCACTTCTGTGTTTTAATTAGCTGTGACTCTCGGTGTCTCTGTTGGAAGGCCAGGGCCTACCTTCTCACAGAGATAGCCGATTTAGGCAGGTAGAGTAGTTTAGTTTTACTTCTGTTGCGTGGTGTGGAATGATTGCAGACATTATTGGTAGCTGTAACAGAGTTTAGCTTTCCTTTCTAGTAGTTTATAATTGCATCTTGAAATAGTTGTAATAGAGTGGTGTGACAGTCGACTGTGTAGGATAATTTACTTAATTGCATGTGTGTTTTAACCAGCTGTGACAGCCAAGCTCAATTCCAATTATCTTCTAGTTGTTTATGCTTTCTATGATTTCTAGTAATTATCAGTTAGAGTTCAAGCTTGTGTTTTAATTCTGGTTGTTGTTGTATCTTCAATTGCATTCATAGATTAGACAATTAATGGTAGAATTACAGTAGCCACTGGATAGATCATTTTGATAAAGATTGAATGCTGTAGTTTGATAATTATAGGATTTAACTTCTTGCAAAAGTAATCTAGTTTGATTTCATCATTAGATCATTAACTTGCTGGATTGATTTCTGTAGGGAAATTGTTTCATTTGGATTCTTAGATGTGTAAATTTGATTAGTGTTCTTAAGGAATGAATTGGCTGGACACATAGGTAGGATCATCATTTACACTCATTAAATCAATTGCTTGATCTGTTTATGCATAGACTGTGCTTATTTCCTTTGAAATAAAAGACCTTCCTGGGTTTGACAATTTATATTGACCATTCTGTGTGTAGTTAGTAGTGACATATAAAGTGACCAACATTTTGGTGCCATTGCCGGGGATGGTAATAGATAGATAGAGTTAGTAGTTGGTTTCATTTGATTTTATTTTAGTTCAATTTTTATAGCATGCATGAATACAAGAAAAAAAAATCATGAACTCCCTTTGAATACTAACATTGTAGGTGGAAGAGGTCGAGGTCGTAATGTAGGTCAGGGAAGACACACATATATTGATGAGATAATTGCTAGAGCTAATTCCTCCACTAGACTACAGCGGAACTCTACAGGCAGGGGAGATTATGTTCCTCCTAATCTTGAACATTCAACATCCACAGTGGAGAATACAACGGGACCTTCAACTCCTGTTGCAGAAATTAAACCTCCTGAAGATAAGGTAAGTGCTGTAGGTGTACCAAATAGAGATGAGATTTATCACATTGATGAAACCAGAGTTACTAAAGAGGTGTGGTTGGAGACTCATAGAATAGCAGAGGAAGAAAGAAGGAAAAGAGAAGAGAGGAGAAAAGAAGAATAAGCTAAAGCAGAGGAAGAACGCATAAAAGAGACTGTTGAATTTTGGACTAGAACTATGGCTGGTAGAGAACAGGGGGGTGAGAATGAACATGAGGATCGCTGGGAGGAAGAAGGAGAAAATAATCAGCCTGGTAATACTGTGGCTACATTAGAATTCCCTATCCTTCAGACACCTAGAGCAACTCCTATGAAGAATATCTCACCATCAGTGCTCCCTAATTTTCATGGTAAGTCCTCTGAGGATCCTGACGAGTTTCTTTTTGAGTTTGATATCCTATGTCACAGCTATGATTACACCTCTAGTGCTCAGAAGATGAAGCTATTCCAAGCCACCTTGAAAGGAAATGCTCTGCGCTGGTTCATGAGTTTGGGTCGTGAGACCATTACTACTTGGGACCAAATGAAGGGCACCTTCCTCTCTAAATATCAAGAATATTGCAGAACTAGAGATAGGAAGGAAGAATTGTTTAAGATGGTTCAGAAGGATGAAGAGAGTTTGGAAGACTTTGTAGAGAGATTGCTGTATAATTTGCAAAGATCTGGTCATGCTGAGATTGGAAAGGATGTGCTCAAGATCATCTTACTTAGAGGAATTAGGGAAGATTGCCTTGATATGTTGAATCTGCTGGGAAAAGGGGATATCTCGAAGGAACCTTTTGAAAATATTGTTGAATTATGTCGAAGGTACTCCAGGGGATCCTACAGAACCAGCAAACGAGACAAGGATCGAGATCAGGATGTCTTCACTAGGACTCAGAAGTCAACTAGTGGAGGTGCCACTCGAGCAGAAATAGGCAACCTACTGGAGAAATTTAAAACAAACATGATGAGTTCCCTGTCCTCAGAGCTGGATTCCATGAAGGCAAAACAGAAACAAGTAGTAGAAGATCTTACACTTGGAGTATTCTGTCCTAAATGTAGAAAGAAGCATCCATTGAAGGAGTGCCCATTGGACAAAGCAGAGGTATGTAGGATATGTGAAATCGAGCATGAAACTAAGGAGTGTCCTTCATTACCTAAGGTTAAAGCAGTCCTGCAGGCATCTATTTCGGATGTAGATCCAGCATACTTTATGGCACAGAAGAAACCATGGCAGCCTAGAAACCAAGGTATGAATCCAGATCCAACATTTTTCCTACATAATATGAATGGAATGAACAACATGCATAATATGAATACATAATTCCCTTCACATTATTCCAACAGCCAGTGGCATCCATCTCAGAACCCAATGCAAAATCCTAATTCATGGACACCATGGACACAACAGTCAAACCAAGCTCCTTGGAATTCCAACTGGAGAAACTCTTACCAAGGAAATAACTTTCCCCATCACCAGACTCAGTATAAACAGTACCCTCCTCAACAGTATCAGCATTAGCAGTATCAGCAACCACAACTCCCTTTCCAGAACAATGCCACACCTATGAATGCACCACTTCGACCACCGCTACTTGCACAACCTAACCCGAACCCAAACAATAAAGCAATCCATCAATTCGAGACTGCCAACATGCCTACTTATTCCATTACTCAAATTCCCTGCAATGATATACAATTACGATCAGGGAGGGTAGTGGAGCCTATTATCACTGAGGATGTGTCATCCCCAGTGATTGGAACTGGAGTAAGTCAGCACTATCCAGCAAGCCCCATTATTGAGGATGCTGATACTCCTACTGAAGCAGCAGCTGAAACTCAGGAAGCAACACACGATCTGCCACATCCTACACAGTTGAACAGAGAACCACCATATCCTAAACGATTGCAGTTGCAGAAGACAGTGGAACAGCCCCAATTTGATCTCGTGGGAGAGTTGAAAATTTTATATGTTAAAATTCCACTGTTATAGGCCCTTCATGATGTGCCTATTTATGCTAAGATAGTTAAAGATTTGTGTGTTAAGAAACCAGGAAGAAGGCCCAGGGATCCTCCCACTGTCCATGTGCTGGGAAAACTTTCAAAATTAATAATGGGAAAGGCCCCTGTGGTGAAGTATGATGACCCTGGGAACCCAAATTTTACAGTGCACATAGGGAACACACAGATTCCAAATGTCTTGGTGGATTTGGGCGCAGCTATTAATGTTATGACTATAGAGACTGTGAAGAAATTGGGACTCACTAATCTGCTGCCAACCCCTACTATTTTGGAACTTGCTGATAGATCAACGATCAAGCCTGAAGGAATTCTAGATGACCTTGTAATCTCAGTTGACTCGTGGGAATACCCTATAGACTTTTTGGTTTTACAGCCAAAATCTCAGTTGGGGGGACACCCACTGATCCTGGAAGACCATGGTTGGCCACAGCTGATGCCTGTATCAGCTGTCGATCACATTCTATGACCATTTCAGACAGGATTGAGATCAAGAATTTGACCCTGTACCCTCCAGCTCGACCAAGCATAGAAGCTGATACTCCATTATGGGCATATTTGGAGGAGGAAGAGTGTGTTCAGCCACTATTAACCATAGGGAGATCCTTGACATTTAAAGATGAAACAGAGGATGATGCCATCAATAGTTTCATCAGTGAGCCCACGTCAGTCAATAAGAATGTTTATCAAATCTTGGACAGTACTTTAGCTGCAATAGAACAAGAAAATCTTACAGAAGAAACTCTGATCGATGATGATAATGTAATTCTAGTACTTAAGAATTCAAAGAGTGTTCTAGTGGAAATTGAGCCAGGAAAAACATTGAATATCAATCCTAATCTGGCACCTAATGAGCTGGAACAGCTAGTCACTCTGCTGAAACAACGTAGGGGAGCTTTTGCTTGGGAGTACACAGACATGAAAGGAATTCCTTCTCATCTATGCACTCATCACATCTATATTAAGAGCGACTCCAGGCCTGTATGCCAACCCCAACGAAGAATGAACCCGAACTTGAGAGACGTAGTGAAAGAGGAAATCCAGAAACTGTTGGAAGCTGGATTCATATATCCAATTTCAGACAATGAGTGGGTTTCTCCACTTGTGATCATGCCAAAGAAGAATGGGAAATGGAGAGTCTGCGTGGATTATAGAGAATTGAATAAGGCAACGCAGAAGGACCATTTCCCCTTACCTTTCATCGATCAGGTCCTTGATATCTTGTCTAGGAAGAAGTATTTATCTTTTCTGGATGGATTTAGTGGCTATAACCAAATTCAAATTGCTCCAGAAGATCAGGACAAAACCACTTTCACTTGTCCCTGGGGGACTTTTGCATACCGAGTACTTCCTTTTGGGTTGTGCAACGCACTAGCTACATTTCAGAGAGCAGTGATTGGAATCTTTTCAGAAATGGTGAATGATTGCATGGAAATTTTTATGGATGACTTTACTCCATATGGTGACAGTTATGAAGAAGCACTGAAGAACTTAGAAAATGTCCTAAAATGTTGTGAACAAAGCCAGCTCTCTTTGAGCACTGAAAAGTGCCACATGATGATGAGTGAAGGCATAGTGCTAGGACACTTCATCTCTTCTGATGGTATCCAGGTAGACCCATCCAAGATCAAGGTAATTGAAAATATACCGACTCCTAGAACATAGAAGGATGTACGTAGCTTCTTGGGGCATGCTGGCTATTACAGAAGGTTCATAGAAAAAATTTCCAAGCTAGCTTCTCCTTTGTTCACTCTATTGATGAAGGATGCACAGTTTGTCTGGAATGATGCATGCCAAACAGTGTTTACTGAGCTAAAGAAAATGTTGTCTACAACACCCATCTTGAGAGGACCCAATTGGGCTCTGCCTTTCCATATTTCTTCAGATGCTTCAGACACTGCCATTGGAGCAGTTTTGGGACAACAGGAAGGTAATGCTCCTTATGCTATTTACTATATTAGTAAAAATCTGTCTCCTGTTGAATTGAATTATACTGTCACAGAAAAAGAATTTCTTGCCATTGTTTATGCCATCAACAAATTTAGACATTATATTACTAGATATTCTACTTTGGTGCACACTAATCATTCTGCTATCAAGTATTTAATGAATAAACCAATCACGAATGCTAGAGTTACTAGATGGTTGTTACTGTTACAGGAATTTGATATTACAATTATTGATAGACCAGGAAAGGAAAATGTTGTTGCAGATTTCTTATCTCGACTTACTAACAGTGATGACAATTTACTAGTCGAAGATTCCTTCCTTGACGAACATTTGTTTGCAGTATCAGCTCATTCCCCATGGTATGCAGATATTGCTAACTTTTTGGTTGTAGGTAAGCTTCCAACACATCTTCTAAAGAGAGAAAGAAGGAAGATCATACAACAGAGTGCTAGATATTGCTGGATTGATGGCCATCTTTTCTACACAGGGCTAGATTTAGAAATCAGAAGATGTGTTAGAGAAGATGAAATCTTCAGCATTCTTAAAGCTTGCCATGATGAGCCCTGTGGGGGAAATTTCGCTGACAAAAGGACAGGTCATAAAGTTTTGAGAATGGGCTATTTATGGCCTACATTGTTCAGGGATGCAAAGAAGTATGTTCAGGCATGTGATAGCTGCCAAAGGATGGGCCAACCCAATAGATTAGATGAGATGCCGTTATAGCCACAGCTTGTGGTTGAACCATTTGATAGGTGGGCTCTAGATTTTGTGGGGCCTATCAAACCTCCCTTAAAGCAGAAAGTTCATATCTTGGTTTGGACAGAATACATGACCAAATGGGTAGAAGTTGTAGCCTTGGTCAAGGCCAATGATCAGGCTGTGATTGATTTCCTGTACGAAGATATTTTTACTCGGTTTGGAGTACCTAAGGAGATCATTATAGACAGTGGACCACAGTTTGTATCTCACAAGCTAGAAGCACTGTTGCAGAAATTTCATATTCAGCATAGAATAACCTCACCATATCATCCACAGGCCAATGGGTAGGTGGAGAGCACAAACAAGGTTATTGAGTCTATTCTGAAAAAGACGGTGAAGAGCCATCATAAAGATTGGGCCGAAAGACTTCTAGAGGCACTGTGGGCCTATCGTACCACTTGGCGTAATACCACTGGTTTTTCCCCATACGAGCTAGTGTATGGCAAGAATGCTATTTTTCCAATCGAATTTGAAATCAGAACTTTAAAAACAGTTGTTGAAGCAAACCTAGATCTATCATAGGCACAGAGGAATCGACTGAATTAGCTCAATGAATTGGATGAGAATCGCACAGCTGCAGTGCATCATACAGCCTTAATCCAACAACAACACTCTAGATGGCATGACAGATTTATAAAAAAAAGAGTCTTCCAGGAAGGAGACTGGGCCCTGTTGTATGATTCACGATTCAAGAGGGACTTTAAAGGAAAATTGTGCACCCGTTGGTTGGGACCCTATCAGATAGATCAGGTATTTGATAATGGAACAGTTCGGTTGATCACCATTGACGAGAACAAAGTACCATTATTCGGAAATGGTCATCGACTGCGACTGTATCACAGGCCGATCTCAAGGGAGGCTTTAATCTCACAAGTTGCAGCTGATCCAGAGTATCAGTTAATGCCAAGATAGGGATTTTTAAACCCTGTGAATTCATAAGAAGTTGCAGTTTCCACACATATTTTTGTACATAAATAATCAGTTTTTCTTTCATTCTGTGTTTTATCTATTTTTTTTTGCACTTGATCGGCTTGTTTTGAAGAACTGTGTGCAGGGACCTATTGGAGGAGCAGCGGCCGTGACTGGGCCAGAGGACTGCAGACACCCCATATTCGTTCTCGATCTAATAAATCTCTTTGACAAAGATGGATAATTCGTGGTCTTCCACAGATAAAAATTGCTTATACTACAGTCTGCCAAATTTCATAGCTGCGACTCCGCTACATTTGCCATTCTGCCAAATTTCGTAGCTGCGACTCCGCCATCTCTATTTACCTTTCAAATTTTGCAGCTGCGACTCCGCTACATTTTCCATTCTACCAAATTTCGCAGCTGCGGCTCTGCTACATTTGTGTTGTTGCAGCAACATCTCCCCCCAAAAATTTTGTACATATTGGGGCCCCTCCTTTTACTTTTTTAGAAAGACTGCCTTAAGAGGTCAATCCCCCTCTTTACTTTATTTTCAACTAAAGGTCTTGCTTTGAGAATTCCAAGTTTTTCTTCTAAGGATAAAAATCCGTGAAATCTTCAAGAAGTTGCGGAACCATTTGAAGAAAGTCCCCCGCAGTTGCGGAAGTATTCAAGTTATCCTCCCGAAACCGCGGGAGCCATTTGCATAAGCCTCTCAAAAAGGATTTAGAAGCTACTTCTCGAAGTTTGCGGAATCATTTGGGTTATCCTCCCGCAATCCCACAGAACCATTCGGCTTATCCTCCCGAAACGGTGGGATTCATTCACAAATCTTCCCCGGGGCCGCTGAATGACTTAGTCTTTTTTGAAAAATCTTAAGTCTTGTTCTTCAAGTTGCGGAAGCTATTCTCGAGAACCTTCCGAAACGGCGGAACCTTTTAGGTTCCCCTTCTGCAATTGCGGAATCCATTTGCGGAAGCCACCACGTTATCTTTCCGAAAGACTTAGACTTTTTGCGGAACCTTTTGGGTTTCCCTTCCGCAACTGCGGGAACCTTTTGCGGAAGCCTTCGCGTTATTTTCCCTGAAAAGCCACCGAAGGATTTAGTCTCTTTTGAAAAAATCATAAGTTTTTCTCTCGAAGCTGCGGAAGCATTCGTGGAAGCCTTCCAAAACTGTGGAAACGTTTGCGAAACCCTCCCGAAACTGTGGAAGCATTTGCTTTATCCTCCCGAAATCCCACGGAACGCTTTTGGAAAGACTTAGACTTTTTTTCGACTTGCGGGAGCCATTCGCCAATTCCCTTTGAAACGGCGGAAGACTTCACGAAATTGTTCAGCAATTGCAGAAGAGATTGGCCTATCTCCATCGAAAATTGCGGAAAGAAATCGTATATTTCCCCGAAACTACGGGACGACTCCGTAAAAAAACGCTCGCAACAGCTCTCCTAAGGCTGCGTTTCGGAAGGATACACCAATCTCTTCCGAAACGTCGAAGCCTTTCGCTATATCATTCCGCAATTGCGGGTGAAATTCGTGAGCCTGCCCCGCAAATGACGGTCGTGCACAACTGCCGAGGCGGCTTGAAAAGACCGCGACGTACAAATTTTAAAAATCATTTTAATGGCGCCACCCACCGGATTTAATGCCACACTTGCCTAACCCGTTTAAAAGGACGGTGGGGGTTTGGGTCAACTGCATTGTTATTTTTCGATTAAACAAACACCGTTGGGACACCGCGCCAGACTGCTCTAGCTCATCCCGTCCACGACCGCGTCCACCTCAACTCGCCACTATCACGTTTCCAGGTAGGTTTCTAACCGTTATTCTTGTCTCATATCCACGTTAGATTACCTTTGAGTTTTTTTCTCTTTTCGTCTAGAATGAGGCCGATAGGCATTGGTCGCATGCGTCATTATTTTTTGCATTTAAGGCCGCCAAGGCCCCGTTAATTTCTTGTTCCTATCAGCTAAAACCACAGTTGTGACCGCCCAAGCATTCACCGGCCACATCCCAAGCATCGTCACCCTCGTTCAAATTCTGAGCCGGCCATAGAGCGTCTTGTCAAATATTATAAATAACAATAGTGGTCGGCTGAAACCCCTCACCTATTCCTGAATGTGGAAAGTGGTCCCTGGTTTCGTCTTAAGTTTGTCTCAATCCAAGCTAACCTGCCATTAACCATTAGAACTGCAATGATGAAGGGTACCCTCTCTCCTAGGACTAGATGGGAAGCAGGTTGTTTTACGTCATATGCGTGCCCTTTCGGGAACATTCCAAACTTTGATTCCTTAAGATAATCAAGTCTATTTTTTCTTGTTTGAAATGGTTTCTTTTGCTTCCCCCAACATGCAGCTTCATAGTTTATCTATATCTCTCATTAGCATGTTAAATTGGTGCTGCTCTTTGTTAAAATCTCATAACAGGTTGCACATTTTTATAATGACTTGTATTTGGTTGCTAGCAGGGATAAGTCAAGATGCCAAAAGGTGGTAGGAAGAAAGCTAAAATGATGGAACCACAGCCAGCACCACTTAGGACTGAGACTATGTTCCAAGATACTAGGTGCACCACCGGTATTCCTCCCGAAATCCGCTGGGGCAACATTTACAGGATGATCCGGGACCAAGATATCCCGGATATGTTACTAGAGGAAGAACATATCTACCGCAACATCAGAACTTCAGGCATAGCTAGAGATTCTACCCGTCCTGAGATGTTCCCATGTTCTGAAGTGATCGGATGGATACTCGAGCATACTAATGCGGAGACAAGAGTATTAAATGACAGCGGGGGAATGGCCATCGCCTCATTCCACCCAGCATATATTTCTGCAGACTATAAATTCTCACGTCCCCAGCAAGCTCTGAGTAATGAATGGTTGGGCCAGATGAACAATATCGAGATGGCCAAAAATTTATTGGTCGTAGGAAAGCACTTAAGAAAGAGAGGTAATGATGAGTATGATGTTCAGAATCTAAGACCTCCTTTTAGGTTAATTGCCTTGATGCTATGTAGAATCTTCGTCATGCCCGATGGCACTGTATACAAGATATAGTGGGTTCCCATCATCCACTTCGTGGCATTCAAAGGAACTATGTTTGACTAGGCTACCATCCTGTTAGACAGTTTGGCATCAATGGTGGTTGCTGCAAGAGAAGGTCTGGACTTAAAAAAGGCAGAATTTTACATGTCTTCGTATCTTATTGATTGTATTTTGGCCAAGCTATCTTTTCCCAGCTTAGGTTGCACATGGGATAGAGCCAACACCCCGGTTTACACCGCCTTCAGGATGATATGGGCTCAAAATTACAAACCCAGCTATAAGCTCGTCTGTGAGGCGTTCATCATGCCCCTATATGAGCAGATATTCAAGGAAGAGCCCAACTGTCTGTCCGAAAATTCCATGGAGATCCTAGAAAATTATTGAGATTTTTATTTCTCAGAACAAGGCACCTACATCAGAATGTTTGGAGGAACTAAAGCTCCATATATTTTGCCGAAGTATGCTACTGACTATATAGTCCTTAAGGAAGCAGTAAGACAAATTTTCCTAGATGGAATCGGAGCAGTGCTTAACAAACAGCATAAGGCTTCTTTCCTGCCTTTGCCCTTCTGCATAGGAGCATACAAATTCTCAGGGGTTGCCTCAGCCGAGGAGTTTGTTCAAGAGATGAAAGCTTTCCACTTCGGCGAAGTAATTTTCCATAGGAATGATAGGTGGGGAAAAGTTGCCTAGCATTGTAAAGAAATTTATGCTCATTTTGAGTACGCTCATTATTATGATGACGAGGAAGAGGCATTTAGAGGCATTAGCAACATGACTGAGCTGCAGATTTGTCACCAAGGCAGTGGAGCAAGCTCTAGCTCTACCAAGGCCCAAAAAACTAGCCAGCAAAAAGAAAAGGAAGCAGCTGATGCCCGAGCCCAAGAAGAGCAAAGGTTAAAAGAGGAAGCAAGGTTGCAGCAAGAAGCAGAAGATGAAAGGCAGCAGAAAGAGGCTGAGGAAGCCCAGCAGCAGAAAGAGGCTGAGGAATCCCAGCAACGGAAAGAGGCTGAAGATGAAAGGCAGTAGAAAGAAAATGAAAATCAGCCGCAAGCTGAAGGAGAAGAGAGAAGGCAGCAAGCTGAAGTAAGGAAAAAGACGGAAGATGAACTCAAGGCAGTTGAAGATGCCCAGGTTGGAGGCTCCGGCACCCAGGATATGGAAATAGACGTACCTCAAGCAGGTGTCTCCGGCACTCGAAATGTGGAGGCAGACACAGCACAAGCAGGTGTCTCTGGTACCCAAAATGTGGGGACAGATTCAGCTCACGTAGTCCAGATCCCACCCGCGGAAGCAGAGATAAATATTATAGATCTCCCAATCGTCCCTTACACTCCATCAGGAGAGCATACCATGTCTAGATGGGATGAATTTGTCTATGATAAAAAGAGGAAGGCAATGGTCCTTAAATCGGAAGAGAGGATAAAGAGGCTCTTCCAAGAAGATATTGTTACCCACCGGGAGACCACAGTAATGCAAAATACAAATAAGGCTCCCTTAGCTATGGCATCCGCCGCTGTAGAGACAGCAAAAGCAACGCTGGACAATGTGGCCGATATAGTGAAAGAAGTTGAGTCGACAAAGAGGAGAGCCCACATGTTACAACACACTATGGCTAACGAACAGGCTTACAGAGATCTCGTAGTGAATAGGTATAATCGCCTATCTGTTGAACATAAAGAATTGTCGGACAAGTATAACCTTTTGGAAGAAGAAAAGGAAAGCATGGCGGTCCAGATGATGATCTTAGAAGCAGAAAAGAACGATGCAGAAGCTAAAGTATCCCATCTAGAGGCAGATAAGCAGGTGTTGGTTGACCAATTAGAGCAAGAAGGAGGCAGAGCGATAGATTTGTCTCCTTTCCATGAGCTGTCCTGTAGCATCCTAAAGCAAATCCATGACACGCAGTAACTAATTACTGAGGAAGTATGCAAAATCAAGGCCATGGTGGTTAGATTAAAAGAAGTTAATGCAGAGGCCAATAGGCTTAAGGCTAAATATACTCGGGTTAAGGCTAACATCCTGAGCTGGATAGAATGGAGAGAAGGAAAAGTAGATTTCCCCAAGCATCTCCCATTCAAATCTGTAGATGGTTTTAATGAAGACATAGCCCTTTTGGAATTTTGCAGAAACTGTAGCATTAAGCTAATGGCCAAAATCCGAGGGACAATGGATAAAAGTAACGGTCTTTATCAAAGAATCCATGAAGTGCATAACAAATGCAAGCTGAGTTTCCCTCAGCCCCTGGATGATTTCTCGGGCAAAGAACAACGTTTGTCTGAGCTGAAGGAAGAGCTGGGCATCCAAACTAAATATGTGAAGAAGATTGATGTCCTAGCCATTGATGACCTCCAACATTATATTGGAATGTCATCAATACATAGTCATCTGGTCAAGGAAATGCACCAAGCAGAAGTAATAGAAATTCAAGGTATTGGGGCAGAGCTTGGTAAAGATGTAACTTCCCAAAAAATATTACTGAGATGCACCTGCAACAATTAATTACTAAGAATATGCGAAATAGCAGAAATAATAGAACAGAATCACTTTTATATTGATCACGGGCCACTTCGAGGGGGCAACCTCCTTTGAGCAAGCTCAATACAATTGACTTCACGGTGCCTTCAATGACCTCAACACACACTTATATACTAAGTCTATGCCCAATACCATGAGTCAAAACCATGGGACATATAATACTACAGGATGACTTACAAAGCATATGCGTCCAATACTATGGGTCAATACTATGGGCTAATATAAACTATGGATCAACAAATACTATGGGACGACTTACAAATCATATGTGTCCAACAACAATATACTAACATAGTAAAGAGAAGGGTTTACATAGGTTCCTAACAATTACTCCCTGCCTCAGCAAATGTAGTTATAAGGGACACTGGTATATGGTTTAGTTACATTGCAGAAGAGGAGAAGAAAGCAGCAGCAGTAGCAGAAGTAACATCAAGCCCGATTTCTTCTCTCCCAGAAGCAGCAGCAGTCCCAGCTAGCTCGATTTCTTCTCCCCCAGCAGCAGCAGCAATTCCAGCTGGCTCGATTTCTTCTCTCCCACCAGCAGCAGCAACAACAGCTAGTTCGAGTGCCTCTCTTCCAACTAGAGCACATGCCCAAGAGTGAAAGCGCTGATATTAGAGCATTAATTCCTATATTTTGTATTTTGGGCTTTCATATGTATAAAACATGGAGCTATGGGACAGCTGTCCTTTTCCTTTTAAAATAATTTTCTGTTAAAAAAGGAGTCACATTTTTGTCTGTTATAAGGGGAAAAGTCTGTAGGTGACAAGTGTAAAGGGCCAAGTGGCAGCCCAAAGGGCATTTTGTAATATTATAAATAGAAGTTAGGAAGTAATGTAAAGGACCTTTGGCAGGGAAATAATTTTCTGGACTTGTATGAGCTATCTTGACTTGTTTCAAGAAAATAAAATCTTCCTAATAAGAGCCTGGAGAGGACGTTTTTACATGGAAATGAAGACTGGATGTATATTGGATTATTCTTGTGACTTCCATACTTTACTATGAGATCTTTCTTTACTTTTCTGAATTATTTCTTGGTAGTGAATGATCTTGCTTCTTTCTATGCAAATGAATTCTCTCTTTCATGAGTAATGAACTGTGTTACATTTAATTAGAAGCTATCTTCTGATATCTCTTACCTTTGCTGTAGCTTTATCTTTAAGATTTAAATGGCTATCTATTTATCCTTTAGATAACTCTTATAGCTCATTGCTCATGCTTTCAATTTGCTCCTTGCAGGGATAGTTAGATTTATTTCAGTTTTAGACATAGATCTGTGTTCCAGTTCTGCATTTAGAATAAATTTAGATTAGGCACTTGCATATCATTATAAAACATAAAATCAAAAGAACAGTGGATCAGGCCATAACCAGTATAATTGGAATAAATCTCCAAACCCACGGTTGTCGGAACTGCTAACCGGACGGATTCCCCATACCAAATGGTGGACAATCTAATTGGGATAGTCTATCGGGGAGGATCCCTTTCTGATTGATGCTGCGATCTCTGGGGCATCAACAATTTGCCATTCTGCCAAATTTTGCAGCTGCGACTCCGCTACATTTTCCATTCTGCCAAATTCCGCAGCTACAACTCCGTCATTTCTGCTTATCTTTCTAAAGTTGACAGCTGCTACTCCACCATTTCCGCTTTGTTTTTACTCCTTCCCAGCAGCTGAGACTCCGCTACCTTTGCCCAGTCCGCTAAATCTAGCAGCCGAGACTCTGCTACCTTTGTCCATTCCACTAAATCTAGCAGCCGCGACTCCGTTCTTTCCACTTCATTCTTTCTCCTCCGTACAGCTGCGACTCCACCATTTTTTGCTTATTTTGCTAGATTCCACAGATGATACTCCACTAGTTTGTCTACACTCCGATTAATGATTCCAATAACAATGTGACTAGCCGTCAGTTTTGGCGCTTGCTCCACAAGGTCCAATCATGATCCACCACGAAGGAAATGTTGGATGCCTTGAGTAGCTGTCATCCTGGGTGGCAATGGCCACGTACTTCGACACATGTGCATTTATACCTGCAAGGATGACGGCCAGCCGCAATGATTAATTCATGGCTCAAACTCATAAACGCAAGGTACAGATCCTATCTTTTACATGATTTGGCAGAGAATTAATACGGTAATAATGATTATGTCCTGTCATAACCCTCAATTAATGAACCCATTCGAATCACACTTTAAAGATTATGTCAAGGTCATAATTGTGATTATTTTTCCGTCACCTTACCCAATTTTGCACCTGTTACTCCTATCTGCCAACCTCATCGCTTCCATAGAACGTTCATACTAGCATAGACTGGCCTGAGACTTGATTTTTGAACCCCAACGACCCTTTGCATGATCGTAAGCTGCAACTCTCCACTTCTAAACTAGAAATTGTTGGAGTCTGAACCTTGAGGAGAGGTTAAAATGGGAAATCCAGTCAGACATGAACCAGTAAATACAGACGTTGTACGTGCTAATGCAGAGGTTTTTAATATTTTTATAACAGCAGGATGGATGGCATATTTTGAACGGTTGAATGGGTTTCACACAAAAACTGCATTACAATTTGCCATCAACCTGACTGATACTTACTCTGAGGTGAGAGGACTACACGTGGACGCCACAAAAGAAATCATAGCTGAGGTTACTAGTTTACCCATGATTGGGAAAAGGTTATTTGGACGGAAGGCACATAATGCAGATGCGGTGAGGGATTTTTTGGCAGTTGGAGAGCAGGTTATTCCAAAGTGCCGTGGGCTGGAACTGGCTTCCTTACCACCACCTTGGAATCAAGTAGCAACTTTTGTGAAAGATATATTTCTTGTGGAGGTAGGTACCAAGTTGTTTCCTTCTCTAAACTTCCCTTACTATCTCATTTGCGCCATTGTAATTTAGTAAATATACCATTCTATTTGCTTAAAGCCTTACAAACCATGGCTGGATATGCAAGAATCGCCCAGCATCCAGTTTCCTCGCTTACTAATCATGGCTTAATTAAGTTACTAGTCCTAAGAGCCATTGCAATTTGTAATTTAACCTGGGAGCAAATTTTGGCTGGAGATGCGCCAATTAGACAACCCGTATTAGAAGTGAGGGGTGCTGGTGAAGATAGTGAGGACCGGAGTTCCTCAAATCTAGTTGGGGGGCAGATTGGAGCAATAGAAAACCAGACCAATGATGAGGGGGAAGTGAATAAAGGTGAAGCGGTAGTAAACCCTATAGTAGGGTAAATTGTGATGGAAACATTAGAGCAGGAGGAAGAAAGAATAGAATCTGTAACTGTAGGAGAAGATATTCAGTTAAAAGAGGCTGAAATTGGAGCAGCTGTTGAAGCTGTGACAGTTGAAGCTACAATTGCAGAAACAAAAATTCAAAGGGAAGGACATCAAACAATAGAAGAGAGGATTGTGGAAGTTTTGGAAGTTGAATCCTCCTCAAAAATAAGGGGTACTATTATTGAAGAAGAAATGACTAAGGTAGGGACCCCTGTGTCAAAGAAATGAGGAGTAAGATTAGGAAACAGAAGCCAGACACCTACTGCAACAAAGAAAAGGAAAATCAGAACTGTTAAAGCACCAATAGCAGTTGGCATGGATGAACATCCAGTGGGAATGGTGAGGATAAGGACTCGATCAACAGTAGCAAAAGAAGCATCTTGACAGCAAAAATAACAGAAGAAGTGGAGACAATGGATGCAACTGGGGGTAATATTGAATCACCACTAGTAGAGACAACAAAAGTAATGGAAGTAGCGAAGACAGCAGGAGCAGTCAGAGAGAATAGGGAATCATCCCGGGTGGAGGAAATACCTGTGACAGGAATAGATTTAGAGATCCCCATTTTGAACCCTAAGTCATCTACTGTTACGAAGGAACCTCCTAGAGAAGAACCCCAAATTGAAAATCTCCTACTGGAAAATGAACTATTGAAAGAGGAAGTGCAGATATTGCGAAATGAGCTGGAAAGATCGAAGGGATTAGTTGGAAAGCAAGCAGAGAAGAATCTGGATACATTAGCAAATGTTGCAAATTTATTTGAAAAATCATCTTTTGCATTTGAAAATTAGAAGTATGGAGAGACTCTTTGTCCTGAGTGTGGAGATATATTTGCTGCAGCAGGACACAGGGTTGTTGTGTTGGGGGATGCATCACAGAAGCATGTACAAATAGAGGAGATTGAAGAAGGAGTGCCAGAAATTGAATGGATGGGGGAAAATGAGCCAAGAATTGAAGAGATCCCTGCTGTGAGTTTAGGAGATGAAACAGTGCAGTCCCAACCATCAGGGAGTACTGAACTTCTTCAGTCCCAACCATCAGGGGATACTAAACTCCTTCAGTCCCGACTATCAGGGGAGACTGAAATTCTTCAGGATCAGTCTCATCAGTCAGAAAAATTTGATATAACCCAGAAGAAACCTCAGCAGTTCAAAATTAAAGAACAGGGGATTGTTACTCAAAAACTAGCACCCTTTAAAATATTCAGTGAGGCTGCAACTTAGATAGCAACACTTGATATCAAGGAGCAAGAAGAAAACACTGTTACACAAGAACCACTGTTTCTAAAATCATTTGCTACAGTTGCAACACAAACTGAGATTGCTGAGGATGATATGGAATTAAAAGATGTTGTTACACAAGAACCAGCATCTCCAAAATCCATGGCTGAGACTGCACCACAGGCACAAACCATTGCCACCCCAACAGATGAAGCTGTCACAGTGCCAAGGAAAGATAAGGAAGTCATTCACTTGGATTCTGATGATGAAGAGGAGGTAGCAGAGGGGAGAATTCAATGACTGGAAAAGAAGGTTGTCTGGTTAAATCTCGAATTGGATAAATGGCTCAAGTGGATTGAACGGTTCAGAACAGGTATGATCTCTCTCTAGGAGCATAGGAATGTCATTAAGGGACTAAGAGAGAAGTGGGTTGAAGAGTTATTCTTCCATAAACTTCAGTGGGAGAAACTTCAAGAGAAATTGGAAGGATTGAAGAAACTGAAGACCCTGTAACGAGAAAAGGACAAAATGTACACTCTCTCCATAGAATTGTTGAGTTGTAGGGCTCCATCCCCTTACCCTGTTTTTCTCCATGAGCAGACAACTTTATTCCAATTAAGAGCTCTCAAGGAAGGCAGATCATTTGATTTGGCAACAATTGATCAATTTTGGAAACTTTGCTGAAGAGTGACTTTGAGGATCAACATCTGTTATGTGAGTTATATTTGCATGACAGGGCTTGTTATATTACTTTCCCATCTGATCCTTTACCTATTCTAGGGGATGTTCAGCTGAGGGCATTTGCCTCCTTTGTCATTAACCATGTAAGATGGCGAGATGCTTTCCAAACCATCCTTAGGAATGAGGAGAATTCTACTCTTTGGATTAGGGGGGAACCTCAGAATCCACCAACATTCATGGCAAATCATGCTAAATCTCTCAGGGTTCCCTCAATTGTTCGATATTTTGAGATCCTGCGAGATAGACTCCTTACCACATGTGTCCCAATGATTCTTAATATGCAGCAGGATGCCCTGGAAGGTAGTGAATACAGATGGTTGTACTCCTCCTCATCTCTTAAGGAAATGGATCCATATGGCTTTGAAAATTTCAGGCAAGCTTTGACAAGGGTGCCTAGATATGTACAGTGCATGCAAAGGTGTGGGCCTTGGTGGATTGGTTTAAGATTCAAATTCCCTCTCATTTGGTTGCCTATAAGCAATTCTTACAGAACCAGCTATGCTTTAACATTAGAAGAAGAAGAGATATGGTGGGGGCATTGGGTATCCTGCTATGGGTTTGTTCCTCGAGGGGAGGCACCAGAACTTGCTTACAGTCTTACAAATATCCACAGATTCCACTCAGACTCAGATTTTGATTAAGGGAAGTTGTTGCATGAGGAAATGCAATTGGATAGTTGGGGGGAGATGTTGGGTTCAGGAAATGCCCCTTTTTGGCCACCTTTATTACATCATTTTGCCCTGATTCCATCCTACTTTCATGAGCTATATCCATGTCTTTCCTAGATCAATCAATGATATTAACAGGTATAATTTGTTATTGCCTTATTTATTTTTATGCCTAAGATTGTTAAATATTATGGATTTTAGTCCTTGGTTTATTCTGATCTGTGTGATTCTATTTAGCCAAGATCTAAAGCGTAGGTGTATCAGCCCAGCAGTGCCAGCTGTTACTCCTCAAGCACCAGCTCCTCCTACTCCAAGGGACAGCGCATCCTCCATGCAAGCTGTATCAGATCCCCACTGTAACAGATCCCATTGAAGCAATGTCTAGCTGCGAAAGACAGGTCACGTTCCAGTTGCTGAGTCTGTCGATTCATTAACTATCAAAGTAACAACATCTTTCAGAATTAACAACCCTGTTTAATACGTTGTTCAGTTAACTGTAACTCCGCAACATGAAGATCATAAATCTTCATTGCTGCTCGATTTTAGTGGATCTGAAACTGTATTTCCTTTGTATAAAATCTAGAAGGCTTTCGTAGCCTGGCGTTGGACAATCATTACTGGTGCAAGCTGTAATAGAGCATTGAGACTCATGATTTTCCATTAATAATATGAGAGTAGAGTTCTTCACTTCTGTGTTTTAATTAGCTGTGACTCTCGGCGTCTCTATTGGAAGGCCAGGGCCCGCCTTCTCACAGAGATAGCCGATTTAAGCAGGTAGAGTAGTTTAGTTTTACTTCTGTTGCGTGGTGTGGAATGATTGCAGACATTATTGGTAGCTGTAACAGAGTTTAGCTTTCCTATCTGGTAGTTTATAATTGCATCTTGAAATCGCTGTAACAGAGTGTTGTGACAATCGACTGTGTAGGATAATTTACTTAATTACATGTGTGTTTTAACCAGCTGTGACAGCCAAGCTCAATTCCAATTATCTTCTAGTTGTTTATGCTTTCTAGGATTTCCAATAATTATCAGTTAGAGTTTAAGCTTTTGTTTTAATTCTGGTTGTTGTTGTATCTTCAATTGCATTCATAGATTAGACAATTAATGGTAGAATTAAAGTAGCCACTGGATAGATCGTTTTGGTAAAGATTGAATGTTGTAGTTTGATAATTATAGGATTTAACTTCTTGCAAAAGTAATCTAGTTTCATTTCATCATTAGATCATTAACTTGCTAGATTGATTTCTGTAGGAAAGTTGTTTCATTTGGATTCTTAGATGTGTGAATTTGATTAGTGTTCTTAAGGAATGAATTAGATGGACAAATAGGTAGGATCATCATTTACACTCATTAAATCAACTGCTTGATATGTTTATGCATAGACTATGCTTATTTCCTTTGAAATAAAAGACCTTCCTGGGTTTGACAATTTATATTGACCATTCTGTGTGTTAGCCTTAATCAACTGACATATAGAGTCACCAACACCACCCAGGTCACTTGTTGATGCTTTGCACGATTAGCATGTGGGAGTCAAATACGAGCATGATTACTGGGGATCAACATCACCAAAAGACGACAAAGAAGTATGATGAAAGAATCAGATGGCTATGGGAAATATTTCGCAAATGATTCAATGATTAGACATCAAGGCCATTAGGAGCAAGCATAAATACAGATGCAGAAGTTCAGTTGAGAAAGGAAGTACCCATCAGTCGAAAGAAATACATGCTGCAAGTTGGTAAGGCAGTAAGTTGAGTGAGTAATTCCAAGGACGCTGTGGAAATGATTCATTTTATTTCGCGCAGCAGCACTCCAGGTGCGCTAAGGGCCAGAACGACGAGTGTGAATGAACAACCGGAGAAGGAAGAAGCACAGACACTTGGAAGGAATAGAGACGATGTCTCACCTGATATGTCTAAGAGCGTGGTAGTATTTAGAAGACCCATGGTCCCTACGACTACCAAAACACTAGGGGAGGAGGCCCGCTTGCTCTAGCAACAGACAGCCCAAGGTGCGAAACAGATGTGCCAGAGTTGTTGGACTGTTTCACATCTTGGAGACGAAGACACTTTTCCCTAACCCACAGCAAGCCTGAAGCGCAAGAGTCGACACAGATGAGGTAGATGATCAATTTTTCCACAGGTTGGAGGATGAGTTCGAAAAGTACATGACAACGAACTAGAAGTTGGAGGATGAGTTTGATAAGTACATGACATTGAACCAAAAGTTGGAGGATGAGTTAGAGAATTACATGAAAGCAAACTAGAGGTTCAAGGAGGCATTCGAGATGTACATGACAACGAGCTCCAGACGGAAAGAACAGCTTCAGAAGTTTAGCATAGAGAAGGATGAGAACAATACCAAAGGTATATAGATGAGGTGGATAGAGGGTGAGCCACAAGTTTGTTTTGGGGGCCTGTTGGCACAGGATTAGTCCGCATGAAGTGCGGAAGCCGACAGCTGCAAAAGGGCCAATCCGTGAAAGAAGGTTCATTCACGGACAACGAGGAAGCATAAGATTAGTTTAGGTTGTTAGAATTGGTCATGTGTACTATTTTGTAACCACTTAGTGTCATATAAATAGGAGCATAATTGTAATACTAAGGGCACCGAGTTATCTAGCTATTGATCGATTGATCCAGTTTTTGATATTTTGTGTCCGCGATATGATGTATTAACTGTTTCTGCTAAGGTCATTCCGCAGGTTTTAATGAATGCATGAAGATGTTCGATTATGGTTCTATCTTTTTCTTTGCTTCTGTTAGATGATGAATATGAATGGTTGCGAAATGGTTAATACTCCATGGGTTTGGTAAATTATGTTCATGCGAATGAGTAGTTAGATCGTATTGATTTGAATGTCTATTATGTGTTGAATCTACGAATGATGAATATGCAAACGATGAATTGTTAATGTGAAATATATAATCTCCAGTTTCTGCGGTTGTAATGTATGTTTGATGCATGTCCTCAACTCCACTGCGGAAACTTGGTTCCTGCAACCCCCTTATCCATCTTGGGTGAGACTTCACTCGCTCTGTGAGTGATTCTAGAAATTGTTACACCTTTCCGATCCGATGTTTAAGGGAATTTGGTCGATGGTTTGTTGACGACAGTGCGAAGTGAACCCCTGTCGATAGACGTTGTGTCAATGGGCGATATTGAGCCTTATGTCCAAAACCATCACATGCATAACTTCTCACAGTTTTACAATATTTCACAATATGACCAAATTATAATTGAACCTTGCGCACTTCAATGTATTGATCCTTCTTCTAGTAGTGCAACGGAAATAACTGTGATATTTGAAGGAACTATCATACCTGAAAGAATTCATTTGATTTGGATTGTAGTTGTTGTCACAAACCTTCTCAGTTTTTCTGTCATATCCAAGTCTTTATTTGTCTTATGGTGATCTCTGATCATTCCAAATCTTATTCAGGATTGACTTGTTGTCTTAGAATTTGTTATTCATCCCTTCTACAAGACAAGTCTTTTCATTTCTTGAATGTGAGAAGTTTGGAGTATCAATTATGTGATATTTCCCTTTTATATCAGTCATTTTTTCTTCTAAGCAAGAGATATATCTATTATTGTACTCAAGTCAACTTGTCAGCAAATCATTTTTCTACTTTGACTCCTGCAGTGAAATATTCAATACTGATTCCACTTCTTTAAGCTTCCTGATTTTATCTACTGTGTAGTTTAGCTGCTTCTCAAGATTCATTTCTTTTTCACTAACCTGTTTTTCAAGAGACTCATGGACAACCTTGGCTTGTTTGACTTGTTCTTCATACTTTGACAATTGGTCCTGTGAAAGTTTGTTCTTACTTCTTGACTTCTTTAATTCATCCAAGGAACTAGCCAGTTCACCTTCCCAATCAACTTCAGCAGCTTCTTATTCTTCAGATTGATTGTTTGATTTAACTTTTGTGACAGGATTTGTAGGTGTATTTAAGGTTCCAATAAAGAAGTACTTATCTAGTGTTCCTGTTTAATGTGCATAATTGATGTGTTTTTCGTGATAGAGGAACTACAATTTTTCTTTTCTTCACTACCTTCATCTTCTAAAAACGCCATAAAAATAACTTCTTTGGAATATCATCGCAATCCCTTCCTTCGGATAAACGGTTTTCTTCCTTAGTGTACAAAGTCTTCCTTTGTTTTGGGAATTTCTTCCTGTTCTCAGATCTGTCCCGTGTGTGCGCCAATCTGTGTTCATTGTAACTAGCCTCTTATTCGTTGTCATTATCTCTATATTCTTTATACGGACACTTTGAAACGAAATGGCCTACTCTTCCACATTTAAAACATTTGAAAGGTAGCTTACCCTTATACTTTCCACGCCCTATTTTGAACTTTATTACACAGTTTGACTCTTCCTCATCTAACTCATCACAGAAGCTTTTGTCATGCTCGTGTTTTACTTTCTCGTTGGCCTTGAAGGATGCTTCTTTTCTGGTAGGATTTTCCTTTTCAGTTCTCATCTCATACATAGTAAGGATTCGATGAAGCTCATACTTTGTTATCTCCTCAAAATTGGTTATGTCTTTTAACACAGACACTTTTGAGTAAAACCTTGGAGGTAGAGCTCTCGGTATCTTCTGCACAATTGAATTTTCAGTTAGTGTAACTCCAATACTTTTGATGGGATTGACTAACTTATCAATTCAAAGAAAGTATGAGGCAACATTTTCTTCATCTTTCATTCTCAAAGAATCATATAGTCCGGAGTAAGTCTGTAGTTTTTCCAAATTTACTTTCTCGTCTCCTTCATAGATATTTTTGAGCTTGTCCCATAGATCCTTAGTTGAAGTGCAATGCATGAATTTAGTGAATTCGGTGTCTTCTATCCCACGTAACCGTGCATTCCTTTCTCTTGAATTGCATTCATACGTTCTTCTTTCGAATGGATCAACTGGTGCAGTTGCAAGAAAATTATAGACATTCTCAATAAACTAACAAACATCAACACCAAGGGATTGCAGATATACTTCCATTCTTATCCTCTAGAAGGTGTAGTTGGAGCCATCAAATCTAGGTGCTATGTTGGTGGAGAGTCCTTCCTACTTGTCCATATCTATGTAAGGATCTATATTCAAGATGTTAAGATGTTAATGAAGACACCCACTATGATACCAATTGTTGGAATCTTATTAATGCTAAGATGGGGGGTGAATCAGTATTAGCACAATTATGAACAATTTTTACTTCTTATCAAATTGAACCGGTACTTAGATTATGCATTCACCATAAATAAAAAAAATTCATCCACATATGCACAAAAATACAGAACACAAAGTTTTTACATGGAAACCCAAATGGGAGAAAACCACAGAATGCTCTCTTATATTAAAATATCACATTCATGGAAGCACCAACTTCCAAAGTTCTCCAACATCAACTAGAAGGAGGCACCAACCCCCTAGTTTTACAAGCTATGACTTGAAGGAAGCACTCACTCCCTAATTTACCATATCTAACCAGAAGGAGGAACCGACCTGCTATTCTTTGCCCCGTCCTACCGCCCTGATATGACTATAGAAAATGCTTCTTTGTTCTTCTACTAATCCACGCACTCTTCATATTAACTGCAATTCATTCCATTGTGCACACCTTCTATATATTGAGGTCTTGCAATCGTTGAACTGTATCACATATTTCACTTCACTACATAAACATTATACACTTGATCTTGTACTTCATAACATTCTACAACTTGTGCACTGGTTCAACATACCTTTCTATTTCTACGCATCTACAAACTCAACTAATACTGCACATCCTGTGTTTTGCTAGAATTTTGACTTCGCACGTCTATACCAGATCACTCACATCATTTTGCCCATCCTCTTGTGCACTTATGTCTTGGTGCATTTTTATTAGATAATCCGTGACCTTTTGTGTACCATATGGGATTCTACATCTCTGTTCTTATGCACTTGTCTCAGATAAACCTCATCATACTATGCATCTTTTGTTGTTCTACAGTTCTATCTTTGCACATAGTATATCACCTCGCACATCACTTGTTGTGCTTTATGTATGTCTTTGCGCATTTGTATCGAATAAATCACTTCATTCGTACATCATCCGCGGTGTTGTAATTCGACCGTTGCGCATCCATCTCAAATAAAATTCTTCATATTTCTACGCATCATCTCTTGTGTTGCATTTTTTGCATCTGGCTCTTCTTCTATATCATGTTGTTCTGGTTCCACGAGCAATTAATACCCCAAAAATTAGAATCTTTCCCAATCAGAGTACTACCACTTGCACATCTTCAAGCTTAATTCAAATCTCCAGCTTTGATTCTTATTTATACTTGTCCTACGCATACGGTGTGTCCACAAGTTGATCGTAGCATTCCTTCTTCCTTGCTTCATAGTTAAGCTTAATCCGTGCTTCCACCACTTGTCATGATCTGCACCACTTAGGTATCACACTTTGTGAGTCTTGTGTATACTTGGTCCTGTGCATATTATGTCTCATGCACTTTGTAACCACTTTGTGTGGGGTCTTACGTCCTTGAAGTACTATCTCTTGTGGGTTTTTTGCACTCAACTTGTCTGATCGCCACTTTATTCTGAGACTCTTGCACGCTTCATCAACTTGTATACTTATTCCAATTGGTGGGTCTTGCGCATTTCCAGACTTGCATACATGTCCACCCGTTTCTTGCTCCCAAGCCTCTTGTGCACTCCTAGCACACGTCCAACCATTTCTTTGGCATTAATTTTGAAGTGTCATGACTAGATGGATTGTGACTTGCACACATACCTTATGTACTTATTCAAACTGGATGTACTTATGTACCTCTTCAATCTGGATGTACTTATGTAATATGGATGTACTTCTTCTTCAAATTGAATTTCATATACTTCTTCAAACTACCTTTCATATATTTCTTCAAATTGGCACAAGGATATCGAATCCTCTTTGACATCAATTGACATCAATGACAACCAAAGTTCAACATTATATTTTTTAATATAATTTTTAGGATTGTATCTATATATTTCATTGATTTTTTTTTTCAACCGAATATATATTTCATTGATTACCTACTCATGTATTTGTCATGAATATTTATTTAATAAAAAAAAATTACAAAATTTCAAAAATCAAAACACATATTTTTCTAAAATAAAAATAAAATATGGTTAGAGACACAACTATTAAAATGAAAATTGGATTCAAAATGAAAATACTAATTTAAATTATTATAAAAACTATTACAATAACATTGAGGCACGTGTGTTTTTTTAAAGTTATGTTATATATCTAGAGTGTTGTCCCTTTGAGTGGAGATTTATTGATAATCAAATTTCATTAATTTTTAGAACTTATTATGGATGATGACAATTTTCATTAAGGGTGAATGTTAATGTATAATAATACATTATTTGTATGTCTATCTATTTTTCCCTTAATTTTTAAATTATAATAGGTTATAGTTTTATCTAAAAGACAAATTTGTTGATGTACTTAATTCTCTTGGAATGATATTTGTAAATCTTCATATCATTATTTGTGGGGCATTGTGTACATATAAATGAGAAAATACCATTAAGATACTCTCACATGAGTAGTGGGTTTAAGGCGTATTGGTCAATTCTACTACTCTACAAAAAGATATTTGGTAAATTCTACTGCTATAAATGTAAGTCTCAAGCGGTTACCAAATCCATCACATCAATATATAGATATGTACCTAGTCCCAGTTATTGCTAGGCATCCAAAATTTACAATCTCATATATTTTATTGTAGGGAGAGTAGCGAAAGGAAAACACCTTATCATCATACCTCCCAAACAAAGAAGATACTATTGGAGGATCCTAGTTGACTGGCCGACTCTGTTCATCCCAAAGTTGTTGGTAGGTTAGTTGATCGACTAGGCACTTGTAACCGAATAACTATTTGTAATCAATATAAATAGGTTGTAGAGTCGACAACAGAATATATCTCTGCATTGATATTGTACTCTATTTTGGTCATGTTATAACAAGATCTTGTTGCTCCTGTCCCACTTACTCTCTTATGTATGATTATAAAATGTGTGTGTGTATGCGACTCTCTCTTTATATTAATATATTGTACTGCTGGTAATCCATGCAATCACCTAGATTACAACATTGGTTCTATTGCCAGTAGTACATAATTGTGAAGAAATGAGGAAGTTGCATGAATGATAACAGACAATGAGATCCAAGAGTGGTGTGACAAGAAAGTAGAAAACTATATTCAAAATTATACAAGACGGAGCAAGCTGACACTAGCGTAGGTGTAGCTAGTGTTTTCACACTAGTTCGTGCTAAAGAGCACTTACTAAGGATTATGGAACCCTTAGTAGCAGTTCATAAACATGGATAAAAAAATAGATAAATGATAAGTGATATGTGTGAGTGCAAATAACAACAGAAAATAATCCTAACAAATTACTATAGTAAAAGAGAACAAATAGATCGGAACCGATGAAATATTTTTTGTATTATGTTGCAAACAAGGGTTTACAAATATGGTTACCTCTGAAGACAAGGTGATGGGGGCCCTTGCAGCAATACGAAGAGTAGCGCAACAGGTCTCCAGAGTTCCTTTCTCTTCTCCAAATGTTCAATGGGTGTCCAAGATTCAACTAGGTGGGCACAAAAGCTCAAAAGGGTAGGCTAGAGTGCTATAGTAAATTTGGCAGCATAAGGGTATGAAGAGTGATTAGCGATGTGAAATGGGGGGCCTCCATCACCTTTTTATAGTGATTTTGGGTGGTGGAGTATTGACCCATGGTTTTGGGAAACCAATAGTATTGCCGCTAATGGTATTTGATATTTTCCCTCCTGTGTTATTTTATTTTGACTTTTTCCCCTTTTTTTCCATTTTTGTGGATTTTGGCCCTTTTTTAAGGGTTTTTAACCTTTTTGAAGGATTTGGACCTTTTTTGAAGGATTTTCATTAATTGATGAGGGAAATAATGATTTTATGCCCATTTGGTTACTAATTTAGGGTTTTTTGGGTTTTGGAGGCCAAAAATGTAGGAAAAGTGGACATATGGGTTATGTGAATAGGGAGATGAGCTAGTGAACAATTTTTGGGTGTTAACAGATTGCCCCCTGATGGGTGAGGGAAGGAGATCATCGTATGGCCGATAAACATCATAAGGTATGATTTTTTCCAGGGGTATGAGCATTATGATGGCGGAGAGCAGAAACTAGTTGGAGACCGGAACACATGCTTCATACAAACTGCAAGGCCAAAACTAGAACTACATCACCTCAATAATGGATCAGGAACATAATCTCAAATATATGGACGATGATAACATCAAATAGTGTAGGGTTGTGTCTACTCTATGTTAATTTTAAACCAAATAGACTAGCAAGATCACTGAAAGAAACATAATCACAAGATAGACACAGAATATACCCTGGGAAACCCTCATGGGGTAGAAAACCCAACAAAGCTTTCCTCAATAAGATGATCAACCAAAATACAAGATGTGCTCCTTCCTTCTTTGTCTCCTTAGCAGATCTCCCAGACAAGTGCGCACTCTTCCACAAGTGAGTGAGTGATCTAATGAGGAGTTCACCTCCTTTATTTATACTGACTCCCAACTGACTAAAAGACCTAATGGGGCCGACCTCTCCTGGAGAAGTCTAATAACGCTAAAAATATAACCACAGGGCCGACCCCCACATGGTGGGTCTAATAACCCTAGTTAATACAAACCCCCGGAGGAATAAACATCTCTGGATACATAATAGGGTTACCTCGGAGGGATGAAACATCTCCGGAATAATAAAGTACAAATATAATATTCTTTGAAGTTACAATATTCAACACTCCCCCTTAACGAGAAGGATATTATAACAGCATCTGCAGGAGCAATGAGTCACTATACATGATACATCTATAAATCATCGGAAGCTTTCTTCAATTTGTCTTCATCAGTAACTCAAACAGTTACTGGTATATCAATGTCAACATCAACATCGACATCACAATCATCGGCATCGTCATCACACGATCATCAGCATCGTCATCACACGATCAGCAGCATCGTCATCACACGATCAGCAGCATCGTCATCACACGATTATCAGCATCGTCATCACACGATCAGCAGCATCGTCATCACACGATCAACAGCATCGTCATCACACGATCAGCAGCATCGTCATCACACGATCAACAGCATCATCATCACACAATCAGCAGCATCATCATCACACGATCATCAGCATCGTCATCAATACACATGATCCTTCCTTTCAGATTTACTGGATCAATTTCATCACAATCATATTTAAGACTATCCTTCCTTTCGGAATTACTGGATTTACTGTCTAAGGATGATTAGTCCAACCACAATCATGTTTAAGACTATCCTTCCTTTCGGAATTACTGGATTTACTGTCTCAGGATGATTAATCCTACCACAATCACATTTAAGACTATCCTTCCTAGATTTATTGTCTAAGGATGATTAATCCAACCACAATCACATTTAAGACTATCCTTCCTGGATTTACTGTCTAAGGATGATTAATCCAACCACAATCACATTTAAGACTATCCTTCCTGGATTTACTGTCTAAGGATGATTAATCCAACCACAATCACATTTAAGACTATCCTTCCTGGATTTACTGTCTAAGGATGATTAATCCAACCACAATCACATTTAAGACTATCCTTCCTGGATTTACTGTCTAAGGATGATTAATCCTACCACAATCACATTTAAGACTATCCTTCCTGGATTTACTGTCCAAGGATGATTAATCCAATCACGTGCATTTTGAACCAAGGTCCAGGGACGATGCAGTCCTATCCTCTATTCTCGGAGACACCTATCTACGGCTCACTTTAGAACTTGAGTTCAAGGATGATCCAATCCTCATCTGTCCAACAAGGACTCTATTCTCGGAGACCTTACGTCTACGGCTCACTTTAGGACTGGAAGTCCAGGGATGATCCAATCCCCTCAAGTCCACCAAGGACTTCATTCTCGGAGACCTCACGTCTACGGCTCTCTTTAGGACTGAAAGTCCAGGGATGATCCAATCCCCTCAAGTCCACCAAGGACTTCATTCTCGGAGACCTCACGTCTACGGCTCTCTTTAGGACTGAAAGTCCAGGGATGATCCAATCCCCTCAAGTCCACCAAGGACTTCATTCTCGGAGACCTCACATCTACGACTCTCTTTAGGACTAAAAGTCCAGGGATGATCCAATCCCCTCAAGTCCACCAAGGACTTCATTCTCGGAGACCTCACGTCTACGGCTCTCTTTAGGACTGAAAGTCCAGGGATGATCCAATCCCCTCAAGTCCACCAAGGAATTCATTCTCGGAGACCTCACGTCTATGGCTCTCTTTAGGACTGAAAGTCCAGGGATGATCCAATCCCCTCAACTGTCCACTAAGGACTTCATTTTCGGAGACCTCACGTCTACGGCTCACTTTAGAACTTAAGTTCAAGGATGATCCAATCCTCATCTGTATTCTCAACTATACAAGTACAAATATCCAAGAGCATGTATCACATCAAAACATGTATACATCACTAATCAAAACATGTATACATCACACCAAAACATGTATACATCTAGCATGTATTCTCACTAATACATCTAACATCAAAACATGTATACATCACATCAAAACATGTATACATCTAGCATGTATTCTATCTAACATCAAAACATGTATACATCACATCAAAACATGTATACATCTAGCATGTATTCTCACTAATACATCTAACATCAAAACATGTATACATCACATCAAAACATGTATACATCTAAAATAAAAGATATATAAGAGTTCTAAATCTAAATAATTGTAAGTAGCTAAGTGCAACAAAACAAAAATTTAAGGGACAGAATTGTTATCAAATACTATACTACTCCCCCTTTCGAGGAGGGTCCTTCTGGACTATACCAAGCTTGTCTCGGAATTATTCAAACTTTACTCGAGACAAAGGTTTAGTCAGGATATCGGCAATCTGATCCTTAGTGCTTATATACTCGAGCTTGATGGCTCCTCTCTGCACCATGTCTCGTATATAGAAGTAACGGATCTCAATGTGTTTTGACTTATCATGGAACACAGGATTTTCAGTCATCTTAATGCAGCTTTGATTATCACACATAATCACAGTGGGATCCATTTCTAAGTCAAAAATTCCAGATAAAAGTTTTCGAAGCCACACTGTTTCACAGTTGGCAGAGCAAGCGGCTATATATTCTGCTTCAGCAGTACTGAGGGCCACACTAGATTGTTTCTTGCTGAACCAGGAGATCATGGCAGATCCAAGACCATAACATCCACCTGAAGTACTTTTTCTGTCTGAGACACTACCTGCCCAATCAGAATCTGAGTAACCATGTAACTTGAGTTCATTGCCTCCAAGATAGTATAGGCCAAAGTCCACTGTACCTCTTAGGTACCTCATTATATGCTTTGCAGCTATAAGGTGAACCTTTCTAGGTTCTACTAGATACTTACTTAGGGTATTTACAGCAAAGCATATATCAGGCCTAGTATTTGTCAAATACATCAATGATCCAATGATTTGTCTATATAGGGTTATGTCCACTAGTTCTGATGAATCATTAACTAATAGTTTCAGGTTGGAGTCCATGGGAGTGGCCATGGCTTTACACTCCAACATATCAAATCTTTTGAGAATCTCCACAGTATACTTACCTTGATTTAGAAAGATTCCTTTTGGCTCTTGCCACACTTCTAGGCCTAAGAAGTAGTGCATTAATCCGAGATCTTTCATTTCAAATTCTGAAGAAAGCTTCTTCTTGCTTTCAATAATTTGTTTCTCATTTCCGGTTAGAAATAGATCATCTACATATAATAGCAATATAACAAGTTCATCATCCATCACTTTAAGATAAAGATTGGGGTCAGCTTTACTTTTGGTAAAGCCCATGCTTGTTAAGAAACTGTCAATCCTTCCGTACCAAGCCCTGGGAGCTTGCTTCAATCCATATAATGCCTTTTTCAGTTTGCATACATGGGTCCTTCCGTCTTTGACCTCAAAACCTTGAGGTTGTTCTATGTATACTTCTTCTTCAATTACACCATTCAGAAAAGCTGTCTTAACGTCCATTTGATGCAATTTCCATTTCATCATGGATGCAAGTGCCATGATAGTTCTAATTGAAATATACCTAGCAACAGGTGCAAATGTTTCTTCATAGTCAATTCCCTCCTTTTGAGAGAATCCTCTGGCTACAAACCTTGCCTTGTATTTTTCAATGCTACCATCTGCAGCATGTTTTATCTTGAATATCCATTTGGAAGAAACCACACTTTTATCTCTTGGTTTGGGAACTATATCCCAAACATCATTTTTCATTATCGACTGATATTCTTCTGTCATTGCTTCTACCCATTCTTTCTTTTGAGCTACCTCTTCATAGGTAGTAGGTAGTTGATCCACAAGATCACACATCAAGGCCATATAGTTGGACACTAGCTTTGGTTTCTTTCTTTCTCTAATGGAGCCTTTGGGAGCACCATATTTTTCAGCCCCTTGGATAATATCTCTAGCCCATGTTGGCCTTCTTTTCTTTGATAAATCCGAGATAGGAGGTTCTTGTGGTTCCAACATGTCATGATCCTCTGGTGGATTATCTTCAGGGATGTGAACAGCCTCTGAGTTTCTAGAAGAAGGATCTTCTTCATAGATTTCTTCAAGTTGGTATTTTCTTGATTTCTTGAGAGCTGCTTCTTCTTCAAAAGTTACATCTCTATTGATTTCTATATGATGAAATCCTGGTATGTAAATCCTGAAAGCTTTGGATGATTCACAATAACCAACAAATATTCCTTTCTTACTAGAAGGATCCAAATTGGTTCTCTTTTCTTTTGGAATGTGGATGTACACAGGACACCCAAATATTTTAAGATGGCTTACCTCGGGCTTCTTTCCAGTAAACACTTCTTCTAGAGTTTTGAAATCAAGAGCACTATGAGATAATCTGTTTTGAACATATACTGTTGTCTTGGCTGCTTCAGCCCATAGATACATGGGAAGATCCTGGTCATGTATCATAGTCTTCACAGCTTCCATGATGGTTCTATTTTTCCTTTCTGCAACCCCATTTTGTTGGGGATTGTAGGGAGTCATTAGTTCTCTCTTGATTCCAACTTCTTTACAAAATTCTTCAAACTCTTTTGAAGTATACTCTCCACCATTGTCTGTTATGAGAATCTTGATTTTCTTTTCTGAGAGATTTTCTATTAGAGCCTTGAACTCTTTGAACTTTCCAAAATCTTCATTCTTACCTTTTAGAAAGTATATCCAAGTTTTCCTTGAATGATCATCAATGAATGAAAGATAGTATTCAAATCCACTTAGAGAGGTGGTGGGCATTGGACCACATACATCTGAGTGTATTAGCTCCAAGATACTCTTAGTTTTTGTTTCACTCTTTGGAAAGGGGTTCTTGACATTCTTCCCTTTCTTACATCCTTTACATGAGCCATCATGATCAAACTTCAAATATAGTAGTCCTATGACCACCTTGCTTACATGGGGTAAGGCTTTATAGTTAATGTGAGCTAGTCTTCTATGCCATAGCTCACTGGGACTAGAGGTTTCATGAACAAGGGCAGCTTCTGGATGACCCTTGAGTTTATACAAGCCTCCTTCCTCTTCACCAATGATAATTGCATCCTTAATAGATTTGCCTTTGGACCACATTAACACTTGTCCATCAATGAATGCAACTCTATAGCCTTTCTTGTCCAATGATGATATTGAAAGCAAATTCTTCTTCAATCCTGGAACATACAAAAATTCCTTCATCTTCATGGGGGTTCCAGAATCAAGTTTGTAGTTTGCTTCACCAATTCCCTTAATGGGATATTGATAGTTATCTCCAAGAGATACCTTTAGTGGAGAGGTATTTTCTTCAAGATTTGATAAGGTCTTCTTTTGTCCTGTCATGTGCTTTGAGGCACCACTATCAATGACCCATGTACCTTCTCCAGGTGTTATAGATCCAGAAAGTGCGGAGAAAAGAACATACTCTTCTGCATCTTCTTCTTCATTTCTTCTAGGTCTTCTTTTGGAGAAGGTCCTTTCTTCATCTTCTTCTTCTCTTCTAGATCTTTTCTTGAGAGGCCTTTCTTCCTCTTCAACTTCTTCTTCACTCTCATCTTCTGCAAGATGTGCATGATGTCTTCTGTGGTAAGTACCCTTTTTCTTTTTGTTAGGACAGTCTTTGGCAATGTGTCCTAATTTGTGACAAATGAAACATTGGAATGAGGAGTAATCTCTTCCTTGGAAAGATCCCCTTTTCTTTTGAAATCGTTGTGGAGGATGGGACTCCTTTTGACTATCCTTCTTAAGGTAGGATCGATTCTTTCTTCTCTTGGTATGGGTGGGCAAGGCTTGGTCATCTTCCTTGAGCAATGCTTCTCTGTTGGCAACCATAGCTTCTTCTTGAACACAATCCTCCCATACTATATCAAACTTCATGCTTTCTTTTCTGGCACACATGGTTTGTATGAAAGATTCCCATGATCTAGTGAGACCATTTAGAGCTATCATCACAAGTTCATCTTCATCAAGAGTATCACCAATGGCATATAGTTTCTCCTTGATTAGAGAGACTCTTGAGAAGTAGTCTTGAATGGATTCTCCTTTGTGCATCTTGGTACTCTTCAACTGAGTCCTTAGATTCATCTTCCTATTGATGTTCTTTCCTTCATACATTCTTCCTAGGGCATCATACATTTCGTTTGGAGTCTTCTTGGAAGCCACTTGGGGAATCAAGTGGTCTTTAATAGAATCAGCTATGATTCTCTTTGCCCTAATAAAATCCTTCTTGTGTTTTTCTTTGGCTTCATCTTCTTCTGGTTCTGCAACTTCCTCCTTGATATAATGAGCAAGATCATTCTCCTCAAGAATGAGACCAATTCTGTATTTCCATGCCCGAAAATTTTCTATACCTTCTAGCTTGTCTTCAAGCTTAGTGTTTGGAGCCATCTTCTCTTGGGGGAGTCCAAGAGACAGAATAGACTTACCTGGAAAGTTACTTTTCACTTTTCCAGAATCTGGAACAGAATTTTATCGCACTTTTGGTAGAATTAGGGTTTGACTTTCCCGGAGTTCTACCCAACCAAAAAGTTCGATCTATAGCTCAAAAGAATGCTCTTAAGAAGGGCTATCCAGCCATATAATCAGAATTCAAAAATTCCAACTTTTTTCTGAAACCAAATTCTGACGTATCGCACTTTTGGTAGAATTAGGGTTTGGATTTCCCGGATTTCTACCCAACCAAAAAGTTCGATCTATAGCTCAAAAGAAAGGTATTGAAAAGAGCTATCCAGCCATGCAACCAAAAATCAATAATACCAACTTTGGGCTGAAACCCTAACTTCACCGGAGAGAGAGAGAGGTATTCTTACCTTGTGAAAGATGTCCTATTCAGTCTAGCTCTGATACCATGTTAAGTTTAAACCAAATAGACTAGCAAGATCAATGAAAGAAACATAATCACAAGATAGACACAGAATATACCTTGGGAAACCCTCATGGGGTAGAAAACCTAGCAAAGCTTTCCTCAATAAGATGATCAACCAAAATACAAGATGTGCTCCTTCCTTCTTTGTCTCCTTAGCAGATCTCCCAGACAAGTGCGCACTCTTCCACAAGTGAGTGAGTGATCTAATGAGGAGTTCACCTCCTTTATTTATACTGACTCCCAACTGACTAAAAGACCTAATGGGGCCGACCTCTCCTGGAGAAGTCTAATAACCCCAAAAATATAACCACAGGGCCGACCCCCACATGGTGGGTCTAATAACCCTAGTTAATACAAACCCCCGGAGAAATAAACATCTCCGGATACATAATAGGGTTACCTCGGAGGGATGAAACATCTCTGGAATAATAAAGTACAAATATAATATTCTTTGAAGTTACAATATTCAACAATCTAAACATGTTATTTTACTAAGAAATGGTGAGTTTCTACGTCAGAAATGAAAATATTATCACAAGCTTCTTAAAATCTATTTTCATTCATCCTAAATTCATTAAGATTTAAAACCATTTGAGAATTAACATCATACATGATAAGCAGAATTAAAACTCTCAAATGGAACAAAATTGAATCATTTCATATTAAAATAATGAAGAAATACATTTCTACCATGGATCTTGGTGTGAATCCCTCCTCCAATGTCATGAGCTTTCCTTTCTTCACCCTTGCTTTTGAATAATTTGAGCTCTTCTTCCTCCTTCAGAATCTCCTCAGCATGCCTTTTCCCTTCCTTTGTGTCATTTACAATGCCCCAAATTCCTTTCTTATATAGCATTGGGAAATGGGTATTCAAGCTTTTCCTCACAATGTGGGATTGGTCTTTTCACTATTTTAGATCATTTTCACTCAAAAACCCCCTTTTCCATAGTTTTTAGGCTTTTTGCACAACTTAGCATACTTTAAGCACAATTAATGAACTTTAATGCATTTATCTTCACTATTTGATTGGTGTAGCTTAAGTTTGGACCTTTAATGAGCGATTCGATGACCGAACTTAGTCTCCTTACGTTCTTACTTTCTTCACCTAATTCTTCCATTTGTGGGAGAAGTGATTAGATCAGAGAGGATTTGTCTTTGAATGTACTTATGTTATGTCTTCATGTTGCAGGCACATAGTAAAAATGTGCTTATTCTATCACATGACTAGGGGTGTTAATTTGATTCTTAACAGATGACGCCTAATGTGTGAGGTCCGAAGCAGAGCTAAGGGCCGAAATACATTACTGAAAGTTATACTCTGTATACTGATACTCTTTATACTGATACTCTTTATCATTCAAAGCAAGGATGAGGAAAGGAAAACTCACGGGCGCAGGATTGAGGATCACACCTGCAAAACATAGCAATTTCTCAAATATATAGTATCTTCCTGAGGCGGGCATACCCATCCTCAACAGTAAACAAGCGTGGCCACGAACAACACACAGTGGATCCATGTCAAAAGTAAAATTTTCAGAAGTGTAAACATGCACTTTGATGAGTGCGAGAACAAAGTCTTTATGGAACTTCCGACATGGCAGTCTAATCTTGCGCAGCTCATGCAGTGCATTGATGAGTGATACAATTGTTTTTCCCAAGGTCTTCAATACTAACCGATGATAGTACGAGTTTATATCATGTGAATAAATGGTCTGATGTCGAGCATAATAAAACACCATTTGATTACCAGTCATTGATGTATACCGTTAATAGATGCGAAGAGACCTACTGATAATGATGATGGACTCTAAGGTACTGAGTACAAACTAACAAGTTTGAATAGATGTTTTGAATTCAAACACTTGTAGAATCAAACAATCAGCGGTCATTGATGTATACCCACTGTCATTTGTGAGGAAACCTGCTACTAATGACTGCAATATCCAAGGTACTCTTGGGTTTCTAGATCCATGTCCTAGATGATGTTTGATGTCGATAGGAATATATCCATAGGAAGGAGGGCCTTAATGCATCCCACATAAACCGATATGAAACAAATATCAATAGTCTAATATAATTTGGTAGAACTGCAAGATCCAACACTGTATACTAACACAAGGAAGGCCGACATGATTGGTCAAGAATATTTGAGGAATGGTCGACTCGGTTCGAACTTCCCTTGAACACATAACACGATGCAAAATGGACACTTGGAAACATAGGACTTTTAGTAACCGACCTTAATGAAATCCGCTAATGCCATATGCATTAACGAAATATCCATTGGTGACGGGAAGGGTAACCCATCGGTGGAGATCAGTTCAAAATACTGGTATAGTTTCCTAAGGAAAATGTAGATGGTGTACTGACAGTGGATACAATATTATGTGTCATGTTCAAGGGATACAAGGACTGACTGTTGTCGTTTTCTTCAAAGTTTATAATATGAAGTGATTCAAGTCTCTCCCTTTTTGGATTTTTGTGTGTTTCCAATTTTTTTCAACCTTTTTCAGTTATTAGCTTTAAAAAGGAATAAAGCATGCTATGATACATTAGAGAAAACGAGTATCTCAGGGGCATGCTCCTAAATGTCAAGGGCATGGGTCAGGCCAAGGCAAAGATCTGTATTGCAAACTGTTGATGTATATGTAACTTCAGAATGTATTTCATCTGTGTATTTTATATATATTTATTGTACCCTTAATAGAGATGTGTTATTCCTCTATAAGGAAGTGTCGTCATTTGGATTGACAAGTGTCGCAAGTGTGTGTACTTTCCGATGGGTTATTAGACCACCATGTGTGGGGTCATCCCTGAAATATATATATTATAATGTGATGTACCTAGATAGACAAGTCGGCCCCATAAGGTCACTGGGAAAACAGATCAGTATAAATAGAGATCAGGTGATCTCTATTTATATCACTCGGAAAAGTATCTCACTCTCACTCAGAAAGTGGCGCAATAGTGAGGAGGAGGATCATCTGCTACTAGGAGACTATCTCAGTGTATTTTGGTTGTACTTTGGTTGAGCCATTGCTCTCTCTATGTCTGAGGAAGTTGTGGGGTTTTTCACCTTAGGGTTTTCCCCACGGAAACTCTGTGTCTCTTGTCTCTCATGCTTTTTATTCTTGTAATGCTTGTCATGTTTATTGTGATTGTCATGCATTGATATAATGTATATGTTATTCTCTCAGCAAAGATCCTAGAGTATTGTGAATTAATGCTCAAAATTTAACACAAACAAGGGTTGAACTAGTTATGTACACTCTTACAGATGTTTCCTCCATGTGTATGGGTCAAATATACAGAAGCAATGGTTTATAGGCATCTTGTAACAGAAAGTGACTGCAAAGGCAAATAAGCAACATAAGCAATAAGCAACGAAACAGTTTGCATGGATGTTCAAGTGGATATTTTAGCACAAGATTATGTAAAATACAAAAAATTGGGATCCCATCACGATATGGTCAGAAATGTATGAAAGAGAAATATGTGGTCTCAAACTCCAAGTCATGATGGGACTACTAGGGCTCCCGGGCCTATGAGAATAACTCAGCATTGGCACTAAAATGGAAATGGGGTGCTGACTAGGGTGTCCCATGTTCAGTAGGCTCTTCTGTTGGAATGGTGGAAAATACAGATATGAAGGGCTGATCCACCAATTTCCAATAGGTTCGACCCTATGGCAATTTTGGGTTGCAAAAGGTTCAAATGCATCTTCACAAAGGGATAGCCTAAACCTATATGCAAGATTCCAAATATACCAGATCAAATCGATGAACATGCAAACCATGCTCCTATACTTGAATGGATTTAATCCAATTATGCTCCCAGTGGCCTCACAAAAGATGTCCTTAGGTGGGTGCAACCAAATGTTTACAACTTCAGGGGTATCTTCATTTGATGATAAAATGTAATCCAAGAAGTCATGTGAGCTGGGAGATCTCACAACCCAAATGGGCCAGGTAAACGAATCATATTCCTCCATCAAGGGAAGATTCTAATCCGAATCTGCCAAAGCTATTTGAGTAGCTTGGTATGAAACTTCTACGACAGATAGGGGTGATCCAAATGCTTTCCAACATTTAAATGACATTACACAAGCTGAGGTCCCTTCATCCATTATGGTTAGATAGATGTTCTTACCATGAGTCATTACTTTAATCTGAAAAGCAACTTCGGAAAGGATCCTACATATTGAATGGTCTATGTCTGATGTAATCAAAGTCTCATTGGATGGATCAACAACACCAATGGTAGACAATAGTTCCTTTCTTTGCGCAGAATGATATTGTAATACTTCCAAGGCCGACATGGCACATGGTACTTGAGCTAGATCCTCAAGAACATTACTGTTCTGAGTAGCTTGCGTGTTAGGATTATGCATTTTTCTATGTAGAACACCTTTGGGGGGGTATGGTACGAAGTCTATGGTTGATTCATCAATGTAGAGAGAACTAATTGGTTGTGATTCTGATTGATCCAATGTACTAGGAAAGACATCATAAGAATCGAGTCTTGTTTGAATGTTCATCTCATGATCACACATGAATACATTGGAATTGGGATCATTGCCCCCTTGCAGGGGGATTGGCTGGTTGCCCCCTCGCGGGGGTGACGGTGTCAAAATAGTGGGTTGTTGTTTCCCACCGCATTGAAGCATAGTTGGTGCTTCTTATTTCCCAGAGTTATCATTTTTCTTACTCTTGTACTTCTTCTGCTTTTCCCTAAGGTATTTGGACTCGACTATAAGGATTTCAGAATTCTGGGAAGGATTAACACTTTGCTTACCCTTGTACTTCTTCTTCTTTCCACTCAAGTCTATGGATGAGACTATGAGGATGTTAGAATTGTTGGAAGGATTAGCAGGTTCCTGCATTTCCTGGCCAGCTGTGGGTTGCAAATTCTGAATAGAAACTTTTCCCAAATGTGGGGTAATCTGTTCAAGATGGTTGACGGAATCCGTCATACCATTGGCATGAGGTTCATGTGGCACCTAGCCGGATCAAACGTAGGTCTTGCAGGTTGGTTCCAAAAAGATTGGTTACTTTCTAGAACCTGACCACTCCATGGCAGAGTGGGGTTAATGGTTGGATTGCCCCCTTGCGGGGTTAGGCCCAAAAAGGATTGATTACTTTCTAGAACATAGCCACTCCATTGATGTGGTCCTTGGGCTTGAAAAGCATGCCAAGAGGGTTTACCTCCTTACGTAGGTTTCATCCAAAAGGATTGGTTGTTTCCTGGATGTTTCCTAGTCCATTGTGAACTAGGTTGCATGTATGGATTTCCCCCTTGCGGAGGTATGTTCCAATAAGGTTGGTTATTTGGTGGAACATTACCACTCCCTAGCTGGTTTGGATTCATGGGTGGATTGCCCCCTTGTGAGGGTATGTTCCATGGAGATTGGTTACTTGGTGTAACATTACCACTCCATTGAATGTTTCCTTGGTTTGGATAAGCGTTCCAAGGTTGATTTCCTCCTTGCGGAGATGGCATCCAAAAATATTGGTTACTTCCTGAATTTTCTCCATTCCATGGTGGAATAGGATGGATGGATGGATTGCCCCCTTGCAGAGGTATGCCCCAAAAATATTGGTTACTTTCCAGAATCTGATGAAACCATTGATTGTTTCCTTGGCTTAGATAAGCGTTCCAAGGTTGATTTCCTCCTTGCGAAGGTGGTGCCCAAAAATATTGGTTACTTCCTGGAACCTCCCCACTCCAGTGTGGGATGGGGTTGATAGGTGGATTGCTGCTAGGAATTGTGATAGGATAAGTCATAGGATAACCCCCCAAGGAATTTTCACTAATCTGAGGAGCATAACCCCAATTGGCATAAATGTTCCATGGTTCATTGCCTCTGTCGGGATATTGCCATTCCACGGTGAAGGGTTTCCCCCATAAGTAGAATTTGGATAAGTGTTAGGTATACCAAGAGGATTCTGGTTTACTTTTTCTATGTGTTGACCTTGATTAGCTGAACCATATGGAAAACCAATGTTTGATAAGGCACACCCTTCAGTAGGGATTCCTGCAGACAAAGTGGATGTACTTCCGGGATTGGAACCCAAAACTGTACCAATTGGCACTGAAGTGTTGGTTGAACTTATGCTACTAACAGGTATACTAACTGTTGGGATTGATGTAGAGGCCAAATTGGAAGTATTGCTACCTCCAGGAACTGTTTGATGTTGCAAAGATGTAGTCCCTTGTGCTCCTGATGAAGCCATAGGGTCACTTGTTGAATTTTGCATATCATTCAAACTTTCAAAAAGAGGTTTGAATATCACCTAGTGACTCACGGATAGTAAGTACAATTGGTTCTGAAAGAATCATCAAGGGTGGAATTACAAGAGCATTTGTATGATTTTTCAATGTTTCAATTTCAACTAGAGTAATATCATTAACTATGTCTGTATTCAGTTCGTTATGTAAAGATGAATGTTCAGGGTTTGTTTGATGTTGTTCTTCTTGAGTAATATTAATTGTATTTAAAATCAGTTATGTTTCCAAGTCATTAGGATGTAGTTTTTGTATCTGTCTCTACAATGTAGTAGGCCTTCAATTTCTGGTGAATCACCTCGCTGCCATCGTGACTGGTGGATCGGGAGAGTAGCCACTTCTAAGAAGTTGATAAAATGATGTGTTTAAAATGATATTCTTAATCAAAAAATCCTAAGGCAGTTTAGACTCAACAAAAAAAAAATTGTCCACACAGTAAAAAATTTCCTAGAGATTTCAAGAAAGCAAACTTACTCTTCCAAAGAACCGAAGCTCAGTGAAAAGTTGGATTAGAGGGTCTTCTGAAACTAGTAGTTGTTGAGGGATGCTAGGCCTCAGAAAATTGATAGCAGCGAAGGTATGAGAAACAATTACAATAAAATTTAATCACCAAGGGTGCAAGCATTGGTTCCTGACCAATCACCCTCCCAAGGAGTAAAAGTTCCAAACTCTATCTCATGTATTGCAAGTGTTTCCCACTCACAATAGTCTATGTGATATCCTAGGAATAGCCACTAGAGCTACCACTTCACAATCAACGGTTGGGTGGAACAGTTGTAAGTTGAGGACAACTCTCATAACCAGGAACTCTAGAAATCGTGATGTCACCCCGAGGAATTGTCACTGAACATAGAATCCCCTCAATAAGCTCATGTCCCACTAAATAAGCAAAAAGGGGGAACCACCATTACTTATCCAGTTTGACCTTGTGCTTGACACATGTTTTAGAAGCGCTTTCCCAACAAGCGTTTTTTGCTACTAATGGATTTACTCTTTTTAATCAATGCTAGTTTCAAATTTTTGCATCCCAGGAGTGTTGACTCTCCAAACTTAATCTAGGGCACTAACCTAATCTTGTTGGTGATAAGAAAATCAAAAGTTTGTCAATTTTAGATTAAGCGCCATTTTTAAGGGTAGTTTTCTTAGTTTCAGGAGTGGAAGTGAAACTGGTGGTGTTTTGACTCGAAAACAGGAAAATGAACCAAACAATGCAAAATGCTCACTACTCTACCTTTCAATTTGATGAATATTCTAAATTAAGGAAGAGTTAGAGGTTCATGAGTTTCTTTCAGACATGCAAAATTTTTGGTAGATTTCGTATGTTCATGCACAGTTTTTTCTGAAATATGGATAATAATTGATGTTAAAGACCAATGTAACCCAAAAAGATATCTCAAGTGAACATGAATCTAATTCTATTACACGGGGGATCCCTGTTTCTCATTCACAAGATCACCCGAGGGACCAAGTGAAGAGGATACGTAGAGCCCTTTGGAATGCGTATGAATTAAATTCCAAACTGTTACAAGTGAGATCCACTTTCTCATACACAAGATCACCATAAGGCCCAAGTGAAGAGGATATGGTGGCTCAAAAAACTATATGCAAAAATTAAATCTACTTTGTTACAAGTGAGATCCACTTTCTCATTCACAAGATCACCATAAGGTGCGAGTGAAGAGGATACAGTTGCTTGATATAAGATGCTTTGAAAAAATCAACTCCTAAACTATTACAAGCGAGATACACTTTCTCATTCACAAGATCACCATAAGGTGTGAGTGAAGAGGATACGGTTCCTCATACACAATATATCTCAAGAAAAATGGACTCTAAGGGTGCAAGTCTCTCTAATCGTGCATGCAAATTATGAAGAGATCAATTCCAACTCCGAAACAAAATGTAACTAATGAAAGTTTATTTCTATTTTTCAGAAAGAAATTATCTTCAACTTATCTCACAATGTGATGTTCAAGGTTTGTTTGTTAATGCAAATGTGTGTGAATGGTGCCTTCAAATGTTTGATTGATATGTGGTTTAATGTTTCCAATCAGCATGTGTAGGATATCTTTGAATGTCTTTAAGTTGTGTTAAAACAATTATTTAATGTGCTTGGAAGATTATTCCAATGAAAAAATATTTTAATACCAACTTAAGCAAAACTTTTCAAAACTTTTAAAAGGAATACAACTCCAAATACACCCCAACTTAAGGAAAAATTTTCAAACTTTATTAAAATGAGTAATATGGTGTTTGTATTCTTTTGAAAAGAAAGTTTTAATTCCAACTTAAACAACACTTTTCAAACTTTTTAAATTTTTTGAATTCTTTTTAATCCAAAAATAAAGATTTGAATCCGAACATACGAAACTTTTGCAAAAAATCTTGAAAATGAGTTTTTGAACAATTTCGAAAGGATTAATATGTTGTTTAGGATTAGATTGCTTTTGGCACTCAAATTTCATTCAACCAACACAACATTCAACAAATACAACTGGTTTGATATGGAATTCAACCAATACATCATTCAACCAATACAGCACTACAACTCTGGAAATGAAAATTCCTTCATCATACAACCTCAAATGAAAACGCATACGCAATACAACAGTACAATGGTTCAATGCTAAGAGTGAAGAGTTTTAACATGTAGAGGTTTACAAAATCATACGCAGGATTTTAATTAAATCTTGGAGCTTTCATCTTTTAAGAGCCAAAATCTTGAGCTAAATAAAGAAGGCGTGGGTCGCCTTTCCTCTCAGCCAACATACAACAAATTTTGGAAACAACTATGCATTCTCAATACAGATATCGCGTTCCCAATACAGAGATCGCGTTCCCAATACAATAGTCGATCTGGAAACAATTCTTCAAATATGCATTCACCATACAATTTAAAGAAATCTGCAACGCATTCACCATACATGAAAATGCAATCATTGTGGCAAAGTTGAGGTCATGGCAATGTTTAAAAACTACCAGCGTTGAAGAACTGGGCAGAGGTTTCAATATTGTGGCAGAGATGCATTCATCCTGGCAGAGATGCATTCAGCGATCAACAAAGGCAAGACAGGATTTAACGCATTGTAATACAGAGCTTCAACAACCAGACACAGAGATGGAGTGTTTCAAGAACCAAAACACTGTGATTTGCTGAGATTTACTGTTGAGTTTTAACATTCACGTAGAGCTAGAAGATTTAAATAGCTTTAACATGCAGAGGTAAAATCTTGGAAGGGCTTGCATTCATGCGGAGAGTGAAGGTTAACTCAAATTTAATGTTCATGCAGGCTAAGATCTATGACCACACAGATAGCATCTTGAAATGAAAATGCATTCTTAATACAGAGAGCTAAAGGTTTCACGTAGGGGTTCAAAAGCTTTCATGCATATTTTACAAGTTTCAAGATCTTTCAATGTAGAGTTTTCAAAAGCTGGGTAAGATCCATGCAAGACTTGAAGAAAACACGCAAATTGCTAAGATTGGGATAAGACCATGCAGAAGTTTAAGTTTGGTACAGAGCTTTATAACCACACAGAGCTAAAAGATTTAATGCTGAGATCTAGCCACAATAAAATTTAACATGCATAGTTTTAATAGAAACATGCAGAGTGCTAATATCTTTCAATGATTCATGCTTTAAAATCAAAACAGAGTTTAAACCCAAAGATTCCAGGCATAGTTTCAAGACACCCAGATATGATCAGTTTTTAAGGTGGTTTGATGGATTAAAGGCATGGCTAGGCCGGTTTTGAGCTTCCCTAGTTGGATCTTAAGCTCTTTAATGGATCTTTACATCATAAATGAGTAGATCCGAAGGAAGAACACCCAAAAAAATGAAGAAAAATCAAGAAATTTCAACAAGCAGTATGGTCGCAAATCTGATAACAGCAAATAGTGTAGGGTTGTATCTACTCTAAACATGCTATTTTACTAAGAAATGGTGAGTTTCTACGTCAGATATTTAAATATTATCACAAGCTTATTAAAATCTATATTCATTTATCCTGAATTCATTAAGATTTAAAACCATTTGAGAATTGACATCATACATGATAAGCATAATTAAAACTCTCAAATGGAACAAATTTGAATCATTTCATATTAAAACAATGAAAAAATACATTCCTACCATGGATCTTGGTGTGAATCCCTCCTCCAATGTCACGAGCTTTCCTTTCTTCACCCTTGCTTTTGAATAATCTGAGCTCTTCTTCCTCCTTCAGAATCTCCTCAGCATGCCTTTGCCCTTCCTTTGTGTCCTTTACAATGCCCCAAATGCCTTTCTTATATAGCATTGGGAAATGGGTCTTCAAGCTTTTCCTTACGATGTGGGATTGGTCTTTTTCATTATTTTAGATCATTTTCACTCAAAAACCCCATTTTCCATAGTTTTTAGGCTTTTTGCACAACTTAGCATACTTTAAGCACAATTAATGCACTTTAATGCACTTCTCTTCACTATTTGATTGGTGTAACTTAAGTTTGGACCTTTAATGAGCGGTTTGATGACTGAACTTAGTCTCCTTAGGTTCTTACTTTCTTCACCTAATTCTTCCATTTATGGGAGAAGTGATTAGATCAGAGAGGATTTCTCTCTGAATGTACTTATGTTCTGTCTTCATGTTGTAGGAGCATAGTAAAAATATGCTTCTTCTGTCACATGACTAGGGGTGTTAATTTGATTGTTAAAAAACATTTAGAACTTTCCCTTTGCTAGGGGGTCTTTTACCCTTACTTAAAGGATAAAAATGTGCACCGGGTTTTATAAATTTAATTTTTATCCAGTTGTGGGTGGGATCCTTTGAAATGGGTTCTGCATATATCTTTATCTATCCTAGTTACCCGATCTTCTCCGGAGCGCTCAATATAGCTCCGCAGGTTGCAATGTATGTAATTTCTTATATATACTAATTATCACACACATCCATTCATCTCCAAGATAAAGCGGTAAAGTCTGGTCAAAATAACAGGTTTTGGGATGTTGAGCTCACAAATAAACTAGTGAAAGATGAAGCGAGTAGCTATAGTTCCTCTGATAAAAGTGAGAGATTGGGAATTGACGGACTTTCCATTGGACCTATTTGATGGTATTTGTTACCACTTTGGCCATTGTCGTTGTATGAGATATGGATATGTTGATGACACACACACACACACAGATTGAAGATGATATAGATGTACCACTAAGAAGGATTTCTACAAATAAAACTAAGCATGGATTGAATTGTTATGCATTTATTTATCACCATTCATTGAAACGAGCATAGGTATCAATACTAGTAGTTGCCTCATGCTAATTCAGTAGTAATAACTGATAGGATATCTCTCCTGAATACTTATAATCATTATTCTAGCTCCTTGGCTACATGGCACCTTTCCTCTCTGTCATTAGGCTTAAAAATAATTTAGTTTAGTAACGAGAGCCCTAGAATAACCATTTTATTATCTCGTGACATAAAAAATTCTGATGAGAGTGAAATAATTGAGGAATCCCTCATACTTAGAAGTCATATTCCCATCCTATTGTAACTAAGTTTTGGTAGCTTATTTTATAGGGATTTCCACAACTAGTTGAATCCATGTATGATTCAACCCAAAGTTTATGCGCCTGCCCCGATTAAGAAATCTGCAGTAATGGTCAAATTAATAACTTCAATTTGACTTAGTTTATGGGAAATACTATTGTACTGCGGGGGGAGTTATTGGAGTAGATGAAGTTAATTGAGACAGTACCATATTTAATGTAGAATCTATGATTTGGAAATATGGAAATGCTCTTAATGACAATTTATATTGCTTATGTGTTAATATGGCATTCACCAACTGGCCAACATCAAGTTCACCATTTTATCCAGAAATCCAATGAACGTATAGGTAAGGCCTCATTCATTCTAATATAGATTACCTTACATATATTACCTTATTTATCATAGAATATTGGCTCACTTTCTAGATGATCCCTATAGAAAGAGAAATTTGCAGCAGAAGTAGTTCAATGGGTGAGACTCTATCTGAAGTTTACCTGTCTTCTTAAAGAAACAAGTTTCAATTGCATATCTACCTATACTGGCCACAACAATATAGGCCCAAAATGATCTAGCAACTTCAAAATTAAACAACACATGTGAGTACCATGTATTACCTATTGGTACAACGACTGATCCTTCGATGCCGATTATACTCTGAATAAATTAGAACATGTGGCATCAAATGCTCTTGCTCTAAGTACCCATCCCAAGCAAGCCTGTCCTCCAATCAATAACAAAGTGCAAAAGAGGATTTTATAAACATCCAACGTTGTTAACAATTGATGCCTTCAAGCTTGACTCCAACATCGGAGAACTATTGAGGTGAGGGGTCATCCACATGTTATATATAGGAGAAAGTGCGTTTTATGCTTACTTGATTTAGGTCTTTAATAGATTCCAACATCATTACCTTCTTGTCATTTATTTAGGCAGTAAGAATGTCCTAGTTGGTGTTGTTATCGTGACCTATTTAGTGGACTGCATTATCCTCTTTGGGCATGATTACATATATGCCATGAAGTTTGTGATGCACTAGTCCTTAAAGTGCATGTAGGTGTGGAGATGAAGCAGGCACTGCAGGCTTCTCTCCTGTGTCCGGGGACTTCCCCACTGATACCTTTATCGAATTTTTGATCGTGTGATGAACCGCTTAATCGATTTCCTTCTGGCCTCATCTAGTAAATGAACAAAGTAAGTAAATTGTCCCTAGGATAAGCTTTGTCCAATATTAAAAATTGATACATGGCTATGTTGGTCCTACATCTTTAATTGGACCAGGAATGACCACCTTGACCAATGCACCCACTCATAACATAATCCATGTTCCTTATTTTACCTCACGCACTGGAGAACTTGCTATGAACCCGATAAGCTAGACCATGAGTAGAAATAACTAGAGGCTTACCCCCCCAGAAGCTAGAGAAGACCCTGCTCGGTCCACTGAAGCTAGTCCAGTCCTACAGACATTTCCATCGAATAATTCATTCAATCCGTTAGTTAGATTATGTTATTCGAACCTATTTTCTCAATTAAATTTATTTCATTCTCACTTCTCGTCAAAAGCCTTGAGGTTTATCTATACTAGTGAGGCCTCCAAGGGCAAGGCATAGGTGTAAGGACATTGCTATCATTAAGCCCACTTCACGATAAGGAATTAAATTGAACCGCGTATAGGGGAATTATTGCTTGATCCACAATTGAAACTGGCCCATAATCGCCTAAAGGCGGACCACCCCCTTCTGGTGGCGGAGGACCCCCACCTTCTGGTGAAGAACCACCCTATTCCAGCGGAGGCGGTGGAGGACCCCCACCTTCTGGTGGAGGACCACCCTATTCTGGAGGAGGCGACGGAGGACCACCTTATTTCGGCAGTGGTGGAGAACCCCCACCTTTTGGTGGCGGACTACCCTATTCCGACGGAGGCGGTGGAGGACCACCTTATTCTGGCGGTGGTGTAGGACCCCCACCTTTTGGTGGCAGACCACCCTATTATGGTGGCAGACCTACATACGGTCCACCACCCAACCTAGGCAGCACACCCCCTTACTGTCAATTCTCTTCGAGAACACCTTACAATAAGTCGATGCAAGGTCCTACTGGTCCATATATGCCATATCAATACTATCAGTATCCTCAGCCAAACCAACAGCTACCATTTTTGGCTACTTTGGACCTACCCGACCTGTCTCGTTTGACTAGTGATCCCATCCTACACGGTTATAATTTTCCACCCATGATGGTCAAGTTACCCTCAGATATCCCAAAGTTTGATGGCAAGCCTAGTGAAGACTCGAAAAACCATGTGATCACATACCAGTTATGGTGCTCATCCAACTCCTTGATGGATGACTCGATCCGTCTAAGGTTATTTCAAAGGACTCTCACCGACCCAGCTGCCAAGTGGTATATTGAATTACCACCGCACTCATTCCCTAATTTTTGTTCTTTAGCCATGTCCTTTCTGACTCATTTCCAGTTACCCATCCGCTATGAAATTGGTGCGGACTTACTGACTTCTATCCACCAAACCACCGCGACTCATATATCCGATCATATCCATGAGTGGCGGAGGATACAAAGTCTCATTAAAGCTCCTATTCCAAACCAACTATTAGCTGACTGGTTCACAAAGTTTCTTTTACTTATCGTAGCTAAAGGTGTAGCTATGGGAGATGCCATCACCGAGGAACAGACTATCACTCGTGCCCATTACTTAGACCGTGTCTATGCTCAGTCTGGAACTTTATATGACATTGTTCCTAACACACCCCGTCCCACCTATGATCCTGCAAAACCACCCCAGGGACCTCATGCCGATGGAATCATTGGTTCTGTCCACTCCCGGCATCCTACTCAAACCGGTGGATCATCGAACCACCATGGTTCGTCTCCAACCTTGCCACAAGCTGGAAGTACCACCACCAAATCACCCACTTCTTCTCCCACCGAGGAGGTGAATTATGTTCAATTAGCTTCGCCACAGAAATCTGATGGAAAGAAGAAAAAAAAAGGTAAGACTAAGAAATATTCTAACTAGCAAGAGCACAAGAACACTCCTGAAGACATGAAACATAAGCGGCAGATTAAGTATCCTTGTTTACTGTGTGGTGGTGATCATTTCTCCAAAGAGTGTCCCCATAGAGATGATGTGCAAAAGTTTCTTAGGGAAACCCCACACCCGTAGTTCTCAACGATCCCTTCCCCACCCATAATCAACAAATGATTGTTCAACCTTCTCCTTCTCAAGGAGAAACATCATCCACCATGCATGTTCTCATGATGCATAGTGAGACAGTTAACTTGAATACACGATCACAATCCTAGGACTCAATCCCTATGAAGGAAACCATTGGAAGTAATAATGAAAAAGCTTCCACCTCTATTCCGGATGTTACCATGCCACTAGCTTCTCTCACCATTGAGAATCCTTCATTAGAGTCAGTGTTGTGTCCTCCTATGAGCACGATTCAAAAAGCCGTTTTCAATCCTAATGCTCGGGAAGATCAGAACTATAACATAGTAGAGGACTTGGCACAAGCTCCTTGCGCCATGTCGACGCTAGAAGTGTTACAGAATTGTCCCAACCAACGTAAGACTCTCCTTGCTTCCATTGGCGCCGTAGACCCGGATTCCTCGAATACAATCATGTTTCGACTTGAGTACTTTAAACCAAGGCTTTCCCACCAGTTGGATTTTTAGATTGCCACAAAATATGTTGGGAAGAAAATCCGTCGTACTATACTAGACGAAGGTTCCTCTACCATGGTCATGTCATTATCTTGTTGGAGAGCCATTGATTCTCCTGAGTTAAATCGTTCTCATACTACCCTGAAAGCATTCGACGATCATGGCTTTCAATCCCATGGGCTATTACAAGCCTTAGCAGTCGAGTTGGGGGGTAAGACTATAACCATTAACGTGGAAGTAGTCGCAGCCCCATTGGATTATAATCTCTTGCTTGGTAGTAACTGGTTTTACGCCATGACTGTGGTCGCATCATCTATCTTCCACATTGTGCAATTCCCCCATCAAGGTCGAATTGTCACTATCGACCAGTTGGACTTTTGTACATCAGACACTGCTACTCATCCCAACGATAATGTCCCTTTGTTAGGGAAATATTCACAGCTATATGAGAGCGTGGGGGTCGGCCTCATAAAAGATTCATCTCTTATGGGCATTTTTCCAACCCCGGATACCTCTAACCATTTTTCCTTGGTGAACATGATATCCTCTATGGTTCCATCTTCTTCCAAATCTACCAATCAATGGCTCATGCCTGATGAGGCCACCATGCAGTTGATTGGAGATACTATGCCTCTCTCACCAGCTGAAGCTACTTATGAGGCTATCCAGTTAGCACCTGAGGACCACTTGGTCGTGGCCTCTACACCTTGTTCTCTACAATGGACGTCATCTCTACCAGACCCTCTACTCCATACTTTTCATTCTGATGAGTCCATTATGGATATTATGAGCATAGATGAACCTCCATGGGAATAAATTAACCATCGATCATCTTTCCTACCCTCATTAGACTCTGTGGAGAATGCCAGTACCACCATTTTTACACCGGATGTCTATCCTTGCCCCCAGTCACTAATCCTTACTTGTGATACGGTTACGGAAGGCAACATAGCGAACATCACGCCCACCATTTAGATTGACATCTCGGTTACACCCAACGTCGTGGAACACATCCGCCTTGGCCAAAATTTCTCTCTTGAAGAGCTCACCACATTCACGACCTTATTTAAACAATTCTGCAACGTCTTCGCATGGACCTATGAAGAAATGCCCGTGATTGATCCTGCTATTGTCTCTCATGAGATCAAGACTTATCCCGAAGCTAAGCCTGTTCGCCAAAAATTACAGCCAGTACACTCTCAAAAAACTGTGGCAATTAAAGCTGAGATTGAAAAGCTCTTGAAGGCCAGCTTTATCTATCTTGTTCCTTTAACAAAATGGGTCTCCAACGTCTCGTCCCTGTGGCCAAGAATCAGGGTACTATTAGAGTATATGTCGAATACAGGGATCTAAACAAGGCTTGTCCTGAGGACAATTAACCCACTCCCTTCATCGATTAGATCATTGACAATTGCGCTACAAGTGTCATCTTCTCATTTATGGATGGATTTTCCGGGTATAATCAAATCGAGATCCACCTGGCTGACCAAAACAAGACCGCTTTCATCTGCCCTTGGGGTACATTTGCTTATCATAAACTCCCCTTTGGTCTTAAAAATGTCGATGCCACATTCCAGTGGGCCATGTCGTATGCTTTTCATGATGTGAAGGACTTTGTGGATCCCTATATTGACGATCTCCTTTCCCATTCGCAGCATCGCGAGTTCCACATAGATCATCTGATGGTTGTATTCCCCATATGCAAGCGATATAACATCCGTTTGAATCCTCAAAAGTGTATTTTCTGCGTCATAACAGGAATCCTCCTATGTTTTATCGTTTCAAAGGATGGGATCCGCATTTATCCCTTAAAGGTGGAAGCCATTGTTGATCTCCCACCTCCTACTGACATTACAAAACTACAAAGTTTGCAAGGGAAGGAAATTTATCTACAATGTTTTGTCTGTAATTTCGCTCAAAAGACACAGGGCTATATTCGATTGTTGAAGAAGGATGTCCCTTTCATTTAGGATGACCAAGCCCAACAATCCTTTGACAAATTAAAGTCTACCATCACTCACGCCCATGTGCTCCAACCGCCCAATTACTATAAGAATTACATCCTTTATTTTGATGCTTTTTACACCACGATCTCCATGGTCTTGGTCCAAGAAAACAACAACGCCCAAGAACTTTTGATCTATTAGCTTAGTAAGGGTCTTATCGGCTCTGAAACCCATTACTCACATGTCGAGAAACTCGCTCTCGCGGTCGTCATTGCTGTCCAAAAGTTTCATCATTATATCTTACTCCGCACCACCACTGTTATCATCGACTCGAACCCCATGTACCATGTTCTTACATGTCAGGTGCTTGGGGGTAAGTATTCACACTGGATTGTGATACTTCAGGAATTTGATCTCCTCTTCAAGAAAGCCAAGTCAAAGAAACCCCTGGTGTTTGCAGAGCTCATTTTTTATCATCCCCATGTTGACATGGGAACTGAGCCCATCGACTCCCTTCCGGATGAGTCATTGTTTCTCATCAACACATCCAACCCATGGTATGGAGATATTACATTATATATTCAAACCCAACAGTTCCACCCCCAATTATCTCATGACGACCATCATCGTATTCGCCACCATGCCAAATATTGCTTGATCATCAATGATACCCTATATCGACGTGGCGTAGACTCTATAATTAGATGTTGCTTAACTCATGAGGAGGCTGAACACGTACTGAACGACTGTCACTCTGAGGCTTGTGGAAGTCATCTTTCTGGGATGACTATGGCCCAGAAAATACTACGTGCATGATACTATTGGCCTTCGATCTTCAAAGGTTGTATTGAGGCCGTTAAGAAGTGTCCTCCATGTCAGCACTTTCAATTTAAAAATATCTCCCATACAGCCCCTCTCCATCCAGTTATTGCTGTCATCCCCATTGCAAAATGGGGCATAGACTTCATGCACTGTAAGCCTACCTCATTTTGGGGGAATGGTTACGTCATAGTAGCCATCAATTATTTCATTAAAGGGTCGATGCTATGCCTACATACAACGAGGACAGAAAAATAATTGCACTCTTCATGTTTAACCATGTCATTGCACGGTTCGAAGTTTCGCAAGCGATCATTACCGATCATGGATACCACATTCAAAACAAGATGGTATATGAACTGAGCGCCAGATTGGGTTTTCTTCATGAAAACACAACCCCATATTACCCACATTCCAATGGACAAGTAGAGGCCATCAATAAGGCCTTGAAAACCATGATTCAACATATGGTGGGTACCCACAAATCAAATTGGCACAACATGCTCTTTTCGTCCCTTTGGGCATATAGGACCTCCATTAAGACTGCCACTAGATTCAAACCCTTCCAACTAGTTTATGGATTACAAGCAGTTTTACCAATAGAGTACGAGATTCCATCACTAAAACTCGCAGTTGAACTTCTCCCACACACCACGGCCGAGTAAGAATGCTTTCTTCACTTGGCTAAACTCGACGAAACCCGCCGTGATGCCACTCTTGGCAATGAAACACACAAGAAATGCATTAAGGCCCAGTACGATAAGTCAGTCCAACCTCGTATCTTTAACGAGGGGGATCTGGTCCTCACATATGACTCGAAACATGATAAGTTGGGGGCAAGAAAGTTAGAGTCCATATGGCATGGCCCATATGTTGTAAAATGTGTCTTGGAGAAGGGAGCTTACAAGCTCAAGGATTATGATGGAATATCTCTGGGAGAGCCTTGCAATGGTCTCTACCTGAAGAGATATTATGCCTGATTTTTTCATGCATAAGTACCTTGTATATATTGTACATGATGTGTGTTTTGTGTGGTGTGATGCTTTGCTTTAAGTGTTTTAGGATCTTGGTTTTTTTATGCTTATGTCATGTCCTGCCTACGTGTGCAGATGACAACCTTCTTTGGATTCGCAGATGGTGCCAATTGGCATACCTACAGTCTCGCCTCGACATCTTGGGTTCTTTATTCCCCTACCGACGAGCTCATTAGTTTGGGAGGGAGTTTTCTAGGGTATGCAACTAACAACACCGTCGAATATTAGGCGGTGATTGGCATCTTAACTGATTCTCTTTCCCTGGGTATGGACCACATTGTTGTCCACCTCGACTCACAATTAGTGGTCTCCCATCTCAACCGAGTCTACACAATCCACGATCCCATGCTAATCCATATTTTTCGACTAGTACGTCTCTTGGAGAGGTCCTTCAAATCTGTTCACTACCTGCACATCTCAAGAGACATGAACACGATTACGGACTCCATGGCCAATTTCATTTTGGATCGGTACATTGCGCAGACATAAAATAATCATGAATCATGGAAAAACATGTATATAATGCATAGAAACAAATACATAGATAAGATCCCACATTCATCCAAAGAACACCATATGTATAAAAGCCACCAATAGTGTCTGTATATATAAAATCGGTACAAAGTACAAAAACAGTAGTGCTGATACAAAATCTGAAGCATGAAAGCTTTCAGTGAATATCTCTGATACGAAATATGAAGCTCATAGCTTTTAGTATATACATATAAAACATAGGCCTATTCTCTAGGATGCTCATGATAGCAGATCACGGCCCTCGCCAATTTCTAGAGCAATGTGCCAAAATGCAAAGATACCCCGACCATCAATCGATGGTAGCGACGGGGTAGGTCATGGACACCTGGCTCCGGGATATCAAGTGTCATCCTGTAGAGGTTGTCCTCAACCTCCTCCATCTCCTCGATGGCATCTTCAACCGTGGGGGGCATCTCCAACACCGCCCCTCTCCACACGATAAGAGAGACTCCAGGCAGTCGCGATGGACCCACATTTGCATCAAACATTTGAAAACCATCAGCGCTACTCCAAAAAAATCATAAATACATAAAATGAAAAACACAAGCAGTAGTTATTCTCACCGATATCACCCCACTGCACTACCTTAGGAAGCGCCAGGACAGGGTCCCCTCTGAAGTACATCCCATCATATGGATAGTCCTCCACCATGAGGAGTTGTCCCCTCAACCATGTGAAGAAACCAATGTTGAAGCTAATAATAGGGCCCCCGCCACCTGGTGGGACATCACCTCAGACCACCTAGTCATATGAGCATCTTGAGCATCTCTATCATCAAGATCTACCTGCGGACGTAAGTGCGGCACCTGCTCCAACACGAATGATATCACCACTGAACAGTAACCAAATTGCTTCAGCGCCCGTGCCGGCATTTGGTCAGCTGATCCCGTAGACTGGTGAGGATCCCCTCACACCAATTAAACACGGTAGGATCCATACACTCCTCAATGTACATCATCTGCGATTTGCTCACCAGATGAGCAGATCGACTACCGGTCACCCTCACGATTGTAAAGAGCACAGTATGGAGAGCTCGGTCTCAAACATCCTTGATGGGAATCTTCCCACCAGTCATCTGAGTACCTGGAGTGCATCACTGATCAATCATGTCCTCCACAGTGCGATCACCCCCTCATGATCCAGATAGGAACACAGGAGTTCCTCATCGGGACAAGCCTATCAGAAAGTATGCACACCAATCTGAAAGTGTGACAGCAATGGTACTTGGGCCCTCATGTCCGACACTCGGAAGTACTTGATCAAAACACAATTCCTCAATGTGGCTATGCATTGGGGATCATCTTCTACTTGAGCGTCGTCGAGCTCATGCTCGCGTTCTCACCACTCCAGGACCATTTTGGTCGCTACAAACCTCCCCAAAAGACAAATAAAACATCATTAGAACCTTCCTCAATTATCAAAAAACTTATTTTGGGGTTGGATTTTGAGTTTAATATGTTGGTTTGCGTCAATGCAAACCATCCTTTTGGACAGGGTGCCGCCGACGCAAAATAGCCTTTCAGGTTTTGCACCGGCACATACCCGGTGCAGTTCCCGAAAGGGGGGATTGTGTCGGCTCGTGAGTGCAAATCCCCCCACATAACAAGCCCAAAACTCAATAAAATGAAAGAAAAATAAAAAATTAATCCACTGGAAAGTTAAATGGCTGATTTTAGGGTTACCTGTCGTTGACGGCACTGGAAACGATCGATCATAGCTCCCAGAATCGACAAAGGAAAAATGGCTCCAAATAGTATTTCTCACCTCTCCAATTTGGTAAAAACAAATAGTAATTCTTTTTTACTATTTACCCCTTTTTATAACAAAAAAGAGCATACTCCTTTTTTAATTTATTCCATAGTGGGTTATTTTTCTATAGTTGGGATTATTTATACTTGGTTAATCATTTTGACCTAGTTTCGATGCTTGCAGGTGAAGTTAGGTACCTTATTAATACCATTTTTTGCAATTGTGGTAATCTCGTGCATATTATCAGGTATGAACAACTCGTCGAGCATTTTTTATGTCATTATTTCGCTCAATAAATTCAATTATTAATGACGTCGAGCTAGCTCTTTGTTCTTTCTCATGCTTGTAAAACGATGAGAATAAGTCACTGAGTTAAAGTTTATCACTTTTTCAGGCATGTTAAACTTCCACGAAAAAGGAACACCTCGGAGTCTTTCTTTAATCTATTTTCAAGCTCTCGAAATACGAAAAGATTGCCAAGCGAACTTGATGCATTCACGCTTGTAAAAGTATTTGAACGATCATCTTTCTGGTGATAGTTTATCCCTTTTTCAGGCCAGGAGGCACTATTTATGAAAAAGGAGCACTCCATCCAATCATGGCTGGAAGAGTTCTCTCTCGGATTATTTTACCCTTTTTTGGGCAGAGAGACCAACTTTACGAATAAAGGACGTTTGGAGTCTTCTTTACTTCTTTTCAGACTCTCTAAACATGAAATGACGCCGAGTTTACCTTTTATGGACTCATTAAAATTCAACATTGAAGGGACTTCATGGGATGAACCCCTCCTATCCTAGGTTCGTAAAATGTTTAAGATTGGACTCATCCATGGGATTAGCTATAACAATAATCTGTTTACCCTCCTCAATCTCATTAAAAATGTTGATGTATTTGTAACTTCGGAAGATATTCGTCTATGTATTACATTTGTACTTTATTATATATCCCACAGAGATGTATTATTCCTCTGATTGGAAGTGTCATCATTTGTATTTGAAAGTGTCGTCATGTGAATTGACAAGTGTCGTCATTTGTATTGATGGGTTATTAGAACACCAGTGTGGGGTTGGCCCTGGTTAGCACATGTGGTTGGGTTATTAGGCTTGATTAGCAAGTCGGCCCCAGTGGATTATTGGCAGGTCAAGTCAATGTATAAATAAAGAGGTTGTGTCTCTCATTTATCTCATTCACTCACTTCTCAAGCTCGCATAGCTAAGAGAGAAAGTGGCGCACTTGTGGAGGAGGAGGTGCATCTGCTAGAGACATCTTATTGGGTTTGATCCTTGTGATCTTGGTTTGTGGCTTATCTTATCTTTGAGGAAGTTGCAGGGTTTTTCACCTTCTTGGTTTTCCCTGGTGAAGCTCTGTGTCTCTTGTGTGATTGATTTTGTGTCTATGATTGATATGCTGTAGAGATATGTTGTACATGTTATTCTCTTAGAGATCCTTATGATAATGGAATGAAATTATCAAAAAATTAACATGGTATTAGAGCTTACCTAAGAAGAAGGCACTGTGCAGCTGCGGAAGCTAGGGCTTCTTAATATTTGGGTTTCTTTCCATAGATCATCAAAGGCAGGAGGCTAGATTGACTATCCTTGGAAGGGCGCATCTTTTTGTCGAGACAGAATTCAATTCTGAGCATTTTCAGTTTTGGCCCTAAAAATTAGGGTTTTCATAAAAATAGGAATTTCTGAAATCTAAGGACATAGATAGAAGCTCCTTGGAAAAATCAAAGTTTAGAGCTTTGGATCGAAATTTTTGGTTGGATGAAGCTTCGAGAAACTCAAACCCTAATTCAAGGTCCTCCTTAGTGAATCTGGGAGATTGAAAAACATTTATGAAGGGTAAAACTTTGCAGTTTTCAATTTCTGAGTATACCAGGTAGATCAGCTCATCAAGGCGCATCTTTCTATCCTTTAAGAATCTTGAAATTCACATTTTGAATTTTTAGGGTTTCTCTGACAAACCCTAATCCAACACCAGATCCAGTTTTCAGCAAATCAAGTGGTAAGACCTAAATATTTTCTATTTCCATTTGAATTACTCTTTAAGATGTCTCACCACACCAAGCTTGAGGATAAGCTTGAAGGGGTTGATAACTTCCGAGCTTGGAAGTATAGGATTGGGTTAATCCTAGAAGAGAATGAGTTGGAAAACTACATAAAGGAAGAGGTTCCAGTTCCAGAGGAAGATGAGGCTATGGCCTTACACAAGAAGAACCTGGTCAAGGCTAAGAGAATAATTGTTGATTCTATCAAAGACCATCTCATACCTCATGTGTCTTCCCTAAAGACACCTAAGGAGATGTTTGACTCCTTGACCAAATTGTTTGAAGGAAAGAACATAAATTGGAAGATGACTCTACGGAACCAATTGAAAGGGGTAAAGCTTCAGAATGGAGAGACCATTCAATCCTACTTTTCTAAGGTCTCTCAAATCAAGGAACATCTCAAAGTTGTGGACGAAGTAGTGGAGAATGGTGAAATTGTGATGACCACATTGAATGGCCTACCTAGGTCATGGGACTCCTTCATCCAAGGAATCTATGCAAGAAGGAAACTAATCTCTTTCAGTAGACTTTGGGATGAATTTTCAAAAGAAGAAGCTAGGCTTGTGGCCCGAGAAGAAAAGATGGGAAATGAAGATCAATCTCTCACAGCACATACCAAGAAAGGTAAGTTCAAAAGGGAGCATTCTCATCCCATGAAAACTTCACACCATCATCATAGAGACAAGAAAGATCTAAGATGTTTTACATGCAATGAGAAGGGACACTTTGCCTCAGATTTTCCTAAGAACAAAAAGAACAACAACAACAACTTCAAGAAGAAGAAGAAGGGCAGCAAGAAGAGATATCATGCTCATGCTGCTGAGGATGATAAACCACCCAAGAAGAAAGCTAGAGCAGAAAGTGATGACTCATCAAGTGAAGATGAATATGTTCTAATATATGCTCTCATAGGTACTATCTCTCATGGATGTGTTGATTGGCTTATTGATAGTGGGGCTTCCAAACACATGACTGGGTTTAAAGAATACTTTGTAGATCTATCTGAACATGAGTCACCTCATAAAGTGAAACTTGGGGATGACTATCAATATCCTATCAAAGGAAGTGGTGAAGCCTCCTACAAACTAGACTCTGGGAAGTCTTTGAAGATGAAAGATGTTCTCTATGTACCTAGGTTCAAGAAGAATCTCCTATCCATATCATATTTGGATGCAAAAGGAATTAGAGTTGCATTTGTAGATGGCCAAGTACTCATGTGGCCAAAGGGTAAGACCATAGATGATGCAGTAGTGATTGGAGAGCAAGAGGGAGGATTGTACAAATTGAAGGGACAACTTGAACATGCCATGGTACATGAATCCATGGAGCCAAGTGAACTTTGGCATAGAAGGCTTGCACACATGCACTACAGAGCACTACCAATTGGAAGCAAAGTTGTAGAAGGTCTTCCTGAAATCCAATCAAAGCATGAAGGTGTTTGCAAAGGATGTGCAAAAGGAAAGAACACAAAGAAGGCATTTCCAAGCATTGAAGGCAAATCAAAAGGAATCTTGGAGATTATTCACTCCAATGTATGTGGTCCAATGTCTTCCAGTTCTCTGAGTGGGTATGTATACTATGTTTATTTCATTGATGATTTCTCTAGGAAGACTTGGGTTTATTTCTTGAAGAATAAAGATGAAGTGTTTGATAAGTTCAAGGAATTCAAAGCCTTGATAGAAAATCAAACTGACAAGAAGATCAAGACCTCCAGATCCAACAATGGTGGAGAATTCACTTCAGGTGATTTCAAGAAGCTATGCAATGAGTCAGGGATTAAGAGGGAGTTGATTGCTCCCTACAATCCACAAAAAAATGGAGTTGCAAAAAGGAAGAATAGAACCATCATGGAAGCAGCACGAGAAATGCTTCATGATCAATATATGCCTATGCATCTATGGGCAGAAGCAGCTAGGACAGCTATATATGTGCAGAACAGAACACCTCACAAGATACTTGACAACAAGACACTAGAAGAAATATTCTCTGGTAAGAAACCAGAAATTAGCCATCTTAGGATATTTGGTTGTCCTGTATACACACACATTCCAAAGGAAAAGAGGACAAAGCTAGATCCTTTAGGAAAGAAGGGCATCTTTGTGGCTTACAGTGAAAGCTTGAAGGCTTACAGAATATACTTTCAAGGGTTCAAGAAAATTGACATCAGCAGGGATGTAACATTTGATGAAGACTCGGCATACATCAAATCAAGGAAGACACATGTTGAAGACCATGAAGAACCAAAGGAAACCAGATTTCAAGACACCACTATGAATGAAGCAATTCCAGAAGTAAATCGTAAAATTGAAGATCCACAAGAACTTATAGATCCACCCTGTGAGAAGAACTCTCACAAGAGGAAACCTGCATGGGCTAGAGAGCTCATTCAATATTAAGAAAGGTATGGCATTCCAGAAGAAGAAAACAAAGAAAGGAAGAGGACTAGATCGCATACCAAGTATGTTGCCTTACTTTGTGATATTATGAACAAAGAACCTTCCAGTTATGAAGAAGCAACGAAAAAGAAAGAATGGAAGGATGTCATGGTCGAGGAGTACCAGTCGATCATGAAGAATGATGTTGGGGATGTAGTCCCAAGACCTGAATGGAAGTCTGTTGTGACTTCCAAATGGATCTATAAGATCAAGCATGCTGCAGATGGTAGCATAGAGAAATACAAGGCAAGATTTGTAGCTCGTGGCTTCTCCCAGAAAGAGGGGATAGACTATGAAGAAACTTTTTCTCTTATAGCTAGATACACTTCCATTAGAACAGTACTTGCTCTGGCTGCAGTAATGAAATGGAAGATACACCAGATGGATGTCAAGACAACTTTCTTGAATGGTGTAATCGAAGAGGAAGTGTATGTGGAGCAGCCACTTGGTTTTGAGACACATGACAGGGATTCATATGTGTGCAAGTTAAAGAAAGCCTTGTATGGTTTGAAGCAAGATCCTAGGACTTGGTATGGTAGGATGGACAGTTTCCTATCCATTTTGGGCTTTACCAAGAGTAAAGCAGATTCCAACCTTTACTACAAGGTTGAGGAAGGCAATCCAGTGATACTACTCTTGTATGTGGATGACCTGTTTATTATAGGTGAGGATAGATTGATTTACGATACCAAGGGGAAGCTTTCTGCCGAGTTCAAGATGAAGGACTTGGGGATGATGCACTATTTTCTAGGCATGGAGGTGTGGCAAAGTGCAGATGGGATCTTCCTTGGACAAGGGAAGTATGCAGTAGAGATCCTGAAGAGGTTCAGGATGATGGACTGCAAGGCCATGGCCACACCTATGGCATCGAACCTGAAGCTTTTATGTGATGCTTCATCTAAGCCAGTTGATGTCACTATATATCATCAGATGATTGGGTCCTTAATGTAGCTGACGAATATGAGACCAAATATTTGCTTTGCGGTGAACAAATTGAGCCAGTTCCTGATGGATCCGAGAGGTGTTCACCTGGTTGCTGTAAAGCATATTCTGAGGTACCTGAAGGGTACAGTTGATTATGGGCTCAAGTATGATGCGAATCAAAAGTTTAACCTGGAGGGTTATGTTGATTTAGATTGGGAAGGTAGTGCTGGAGATAGGAAGAGCACTTCTGGGTGTTGCTTCAATATGGGATCAGGTGTGATCTCTTGGTTTAGCAGGCAGCAATCCTACGTAGCATTGAGTACAGCCAAAGCAGAGTATGTTGCAGCTTGTTCGGCTAGTTGTGAGGCAGTATGGCTGAGGAAGATACTGTCTGAGTTATTTGATCTACCGTTGGATGCTACTGGTATCTTTTGTGACAACTAGAGTTGTGTGAAGCTATTTTAGAACCCGGTGTTCCATGACAAGTCGAAGCACATTGAGATCAAATATCACTATATCAGGGATATGGTGTAGAGAGGAGCATTGAAGCTCCTGTATGTTGCGACGGATGAGTAGGTTGCAAATGTGTTGATGAAACCACTAGCGAGAGTGAAGTTTGAGTACTTCGGAGAGAGGCTTGGTGTTCTTCAGATTGAAGATACTTCAAGGAAGAAGTGATGGGACACATTTGCAGGAGCCATTCCAAGCATGGTGAGAGGAGGATCTTTCCCATGGCTGTCAATGTAAGCACTGTGTGATGAAGCACCGGGACGATGCTCCAGTTACTGCTTTGTATATGCATCAATTGGATGCTTTGTATGATTAGTTGTATCATGTGTATGTATATGCATCAGTTGGATGCTTTGTATGATAACTTGGATCATGTATACATATATATGCATCAGTTGGATGCTTCATATGATCAGTTGGAACATGTGTATATATATGTATCAGGTGGATGCATTATATGATCAGATTGATCATGTGTGAGGAGTATCAAGACAATGCTCTAGATGACATGTATCAGGATGATGCAGTGATGATGATCAGGATGATACTCTAGATGATATGCATCAGGATGATGCTATGATGATGATCAGGATGATCATGTACATTAGGACGATGTATGGTGAGTATCAGATTGATACTCTGTGGCCGTGGACAGGTTGTGCAGATGAGCATGTAACTAGACTTGGGAGATCCGATAGGTTGAGTAGTATGCTCGTAATCAATCCTGGGATACTCTTTCAAGGCATTGATCTGGGAGGACATGTAACTAGACCTGGGAGATCTGATAGGTTGAGCAGTATGCTCGTAATCAGTCTTGGGATGCTCTTTCGAGGCTTTATCCTATGGCATGTAACTAGACTCGGGAAATCTGATAGGTTGAGTAGTACACTCGTAATTAGTCCCGGGATTCTCTTTCGAGGCTTTTCCATGACCACATGTAACTAGACCTAGGAGATCCGATAGGTTGAGCAGTACGCTCGTAATCAATCCTGGCATGCTCTTTCGAGGCATTGTGGTAGGAGTCACATGTAATACGTCCTGGAGATCCGGACAGGTTGTGCTAGTCACGTAAAAGGCCTTGGATGTTCTTTAGAATTCTTGCTAGTCAAGACACTCTTTTAAGGTTTTGTGATAGTCACATGTAAGTGGACCTGGTAGATATTTTCAGTCGTGCTTCGGAACATAAAGGATCCTGGGATACTCTTTCGAGGCATTGTGACGCACGTAATAAGTCCTGAGGATTCCACAGTAGGGCTAGTGATGACGAAGACCTACAGGTGGTGGGCCTACATCCAACATGAAAAAGGGATGGCTCTATAGAACTTCCTATGACGAGAAGAATTCAGAGATAGCCCAGTGATCGAGATGTCGTTTACAGCAGTAGTGATGATGATGCTACTCTGTGATCCAGTGATGATGATCCAGCTCTAGAATTGAAGACTTGCGCCAATATGTATTGATGACCTGTGTTCATAATACCTTCCTAGTTAAGAGGGAGTGTTGATGTATTTGTAACTTCAAAAGATATTCTTCTAGTATTACATTTGTACTTTATTATATATCCCACAGAGATGTATTATTCCTTTGATTGGAAGTGTCATCATTTGTATTTGAAAGTGTTGTCATGTGCATTGACAAGTGTCTTCATTTGTATTGATGGGTTATTAGACCACTAGTGTGGGGTCGACCCTAGTTAGCACATGTGGTTGGGTTATTAGGATTGATTAGCAAGTCGGCCCCAGTGGATTATTGGCAAGTCAAGTCTATGTATAAATAGAGATGTCGTGTCTCTCATTTATCTCATTCACTCACTTCTCAAGCTCGCATAGTTAAGAGAGAAAGTGGCGCACTTGTGGAGGAAGAGGAGCATCTGCTAGAGACATCTTATTGGGTTTGATCCTTGTGATCTTGGTTTGTGGCTTATCTTATCTCTGAGGAAGTTGCGGGGTTTTTCACCTTCTTGGTTTTCCCCGGTGAAACTCTATGTCTCTTGTGTGATTTCTTTTGTGTCTATGATTGATATGCTGTAGAGATATGTTGTACATGTTATTCTCTTAGAGATCCTTATGATAATAGAATGAAATTATTGAAAAATTAACAAAAAAAAAGTGAGGCACTCATCAATCATGATGGGGAAAAAGAAAAGATTTTGTATTACACTATAATTTACGGCAACACTTAGTCGCTCTTGAACATGTCACTCATTTTCATTTGCATTCAGTACTTGGGTAATTCGTTCGTCTTCAAGTCCTACCGATTTCATGAGTCATGACACTCCTTTGGGTCATCCAAAGAATGCTTCCATTATCAGTTTCATTAGGAATTGGTACCATTCGCGTCATTTCAATACTGCCAGGTTATGCCATGCCCATGTTCAAGAGATGATCATTAATCATCATCTACAGTCAGTACACCTTCCGCCACGTTGGTTTGCCCTGAGTCAATATTTCATGTTACTCTATCGTCCGACTTAATCCAAACATCCGTTATTGAGTTTCCTGTCGATGATGGAGGATTCATCATCACCCTCCTTCAATGGATTCATCCTTGTCTACTTCAACACATCATCTAAGGGTTGAAGCTAGAAGAAAATCAAGTACCTTGGCCCTACATGCATCAATGGCAGGTTAATTCACTTCCAACATGAGTTTACATAATTGAATCTTGATTGAAATATCTCGCCGAGTATTCGACCTCAAATCATTAATTCACGCTCGATGGTATGTACTATGATACCTTGGGAATCATTGACATCAATGGTGATTTCCCTCGCAGTTGTTAATGGTATACACCAATGACCGGTAATGTAGTGGTTTCTACCATGTTTAACTCCAAGACATTGTAATCACGTGGATAGATTCGTATCATTACGGGTTTATCTTGAATACCCTAGGGAAAATCATGTATTACCTAGGTTGCGATGGAGATTGTTTGATTCATATTACACGGATCCACTTTGTATTCATTGTGGTTGTGTTATCATCTCATCATGGATCTATGCTTGTGTCTAGTAGCCATGATTGTGTTCAGTCAGTGTTACACCTAAAATCTACTCATCATCCTGATTTAGTGTGTACATCCCTGAAGTCACTTGGATTGATTGATCATTTGGGAGGATTGGTGCTCATTTTGCACAACCTTTTGAAAGGTCATCGCAGGTTTCACACTAGCAACATGCGATGTCACGGGTTGCTCTTTAGCAAGGTGCAACGAGGTCTGTTAATGGGAAAAAATAGACATTTCGAGATCCTTCTCGAAACTTGCCTATGTGGGGGCTTATCCCTGATCTCTTGGAGAGCTGCTACTTGACCCCTAACCTATTGGGAAGATCCCCTATCTCTCTCCTACCATCTCTCATCCTATCCTATCCATAACCTCATCCACTTAGTCCTATATATGTGAGGCTCACTCCCATACCAAAGGGAGGAAGACTAAGGTATCCATACGCTGGTGAAATCTACCGGGGAGGAAGACTATGGTATCTACATGCTGGTGAAATCTCTCTTGGACACTTTCACTCACCTCTTGGAGACTCTCATGCTTCCTTGGAAGGGCTTGGCAATTGGCTTGTGTGGAGAAGGGATGCTACGTTAAGTCATTGGTTGTAGTTCTGTATCTCTATCATGTACTCCTCTATTTGCAGTAATACAAATACTTTCCACCAATATTGTCTCTAATGTATGATGACGTTGTGTTGTTTACCTGCTTAACTGTTTACATAGATCTCTTATTGTATAGATGCTCTTTACTCGTTTCTCTTTTCTGTGTCTTGACAGGTCTTGCAGCTTGGATCTGATGACTGTGGGACGTAGAGCAACATAGCGAGAGAAAGGATAGCGAATCAAAGAGGTAAGACATATAGCACTTGATCCTTAAATAGATCTAGGAAACACATTTGTAGTCTATTTTATTTGTTCTAGACTCGCATTGAGCTATGGATATCCGGCTCGCCTCCAGTCGAGTGGATTGTCTGTCAACAATTATGGCAACCATACTCGGGAGTATCCTTGTCTAGTAGTCGTTAATCTGAGTCATTTTTAGTTGATTGCTTGACACAAGCCTTGTTATCATTTTTGTCATTTTTCCTTCTTTGGAGTGACTCCATTGTCAGATCTTCACATTGAAGATCCTGATCTTCTTCCTTTGAGTTTGTATAACCTAGTTTCAAACCTGTTTGTGGTTCATCCTTGAGAGATCTGATTCATTTTTGAATCTAGAACTCGCCTGTCGCACCTGGGCAGTGAAAACAGAGCGATATTGTGTTTTCCTGAGCTTCTGCCTGTGACTATAGCTTTCTCATCGCGACCCTTGCATTAGTGAACTGCGACGTTGTCGCACCTTCCGTATAGGTAAACTATGACGTCGCACTGTCTGCAAAGACAGACTGCGTCGATCAGTCAATGCTTGGAATACAAGCATCCATTCCCTTGTTTGACAGTCTGAGCCTTGGTTTGGTGTATAAATTCTCTTTTGTGCTGCATCATTCAGCCAGAGAACCCATTTGTGCTTTGTTTGGTCTGTTTGGATTGATCTTGGGTTCCATTTTGGACAAGTCTGAAACTGGTAGTGTTGGGCGTCTTTGTCCCCTCCACCTTCATCCTTTTCACTCTTGCATTCCCGTCCTTCCATCCCTGATCTGATCAATACATTAGATCAGCTTCTAGACCTCATTCACTTTTGTTTTGAGATTTTCTTGCTTAGTTTGCTTGTTGCTGTTTGATTTTGAGTCAAGTGTGTCTTTTTGCTTGGTTTGAGTGCTTGTCTTTTCTTGGATTTTCTGAGTGTATGAGTGCCGCAAGTAGCATTTTCTTTTCAGTTGTTTAGATCTGAAAGAAAAAGTTGTTTTAAAGTTCATTACTTTGATACGCTCATTGAAAGATCAAAAGTGCTTATTTCCCATTGTTTCTCAAGAAAATTGTTGAAGAAAGATTGTTGTGCATTGGAATGTTTTTGGAAAAGTTGAATGGAAATATGATTGGTTGTGTTTTTACTGAATTATGAATCATTCATTTTCTTGAAAAACTCAAGTACTTTTGATTTTTGCAAAAGGGGTTCCATGTTAAGGAAAGGTAGATGCATTTTTGTTTCTTGTTGCCTTTAGGTCATTGAAAAGAGAAAGTGAAAAGCTTGCATATTCCATTTCAGAATTCTTTCATTTCATTACTTAGCGTTGTTTTGATTTGAAAAGAAAAGGAAAAGAAAAGAGAAAATACTTTGATTTGGATAGAAGTGCTGTGTATTTTTTGTGAGTTTCGTTGAAAAAGAAAAGAGTACTTTCATTGTCAAATCTGTATGAATTGAGATTGTGTTGCATTGAGTTTGTTTTGGAAAAATCATTGGGAAAAACTTTCTCCTTACCATAGGTAGAATTCATCGAAAGAAAAGATCATTTCATGCATGTAGCTAGGGCTTGCATTATGTTTCTGATTATGTACTCACCTCATGCATTCACCTAACCGTCCAAGATAAAATAAACAGTAGAACGAGGTAAAATTTTTAGTAACTTGTGTGTAAGTTAGAGACGTGTTCCGGCGTTGTTAAGCGTGGCAGCTGTCGTTACTTGCCATCACTGTAGTCCGGGGGTATTGTAGTATTCCATGTACATCGGTATATCGAGCTCCTTCACGTACCCACCAAGTACCATAATCCGTACTTGGCGTATATCGAAGGGTGTATCACGTACTCGACACGTATATCGGAAGGTCTCGTGCCAACAGTTGTGCATTAGATAGCACCACTACGGATTTGAGCTCCCACGTACCTTGCGTATATCAAGAGACACCATTAGGGTTCCTGAAACAAACTGAGTTAACCATTTGGCCGTCTTGGCAAAGAAATACACCGAGAACAGCACTCGGGGAGATTAGCATGCACGTCCTATCCAGGTAGTCGGGTATGCAGGCAAGGGTATGGTCTCAGTCCTCCTTGTTGCATCATACTATTGGACCCTACAGTATATCGCAGTTTGCAATGCCTTGATAATCCCATGAGGTTCCAGACTTTTGAATCCACTCTGTCAAATAAGTTTGTTTGTTGCCTTAGTTTGAGTAGGTTTTCTTGGACTGCTTTTCTTTTAAAATACCTCTAGGAGAGAGAGACGCTGTTTTGGCCTTTTTTGGCTGATTTTCCTGATACTCTGGCAGATTTTCCCTGGAGAAGGTCCTGTAGGATCTTGAACTTGCCACCCGAATTTCCCCTTAATCCGGAGGTTATTTCGAGGGTAAGAATGGATTAGCATAACGTGGTCATAGTTACTGAAGTAGGGAACCCCACTTTGAATATTGGCAGACATTTGTTTCCACCAGATTCACCTACCTCTCATCCTACGCAGGATGAAGAAGCACATACCCCCACTTCTCAAAACCTTCCTCCCGTCATCTCGGGAGAACCTGAATCGTTGGAATGGATAAACCGACCCCAGGGTGACCCTACAGCAGCTTTTGGTCCATCAGCAGCTTACTGGACATCCTCTACAGAACACCCAGTGGCTCATTTTGCCATCTCATCCCCACCTAACTGGACTACTCTAGAGTTCACTAGGAATTACTATAGGCCAGACCCTGCCAAAATTTTTGGCCCCATCCATGAACGTTTGGAACAGTTACGTGTCAAAGGAGATGAGCTTTGAAGACAAAGTCTCGAGCGACACTCTGAAGAGTTCCATAATCATCATTTCCAAATCAGACTTGACGATGGAAACATCCCAGTTCGTTCAATATCTTTTGGATCATCGGAACAACCCCACCACGCGACCACTACTGAGACTGGTCAACCCTTGCAAGAGTCCAGTCCTGCACCTCAAGTGAACCAACTAGTGGAAGGATAACGGTCCAACACACCTGTCACTACCATGGTTACTTTACCAGTTCCTCCCCCACCTAAAAATTCAAGGGGAGGGTATTCCATTCCTACGAATTATCTTATTGGTAATTTTATTACCACGGTAGCTAGTCAACAACCTACGTTGGTTCAACCTTTGAATAGTGGTCATCCTATTGTGGTTGGGGGGCAACCCCCCTTTCCTAACCAGAACTTTGGTGGAATCCCCAACGGGCCTTCCATTGGACCTACCCAACCCACTAGACCATCCACCATGGGATTGTCTCATGTTGGAGGGCCTTCAAATGTAACCCAACCCTCATGGAGTCAAGCATATCCAGGTTCTAATAACCCTGTTCCGGGTTAACCTAATCCCAGAAACGCATCATATGGGATACCTTATCCTGAGAATTCAAACACTCTATGGGGGCGACAACCTCCTTTACAGCACAGACCCCAACCAATTATCCCTCAAGCACCACTACCCCCAATCGGACCTCCTCCTCCTCCTGTTGGAGGTAGCGCGCCCCCACCGAACATTGGTGGAGGGCCACCCCATTTTTCCTACAATCCCCCCCACCCTTCCGGTGGCGGCGGGAATGGTCCCCCACCCACTCTAGGCGGGGGAGGCAGCGGACCGCCTTACCATGGTGGAGGAAGACATTTCCCTTCGGGTGGTGGAGGTGGTCCCCCACCCCCTCCAGGCAGGGGCGGCGGAGGACATAATCCTTATGGTGGTGTGGCAGTGGTGGTGGAGATCCCCATCCTTCCAACAGCGGAGGCGGTGGAGGCCCCCATCCTTTTGGCGGTGGAAGTGGTCCACCCCCTCCTCCCAGCGGAGGCGGTGGTGGGCCACCTTATTACGCATATGGACCCCCACCTCCTCCCGACAATGGCAGCAGACCTCCACCCCCTCCCAGTGGTGGAGGTGGACCCCCACCATGCCATATCCGTATTTTCAATACGCGCAGCCTAATCCATAGCTGCCCTTTTTGGCTACCTTGGATTTACCTGACCTATCTCGGTTAACCAACGATCCTATTTATCACGGATCTAACTGGCCACCTATTCCAGTGAAACTTCCATCCGATATACCTAAGTTTGACGGCAAGTTGGGTGAAGACCCGAAAAACCACGTAATGGCATACCATTTATGGTGTTCATCGAATTCCTTAATGGATGATTCAATTCATCTTAGATTATTTCAAAGGACTCTCACCGATTCGGCTGCCAAGTGGTACATTGAGTTGCCACCACACTCTTTTCCTAATTTTGGCTCTCTTGCTATGAACTTTTTGACGCATTTCCAGCAGCCTATACGGTATGAGACTGGTATGGAACTTTTAACCTCACTCCGTCAAAATACCGCCACTCAAATTTCAGATCATATCCATGAGTGGAGAAGGAGATGACGTTTCATTAAAGCTCCCATTCCAGATTAGCTCCTAGCAGACTGGTTTACGAAATCACTCCTTCTTGTCATAGCAAAAGATGTTGCCATGCGAGGTGCTGTCACCGAAGAACAAGCCATCGCGAGTGCCCATTTGCTTGACTTAGTATACACTCAGTCCAACACTCTGTTCAACATTTTTCCTGACGCACCCCGGGATGTTAACGATCCCCCGAAACCAGATAAGGGACCCCAAGCTGATGGAATCATTGGTTCCCTTAACACACAGCCCACTGCTAGCACTGTTGGATCATCCAATCCAACTTCGGCTGGCCGTAGCACTGCCAAGTCTACTACTCCTGCTGTAACTGAAGAGGTGAATTCTGTTCAATTAGCTCATCTCAGAAGTTTAACGGTAAAAAGAAGAACAAAGGAAAATCCAAGAAATATTCTACCCAGCAGGACCCAAAGAGCACTCCTGAAGATACTAAGCAGAAACGAAAACTGAAATATCCTTGTTTACTGTGCGGAGATGACCATTTCTCCAAGGAGTGTCCCCATAGAGACGAAGTTTAAAATTGTCTTAGGGGTAAACCGACTCCCACAGTGCTCAATGATCCATTTCCTGCTCAAAACCAATAGCTAGTTTCTCAAAACCCCCTCATCCCAGGGGGAATCATCCAATACCATGCATGTTCTCATGTTGCGTAATGAGATGGTCAATTTGAATACTCGCGCACGATCCTACAAACAGGTCCCTTCGAAGGAACCTGCCGGAAATAATACTGAAAAAACTTTCGACTCTCTGCCTAATGTCACTGTACCTTCAACTTCTCTTACCATTGAGAAGCCATCTTTGGATTCAATATTGTGTCCGCCCAAGAGCATGATTCGAAAAGCTGTTTTCAATCCTAACGCTCGCGCGGCACAGAATTACAATATCGTCGAAGACTTGGCCCAAGCTCCTTGTGCCATGTCTATCTTGGAAGTTTTGCAGAATTGTCCCAATCAACGCAAAACCCTCCTCGCCGCCATTGGTGCAGTTGACCCGGATTCCTCAAACACCATCATGTTCCGACTTGACAACCTTAAGTCGAGGCTCTCACACCAGCTCGCATTCCAAGTTACTGCGAACATTGCTGGGAAGATGGTCCATCGCACCCTTCTAGATGAAGGTGCCTCTACCTCTGTCATGTCGATCGCCTACTGGAGAGCCATCGGTTCTCTCGAATTGAATCGATCTCCTACCACGTTGAAAGCATTCGACGGCCGTGGCTTTCAACCTCATGGGCTCTTACAAGCTCTTGCAGTTGAGTTGGGCGGAAAGACCAACATTAGAGGAAATTTCAATTTAAAATGGGCCTTCCAAAAATAATACAAATTCCATGTCATCATGTATTAGCCAATCAAAATGCTTCAAAATTCAAAAAGGGAGCACCTAAAAAAATTGGAGGGAAAAAAAAATTACTTTTTTGGATCATATTTTCAACTTATCTCCTTGTAGGTTTACTCAAATTTCAAGCGGGAGGACTTGTTGCATGCATAACTAAATTATGCATTCAACGAGTACCCATGTTGCATACTTTTAACAACATCCACACCATGAAAAAATGAAAATACATTAAAAAAACATGTTTTCTCTCACTAGAAACACGTTTTTTAATGTATTTTCAAAATTTCATGGTGTCGATGTTGTTAAAAATATGCAACATGGGTACTTTTTGGATGCATAATTTAATTATGCATCCAACGAGTCCTCCCGCTTGAAATTTGAGTAAACCTACAAGGAGATAAGTTGAAAATACGATCCAAAAAAGTATTTTTTTACTCTCTCTCTATTATTATTTTATTATTTTCTTATTATTTTCCTTAGGAGGCCCATTTTTTACCCAAATTTCCTCTAATGAACCATTAACATGGAAGTGGTCTCGGCCTCGTTCGATTATAATCTCTTGCTTGGTCGCAATTGGTTTTACACCATGCAGGCATTAGCCTCTTCAGTCTTCCGCATAATGCAATTCCCCCACCAAGGATGAATTGTTAATATCGACCAACTCGATTTTTGTACACCAGAAGCAACTACTCATCCTGGTGACCATATTCCTTCCATCGGACAGGTGGCAAAATAGTATGAGAGTGTAGGGGTTGGCCTATTGAGAGATTCATCTCTCATGGGCGTTTATCCATCCATGGACCCCCCTAATCATGTCGCGACGGTGAACATGATCTCTACAAAGATTTTATCTCACTCCAACGATGCTTGGCTTGTACCTAATGAAGCCACAACACATATTTTTGGAGACATGATGCCCCTTTCACCCGCTGAACGCATTTATGATGCAATCCAAACAGCACCGGAGGACCATTCATCCATGGTTTCTCCTTCCTGTTCTCTACGACGGACGTTCCCTCTACCTGATCTCTTGCTTCGGACTTTTCATTCAGACGAGTCCATCATGGAAGTAATGAATGTAGACAACGGTCCATGGGATGATCTTCATCACAGGTCATCTTTTCTTCCACCATGGGAGTACATAGAGAATAACATACATACCCTCTTTTCACCGGATATCTACCCATCCACTCCTTTACCCATCCTCACATGTTATACGAACTCGGAGGGCAACTTGGCTAACATTGAGCAAACCACTGTGGTAGATATCTCGATGAAACCAGGTATAGTGGAACACATTCGCATAGCTTAGAAGTATTCCCCTGAAGAAATCACTATTGGCATGGCCTTATTCAAGCGATTTCTAAATGTTTTCGCTTGGTCCTATGAGGAGATGCTTGGGATAGACCCCACAATTGTCTCTCATGAGATAAAAACCTATCCCGACATCAAGCCTGTGCACCAAAAGTTGCGACCGGTACACCGCCGAAAAACTGCGGCAATAAAGGCAGAAATTGAGAAGCTCTTAAAGGATGGCTTTATCTATCCCGTCCCATTGACGGATTGGGTCTCGAATGTCGTCCCTGTGAACAAAAAGCAGGGCACCATTCACGTCTGTGTTGATTATCGGGACCTTAATTGGGCATGTCCAAAAGACAACTACCCGACCCCTTTCATTGACCAGATCATTGACAATTGTGCCGAAAGCGTTATCTTTTCATTCATGGATGGCTTTTCCGGTTACAACCAAATCGAGATCAACCCAACCGATCAGCATAAGACAACTTTCATCTGCCCATGGGGTACATTCGCTTATCGCAAGCTCCCATTCGGCCTTAAATTTGCTGGCGCCACGTTCCAGCGGGCTATGTCGTACGCTTTCCACGATATTAAGGACTTTGTGGAACCTTACTTGGACGATCTCCCTGCTCATTCAAAACAGCGTGAGTTCCACATCGATCATCTGACGGCCATATTCCTCAAATGCAGACGGTACAATATCCGTCTGAATCCTCATAAGTGTATCTTTTGCGTCGATTCCGGGTGCCTCTTAGGATTCATTGTCTCAAAAGATGGGATTCGCATTGATCTCTTGAAGGTGGAGGCCATCATCAACCTACCACCTCCTACTGATGTTACAGAGCTTCAAAGTCTCCAGGGGAAGGCGACTTATCTACGACGTTTTGTTTGTAATTTCACGGAGAAGACTCAGGGTTACATGAAACTGCTTAAGAAGGACGTCCCGTTCATTTGAGACAACCAAGCTCAAAAATCTTTTGACAATATCAAACATGCTATCACACATGCTTCCGTGCTTCAACCGCCTAATTATTATTGCGATTAAATTTTGTATCTTGCCGCTTCTGCTACCACTATCGCCATGGTTTGGGTACAGGAAGATCAAAACGCTCAGGAACATGTGATATACTATGTGAGTAAGGGTCTCACTAACACCGAAACTAGATACTCACATGTCGAAAAACTAGATTTCGCAGCAGTCATTGCCGTCCATAAGTTCCGTCATTACATCCAGCTCCGCACCACCAACATCATTGCCAATTCGAACCCCATGTACCATGTACTGACACGTTAAGTACTAGGGGGCAAGTATTCGTGCTGGATTGTGATACTGCAAGAATTTGATCTTCTTTTCGAAAAGGCTAAGTCTAAGAAGTCTTTGGTGTTTGTTGAGCTCATCTGCAACCTCCCCCATTCTGATGTAGAAGTAGAGCACAATGATTCATTTCCTGATGAAACATTGTTTCTCATTAGTACGTCTGACCCATGGTATGGAGATATCCTATTATATATTCAGACCCAACGCTTCGATCCTCAACTGTCTCGCGACGATAGTTGTAAGATATGCCACCACGCAAAGTATTACTTGATCATAACTGATACTTTGTATCGCTGTGGCATCGATTCCATTCTTCGACATTGTCTAACACATGAGGAAGCCGAACGTGTTCTGAATGACTGTCATGCTGGGGCGTGTGGCGGTCACCTCTCTAGGATGGCTACTGCCCAGAAAATTTTGCGTGCAGGATACTACTGGCCTACTATCTTCGAAGATTGTATTGAGGCCATCAAGAAGTGTCCTCCTTGCCAACAGTTCCATACGAAGAAGTGCACACATCCTGCCCCGTTACATCCAGTTACTGTCGTTGGCCCATTCGCAAAATGGGGCATAGATTTTATGCATTATAAGCCTACCTCGGCCGGGGGGCATAGTTACATCATAGTAGCTGTGGATTACTTTACGAAGTGGGCCGAGGCTATGCCTACATACAAAAACGATGGCAAAACCACTGCACTCTTCATGTTCAATCACATAATAGCACAGTTTGGAGTTCCTCGAGCTATAGGCACCGATCATGGTTCTCACTTTCAGAACCATATGGTTGCTGAATTGAGCGACAGGTTGGGTTTTCGTCATAAAAACTCAACTCCCTACTACCTGCAATCCAATGGACAAGTCGAGGCCATTAACAAGGTATTGAAAACTATGATCCAAAGGATGGTAGGGACACAATAGTTTAACTGGCACAATATGCCCTTCTCAGCATTATGGGCCTACCAAACTACCGTTAAAACTGCCACAGGCTTCACTCCTTTCCAATTGGTTTATGGATTGGAGGCCTGTTGATGCCCCGGAGATCGCAGCATCAATCAAAAAGGGATCCTCCCCGGTAGACTATCCCAATTAGATTGTCCACTGTTTGGTATGGGGAATCCGTCCGGTTAGTGGTTTCGGCAACCGTGGGTTTGGAGATTTGCTCCAATTATACCGGTTATGGCCCGATCCACCGTTCTTTTGATTTTATGTTTTAGAATGATATGCAAGTGCCTGACTAATTTAATCTAATGCAGAACTGGAAAACAAATCTGTGTCTAAAACTGAAATAAATCTAAACTATCCCTGTAAGGAGCAAATTGTGAATATGAGTAATGTGCTGGAAGAGTTACCTAAAATTAAACAGACAGCCATTAAATCTTAAAGATAGATCCAAAGCAGAAGCATGAGATATCAGAAGATAGATTCTAATACAGATATAACATATTATATTACTCATGAAAGAAAGAATTCATTTGCATAGACAGAAGTAAGATCATTCAATACAAATAAATAATTCAAGACAGTACAGAAAGATCTCACAGTAAAGTATAGAAGTCACAGGAATAATCCAACATGCATCCAATCTCCATTTCCATGCAAAAACAATCCTCTCCAGGCTCTTATTAGGTAGATTTTATTTTCTTGAAACAAGTGCAAGATAGCTCGTACAAGTTCAGAAAATTATTTCCCTGCCAAAAGTCCTTAACACTGTTTTCTAAACTTCTATTTATAATATTACAAAATGCCCCTTGGGCTGCCACCTGGCTCTTTACACTTGTCTCCTACAGACTTTTCCCTTTTAATAAAAAAAAATTGTGACCTTTTTAAAAACAAAAAATTCCCCAAAAAAGAAAAGGACAGTTGTCCAATGGCTCTACGTTTTAGACATATGAAGGCCAACAAAATAGGAATCAACGCCTTAGGATCAGCGTGTTCACTCTTGGGAAGGCGCTCCAGCTGGGAGAGAAGCACTCGGGTTGGCTGTTATTTCTGTTGTTGCTGGGAGAGAAGCACTCGGGCTGGCTGTTATTTCTGCTACTGCTGCTGCTTTCTTTTCTTCTTCTGCAATGTAGCTGAACCAGACACCAGTGTCTCTGATAACTACATTTGTTGTGGAAGGGAGAAAGATTTTTTGGGAAGTCACATCTTTACCAAGCTCTGCTCCAATGCCCTGAATTTGCGCAAATGCTGCTTGGTGGATTTCTTTAAGCAAATGGTTGTGTATTGATGACATCCCAATATAATGATGGAGATCATCAATGGCTAAGACATCAATCTTCTTTACATACTTTGTTTGGATATCCAGTTCCTCCTTCAAGTTGGACAAACGTTGCTATTTGCTCGGGAAATCCTCAAGGGACTGAGGGAAACTCAACTTGCACTTATCATGCACTTCATGGATTTTTTGATAAAGATTGTCACTTTTATCCATTGTCCCTTGGATCTTAGCCATTAGCTTGAGGCTAGAGTTCCTACAAAATTCCAAAAGGGCTATGTCTTCATTAAAACCGTCTACAGATTTGAATGGGAGATGCTTGGGGAAATCAACCTTACCTTCTCTCCATTTTATCTGGCTCAGGATGTTTTCCTTAACCCGAGTATATTTAGCCTTAAGCCTATTGGCCTCTGCATTAACTTCTTTTAATCTGACCACCATGGCTTTGAGCTTGCACACTTCCTCAGAAATCAGCTCTTGAGTGTCATGAATTTGTTTTAGGATGCTATAGGACAGCTCATGGAAAGGATACATATCTATCGCTCGGCTCCCTGCCTGCTCTAATTGCTCAACCAATACCTGCTTATCTGCTTCTAGATGGGACACCCTAGCTTCTGCGTCGTTCTTTTCTGCTTCTAAAACCATCATCTGGACTGCCAGGTTCTCCTTCTCTTCTTCTAAAAGGTTAAACCTGTCTGACAATTCCTTATGCTCAACAGACAGGCGATTATACCTATTCACTACGAGATCCCTGCAAGCCTGCTCATTAGCCACAGTATGTTGTAACATGTGAGCTCTCCTCTTTGTTGACTCAACTTCTCTAACTATATCGGCCACATTGTCCTGTGTTGCTTTTGCTGCTTCTATAGCGGAGGATGCCATAGCTAAGGGAGCCTTATTTGTATTTTGCATTACTGTGGTCTCCCGCCGGGTAACAATATCTTCTTGGAAAAGTCTCTTTATCCTCTCTTCTGATTTTAGGACCACTGCCTTTCTCTTCTTATCATATACAAATTCATCCCATTGAGACACTGTATGCTCTTCTGATGGAGTGTAAGGGACGATTGGGAGATCTATTATATTTATTTCCGCTTCTGCGAGTGGGGTCTAGACTACTTGAGCTGAATCTGTTCCCACATTTTGGGTACTGGAGACACCTGCTTGCGTTGTGTCTGCCTCCACATTTTGGGTGTCGGAGACACTTGCTTGAGATATGTCTATTTCCATATCTTGGGTACCGGAGCCACCTGCCTGGGCATCTTCAACTATCTTGAGTTCTTCTTCCGTATTTTGCCCCACTTCAGCTTGTTGCTCTCTTTCTTCTTCTTCAGCTTGCGGCTGATTTTCATTTTCTTCCATCTTCTTTGCGTCTTCTGCTTCTTTCTGCAGCCTTGCATCTTCTGCTTCTTTCTGCTACTGGGATTCCTCAGCTTCTTTCTGCAGCCTTTCATTTTCTGCTTCTTGCTGTAATCTCTCATTTTTTGCTTCTTGTTGCAATCTTGCCACTTCAGCTTCTTACTGTAATATTGCTTCCTCTTTTAACCTTTGATCTTCTTGGGCTCGGGCATCAGCTGCTTCTTTCTCTTTCTGCAGGCTGGTTTTTTGGGCCTTGGTAGAGCTAGAGCTTGCTCCACTGCCTTGACGACAAATCTGCAACTCAGTCATGTTGCTGATGCCTCTGAATGCCTCTTCCTCGGCATCATAATAATAAGCATATTCAAAATGAGCATAAATTTCTTTGCAATGCTCGGCAACTTTCCCCCACCTATCATTTCTATGGAAAATTACTTCGCCAAAGTGGAAAGCTTTCAGCTCTTGAACAAACTCCTCGGCTGATGCAACCCCTGAGAATTTGTAGCCTCCTATGCAGAAGGGTAAAGGAGGGAAAGAAGCCTTATGCTGCTTGTTAAGCACTGCTCCGATTCCATCAAGGAAAATTTGTCTCACTGCTTCCTTGAGGACTACATAGTCCGTGGCATACTTTGGCAAAATGTATGGAGCTTTAGTCCCTCCAAACATCCTGCGGTAGGTTCCCTTCTCTGAAAAATAAAAATCTCCATAGTTTTCCAGGATCTCCATGGCATTTTCTGACAGACAGTTGGGCTCTTCCTTGAATATCTGTTCATATAGGGGCATGATGAACTCCTCGCAGATGAGCTTATAGCTAGCTCTGTAATTTTGAGCCCACATTATCTTGTAAGCAGTGTAGACTGGGGTATTGGCTTTATCCCATGTGCAACCTAAGCTGGGGAAAGATAGCTTGGCCAAAACACAGTCAATGAGACATGTAAAATTCTGACTTTTTTAAGGCCAGACCTTCTCTTGCAGCAGCCACTGTCGATGCCAAATTGTCCGAAAGGATAGTATCCCAATCAAACACAGTCCCTTTGAATGCTACGAAGTGTATGATGGGAGCCCACTGTATCCTGTATACAGTGCCATCGGGCATGCCGAAAATTCTGCACAACATCAGGGCGATTAACCTAAAAGGAGGTCTTAGGTTCTGAACATCATATTCATCATTACCTCTCTTTCTTAAGTGATTTTCTGTGACCAATAATATTTTGGCCATCTCAATATTGTTCATCTGGCCCAACCATTCATCACTCAGAGTTGCTGGGGACGTGAGAATTTATAGGCTGCAGCAATATATGTTGGGTGGAATGAGGCAATGGCCTCTCCCCTGCTGTCATGTAATACTCTTGTCTCCACGTTAGTATGTTCCAGTATCCACCCGATCACTTCAGAACATGGGAACAATTCAAGGTGGGTAGAAGCCTTAGCTATGCCTGAAGTTCTGATGTTGCGGTAGATCTGTTCTTCTTCCAATAATGCATCTGGGATATCCTAGTCCCTGATCATGCTGTAAATATCGCCCCAACGGACTTCAGGAGGAATGCTGATGGTACACTTAGTATCTTGGAACATAGTTTCAGTCCTAAGTGGTACTGGCTCTGGTTCCATCACTTTATCTTTCTTTCTACCACCTTTTGGCATCCTGGCTTATCCCTGCTAGCAACCAAATACAAGTCATTATAAAAATGTGCAACCTGTTATGAGATTTTAACAAAGAGAAGGACCAATTCAACATGCTAATGAGAGATATAGACAAACTATGAAGCTACATGTTGAGGAAGCAAAATAAACCACTCCAAACAAGAAATATAGTTCTGAGACTTGATTATCCTAAGGAGACAAAGTTTGGAATGTTTCCGAAAGGATAAGCATACGACGTGGAAACAACCTGCTTCCCATCTAGCCCTAGGAGAGAGGGTATCCTTCATCGTTACACCTCTAGTGGTCAACGGGCGGTGAGTTTCGATTGAAACAACCTTACGATGAAACAAGGGACCGCTTTGCACATTCATGAAAATGTGAGGGGTTCAGCCGACCCAACCACTACTGTTAACATTTACGAGACTTTGTATGGACGGCTCGGAGTTTGAATGAGGGTGACAATGCCTGGAATGTAGCCGGTGAAAAACTCGGGTGGTCACAGTTACGGCCTTTAGCTGGTAGGAATGAGAACCCAAAGGGGCCTCGGTGGCCTTAAAACAACAATAACGACATATGCAGCCAATGTCTAGCGACCACGTTATGGATAGGAAAAAAAACCAAAAGTAACTTGACATGGAGATGAGACAAAAATAGCAGTTAAAAAACCTACCTGGCAACGAGATAGTGGTTGAGTGAGGTGGACGCGGTCGTGGACGAGCTGACCTGGAGCGGTCCGGCCGGTCTTCTCAACAGCGTTTGTTTGAATGAAAACTAACAATGTGACCAACCAAACCCCCACCGTCCTTTTAAAAGGTTAGACACGTGTGGCATTAAACCAGTTGGTGGTGCCATTAAAACGGGGTTTTGAATTTTGTACGGCGCGGTCATTTCAAGCTGTCTTAGCATTTGTGCGCTACCGTCACTTGCGGGGTGGATTTATGAATTTCACCCGCAATTGCGAAACATTATGGAAAACTGCCTCGGCGTTTCGGAAGAGATTGGCGAATCCTTCCGAAATGCGACCTTTGGAAACTTGTTGCGAGCGGTTTTGCTGAGTCATCCCGCAGTTTCGGGAGAATAATGGGTTTCTTTCCGCAATTTTGATGGAGATAGGCCAATTGATTCCGCAATTTGCGGAACAATTTCGCGAAGGTTCCCGCCGTTTCGGGAGGCTTTCCTGAATAGTTCCCGGGAAAAGAACTCGAACGCTTCCGTAGTTTCGGAAGGGAAACCCAAATGGTTCCGTAGTTTTGGAAAGGATTGGCGAATAGCTCCCGCAAGTCGAGAGAGATGCTTAAGTTCTTTTCAAAAGCGTTCCACGGGATTTCAGAAGGGAAACTTGAACGCTTCCGCTGTTTCGGGAGGGATTTCTGAAATGGTTCCGCAAAAGTCTAAGTCTTTCCGCGGGGTTTCGGGAAGATAACGTGAATGCTTCCGCCGTTTCAGAAGGCTTTCGAAAATAGCTATCGCAACTTTGAGGGGAAAATACTTAAGATTTTTTTAAAAGACACTAAGTCCTTCGGCGGCTCTGGGGAAGATTTTGTGAATGACTCCCGCAGTTTCGGGAGGGAAACCTGAATTGTTCCGCAGCTTCGAGAGATAATTTCTAAGTCTTTTGCGTAGTTTCGGGAGGCTTATGCGAATGGCTCCCGCAGTTTCGGGAGGAAAACCTGAATGGCTCCTGCAGTTTCGAGAGACTTTCCCAAATAACTCCCACAATTTCGAGAGACTATTTCTAAGTCTTTTGCGGAGTTTCGGGAGGCTTATGCGAATGGCTCCCACAGTTTCGAGAGGCTTATGCGAATGTTTCCCGCAGTTTCGGGAGGATAACCTGAATGGTTCCGCAATTTTGAGAGGAAAAACTCTCCGAGATTTCGGGAGACAAACTTGAATACTTCTGCAGTTTCGGGAGGCTTTCTCAAATGGTTCCGCAACTTCAGGAGAATTTCATGAATTTTATCCTTAGAAGAAATACTTGAAATTTTCAAAGCAGGATCTTCAATTGAAAACAAAGTAAAAAGGAGAAATAACCTCTTAAGGCAGTCTTTCTAAAAATATAAAAGGAGGGGCCCCAATATGTACAAAAAATTTGGGGGAATTGTTGCTCCAACAACAATTGGCGAGTCGCTGGTGAACACAGATCTCTGAAAATTTCTTCTCCATGATCTGAAACCTTATTAAAAGTCATCCATCTTATATGCAATATTCAGCTGAGCACTTGAATCTTGGTGAAGGAAGAAGGTACTTTATCTGCTAGCCATTGGGGAAAGGGGAGCTTTGACAGAGACATCTTTAAAACTCTCAAAGGGCCAACATATGGGATTTATTTTAGAAGATTCATCTTTCAGATGGCTACTACTGTCGGACTCCACAGGATTTGCAACACTTTCTCATGGACATTATTGCTCTTGTTCCTCATTCCCATGCCGCTTGCATCCTTTTGGATGTTTGTACTTTTGACAGCTTTGCTGTCTGAGCCTTCCAGAGATATTTTCTTTAGACATGATCTTTGATTTAGGCTCGTTAATCCATAATGTCCTTTTGTGTGAGTGAGATATTTTATTGGTTTGATCAAGCCTCACGGACGGAGAGGAGCCTATTTTGGGCTGAGTCTTTTGAACAACCTTCTTGATTTTACATGTTTTGCTTTTGTCTCAGCCATGCTTCAATTGAGGTGAGAATCTCTGGAAAATAGACCCTTGAATATAAGCCATTTTGACTGTTAAATTTGCAGCATGGAGTCATTTCAATACCTTATGTCCTCAGGATGTGCTACTTTCCATGGGTCCAACTTTAATAACCTTCTTGAGATTCCTTTAAGTGTGAAAGTGGGTGGATCCCAAAGATAGTAATCAAGATGGTCATAGGTCTCTGCTATTTAAATAGGATTAGTGTGACTAGCAGAGTAGGCTTCCTTCCCTCTGAAAAAGTTTAGCGAGAGCACAATACATAGATAAACTTTCATTCGAGCATAGTTCCAGACTCATAGGTTGTGAGATTTCTTTGAGAGACCTATCTTGATGAGAAACTCAACCATAGGGGCTTTCAGAAAACAAACTTGGTGCAAAGGTTCAAATTACAAGAAAAGAAACAAAATGTCTTGAAAATAATGAAAACAAAAGGTTAAAGCAACATAAAAGAAAATTTTATTTATGTACAGAAAGTCTCAGTGAGACTATGCAAAGTATTGTTTCAGGGCGAGGCCATTGAGAGGAAGGGTTACCTCTTCTCCCTCGAGATCTGTCAACTTATAAGTGGATGGGCCTATTTTTGCTGAAATTTGGTATGGGCCTACCCATAAATGTTGGAATTTCGTGTGCATTCCTTTGCCTTCATGATTATGGTCCCATTTCAGGACTAAGTCCCCAACTTCAAAACTTCTTTTACTAGACTTCCTCTTATCGAACCATCTCTTAACTATTTCTTGGTGTTGATGGAATCGGTCTTTAGCTTTCTGTCGGGATTCTTCAAGTTGAAGCAGGGTATTGATCCTATATTGTAAGACTTGGCTACCAGAACCCCGAGAGGCTTGAGACAACTGTAAGGATGGGAGCAAGATGTTGGGGGGAAGGATGGATCCTTGCCATAGACAAGAGTGAAAGGGGAAACCCCTAATGCGTTCTTTGGAGTCACCCTGTCTGCCCATAAGGCGTTTGGGAGAGCTATATGCCAACTTCGCTGATTTTCTATCACAGTTTTCTTGAGAATTCAAATGAGGTTTTTGTTCGAAGATTCAGCTAATCCATTCCCTTGAGGGTAATAATTGGCAAAATAATGCAGCTTGATTCCCCATTCATAAACAAATTCATTTAACTTGAAAGACGAAAAATAGGGAGCATTATCAAAAACAAGGGAAATTGGAACCCCAAACCTGGTTATGATGTTCTCTTTCAAGAAGCTGATGACCGCGTCTTCATTGATCTTGCGCAACGGGATAGCCTCCGTCCATCTAGTGAAGTATTCGGTAGCCGTCAGGATGTATCGATGTTGCAAAAAAGAATTTGGATTTATCTCTCCGATAACATCTATACCCCACTGCTCAAAAGGCTCAGAGATAATAACCGGCAACAAGGTTCCTGCTGCCTTAGGTAATTTCCTGGCACTTCTTTGGCATACATCACAGTTTCGTGCATACGTATGGGCATCTCAGAACAGAGTGGGCCAATAATATCCAGCTGTAAGTATCTTATGTGCTATTGTCCCCCCTGAATAATGTCCACCTGCGGGGCCATCGTGTAATTCTTTAACAACTTTACTTGCATCTTCCTTTTCTAGACATCTAAGGAAAACTCCATCATAATTCTTTCTGAAAAGTATCCCATCAATGATTTGATAAGGTGTTGATTTCAAATGGATTGCCCTTCTTTGTTTAGAGTTCCAGTGCTCAGGTAGGTATCCTTGTTGTAAATAATTCACCAGATCTCTATACCATGACTGAGGAGTTGAGAAGATAGGACATACTTCAACCGAGTTCAGCTCAGCTTCATTCTTCCAATGTTGCTCTTCATCAGTCGAGTTTCCTCCAAGTAATTTGCACAAGCCTTGCCCTTTGATGATCGTGGCTGGTTTAAATTCTAAATCATATTCTTGAAGAGTTGTGACCCAGTTCCCCCTCCTTTCTCCTAGTTCCTTTTGAACAAAAAGGGATCTAACAGCTGGGTGGGGAACTATAACTTTAGTTCTGTTCTTAAGAATATATGGCCTAAACTGCTTGACTGCTTTGAAGACAGCGTATGCATGCTTGTCCACCATGGGATAATTTAGCTCAGACCAGTGCTCATAAACGAGATCAGGTATTCGTCTCCTAGCTCCACCTTTTGCGTGAGCACAGCTGCGAGGGAGTCATCCGAAGCAAAGGTATACAGGATAAAATCCTTATCAAAATCTGGACTTCTTAAGGAAGGAGCCTTAGCTATAGCTGCCTTAATATCTTTAAAAGCATCCTTTTCTAAATCTGTCCACTTGAACTGTATGCTTTGTTTAACCATCTGTTGCAACGGTTTAACTATTTGTGCGAAATCTGGAACAAATCTGTGGACGAAATTGATAATACCCATAAAGGACTGCATAGATTTTTTGTTATAAGGCATTGGAATTTTATTGATAGCTTGTATTCTTTCCCGATCTATTGACACTCCCCCTTTGGAAATGATATGACCCAAGAGTTTACCTTTGGGAACAGCGAACACACTCTTCTTGGGATTCAAAGAAATACCATATTTCCGACAGCGATCAAAAATATGCCTCAGATGGACAACATGATCTTCCCTTTTCTTTGAAAAGACTGTCACATCATCTAAGTATACAACAACACATTGCCCACCCAATCCTCGGAAGGCGATATCCATTGTTCATTGGAATGTAGCTCCTGTGTTTATCAGACCAAATGGCATCCTTCTATATGTGAAAGTTCCCCACTTAGTTCGGAAAGTAGTCTTAAGACGATCTTCTTCGGCTACTAATACCTGATTGTAGCCAGAGAAACCATCGAGAAGAGAAAATAGCTCAGATCCCGACACCATTTGAAGGATTTGTTCCATTGAAGGGACAGGGTAGTTGTCTTTATCCGAAGCTCTGTTTAAATTTCTGAAGTCTACACATAGTCTTATCTCTCCTGACTTCTTTCTTACAAGAACTAAGTTAGCAACCCACTCAGAATGTCGGACTTTAAAGATTATTTTAGCGTCCAGGAGCTTCTTTAATTCCTTTTGAATCAGAGGTTCCAGAGTAGGATGCATCCTTCTTAACTGTTGCTGAAATAGATTGACACCTGCTTTCATCAGTATAACATGCTGAATAATGCGGACGTCATACATTTTCAGATCCTCATAGGTCCATGCAAAAACATCCTTATATTGCTTAAATAGTTTGATGAACCTATCTCTTTCTCCCGGTGAACAACATTTGCTAAGGTTGACAAATTTTGGTTCTGCCTCGGTACCTAAATTAACTAACTCATGTTGCATTGATGAACTATTAGTTTTGGTATTAGCTGGCCTTTTGAACTTATTTTGAAGATCGAACAGCATTTCGAGTGACCTTACCCCTTTGGGGATGAAATTTCCTTTATCTGCCTCCTTCTTTAGCAAATCATAATCGTGTTCTTCTTCATCTATCACAGCTCCTTAGAAGCTGTCTTCGTTCGTTAGAAAACTAATAATCTGTTCGTCATCATTGAAAACTCTGAAGTTTGTGATGTTATCGGGAACGGAGGGCCTGAAAATTAATTCAATTGAGCATTTGTTATTCGATGGCACCAATCTAGAAGCGGATGTTGCTAACAGATCAGCTGCATAATTTTGCAATCTAGGAATAGACTTTATATTGAAAGCATCAAAATGCATAATTAAATCCCATACCTGAGCCTGATAACCCTTCAAATGAGGTGAGAGACAATGAATGGTGTCCCTTACCTATCTTACAACTATTTCTGAGTCACCAAAAACCTTCAGGTATTTAACATTTAAACCAATGGCCTTCTTTAATCCATGTACCAAAGCTTCATATTCAGCTGTGTTGTTAGTACAATCAAATTCTAATCTACAGGACAAAAAATACTTGTTTCTTCTTGGATCCATCAGAACACAACCGGCTCCGGATCCTTCCAGAGTTTTAGAACCGTCAAAGTATAATGTCCAAAAAATATCTTTTGATTCAGCTAAGTTATTATCTCTATGATCTAATTCAGTGACTAAACTAACTATATTACAGTCAACATCATCAGTCCGAGAGAAATTAAGGAGATCGGACTGTTCATCTGATTCATGGCTGATGGTTTCAGACTGATAATTACCCGGATCAATTTCTAAGAAATAATTTCCCAGAACCGAGGATGAGAAGGTTATAGCCTCATTCTTTCCCTCTAGTTGAGTTACATTTTGCTTCATGTGTGGTTCTCTCAGGACTTTGATCTAATTTTGCCTATTTTGATAAGGCAACCACAGATGAGACCAATCAGTTGCAAAGTAACCATTCAGCTTGGTAGACCAATCCCTACTTAAGATCAGACCATAGGCTTCAAGAATATCAACTACCATTATGTCAATAAACTGACAGACTCTAGAGTCGGCTGATAATCTAATGAGAACATCTTTCATCTCCCCAATCACTTTGACCGCAGTCCTATCTAATTGGATAATTTGGGCCGGAGATGGAATAGGTTTCCTGTTAATTTTTTTACAAATTGACAGTGGCATGACGTTTGAAGATGCTCCAGAATCTACCAAACAATTGTGAACATTATGATTGAAAATTTCAAAGGTCAATAGGAATGGCAATGTTTGAGATTTAGATTTCCTGTCGATACTAGCCTCATTAATTTCGGGATCTTCTTGAGAGTCTGTTAATGGAGTGCTGGTCTGGGGTTGTAGAACATGCAACAGCTTGTCTCGTTGGTGAGGCAAACTGCACATGTCGAATATTGACACATTCGCTTTGACTTTCTTTATATCCTCGATAATGTCATATCCTATATCAGACTCGTTCCCAATTCGGGCCGGATGATCTATTTTACTCATTGTGACCTTAGGTGGCTGAACTATGGTGTCAATGTTTGGCTGCTTGGCTGCTGTTTGGCTAACTTTAGGCTGTGGTGGAATAATTTTTATATGCCTTCTAGGCAGTTCTTTTGAAACTTTAGGCTTGGGGGGAGTTGAGTCTTTCACAGGATCCGCAATAGGACCTTTACTGCGAGTATTAATATTCACAGCACAGGGTGAGCTTTCTATGGGATCTTCTTCTGTTGATTCAGTTATAGGTACCCAATCCCATAGCACCATAGTAGTATCCGGAGGTGGTTCTTCTAACTCAGGGCTCGATTCCTCTAGAGGATCGTCTTGATCTGGAATCTGTGAATCCAGCATTTGGTTCATGACTAAACTCATAGAGTTAATCCATTGTGGGCAGCTCTTTTCCGAATGTGGGTCTTGATGAAAGGTGCAGAAGTTCTCCATCCCGATTTCATTGAGGTTTAAAACAAGGGAAGTATTCATGGGTGGATGAGGTTGATCGTCGTCTTCCATTTTTTTGTAAAATGGCTTGAAAGGTTTCCTAGATGTACTAGCAGCCTTATCTTTCTCGATATCTACAATTTTATTGGATAACTTCTGCATCATCTTAACTACATTCTCCATGTCTGTGGATGACTCTTCCTTACCTCTAGTGAGTAGCAAGGTTTTTTTATTGACTGTTGGTTTTGTTTCAGCCTCTAAGGCATGTTTAGCAATGCTATCCGCCTCCTCTTCCACCTTTCTAGCTTCTTCGAAATTCTCTATCAGGGTGGTGTTCTTAGATTTTTTAACAAACATTGCTATGGGTCCTTCAAGAGCTGTTGTATAATATTCAACCAGAGATTCTTCTGCTGGTTTATTTGCTTCACTGAAATTATTTAAGAGTGTTGTGAACCTTTGGTTAAAGTCCTGAACCTTTTCTTTCTTTTCCATTCTCATGGACAAGAGTTCTTTCATAAGTGTAGCTACGGTCTTTTGGTTTCCATATTTCTTTAAGAAACAGTTTTCAAATTCATCCCAACTGGAGATCGAGCTAGGTTGTAGGCTAAAATACCAGGATGATACTTTTGGCTCGAATGTGTATGGAAAAAACCCGCAGAATACATCTTCATGCTGCACGTTCAAAAGATTCAGAGCTAGATAAAAGCTCTTGAGATGATCTTTAGCTGAAATGGCTTTCCCTGGGTCGAATTTAGGCAAGACCTTCTCTAGATTTTTTGGAATATTGTGGAATGGCCCAGCTAGATTCAACGCTCCCCTTGCTCTCCAAGCAGGAACAGCCATGTTTCTATGTGGAGAATCTGGTGGGGAATTGTAAGGTGAGTTCAGTGGAGTGTTCTTTGCAGTAATAAGTTCTCCAAGACTTTCTTGATCTGAAATATTTTCTGAGTTGTCAAGATCGACCTTGTTCAGAGGTTCTACAATTTCTTCTAAAGCTAAATTCACAAGCTCTTCAAAACTTTGCACAAGAATCGAATCACGGGTGTACTGTCGCTCTTTTCTAGGGGAACTTTTCCTAGGAAGAAAATTTACTGCATTTAAACCACCTAGCTGTCTAACATAAGATCGTGTGTGCCTCCTCAAATCTTCTATTTCTGTAAAAGGTACAGCATACAATGCTTCTTGAGGCTCAGGATCAGAGACAAGGCTTTCTTGATTTGCTACTTCGAGATTTGGGCTGTCTGAAATTCCTTCTTTAAGCGGGTTTTCAGTAACATTTATGACAGTGGGAGATTTTCCTTTATCAGCCATGCACTTTCAGGCCCTCCTTCTAGCGCCAAAAACTGTTGATGCCCCGGAGATCGCAGCATCAATCAGAAAGGGATCCTCCCCGGTAGACTATCCCAATTAGATTGTTCACCATTTGGTATGGGGAATCCGTCCGGTTAGCGGTTCCGGTAACCGTGGGTTTGGAGATTTGCTCCAATTATACCGGTTATGGCCCGATCCACCGTTCTTTTGATTTTATGTTTTACAATGATATGCAAGTGCCTAACTAATTTAATCTAATGCAGAACTGGAAAACAAATCTGTGTCTAAAACGGAAATAAATCTAAACTATCCCTGCAAGGAGCAAATTGTGAATATGAGTAATGTGCTGGAAGAGTTACTTAAAATTCAACAGGCAGCCATTAAATCTTAAAGATAGATCTACAGCAGAAGCATGAGATATCAGAAGATAGCTTCTAATACAGATATAACATATTCTATTACTCATGAAAGAAAGAATTCATTTGCACAGAGAGAAGTAAGATCATTCAATACAAAGAAATAATTCAAGACAGTACAGAAAGATCTCACAGTAAAGTATAGAAGTCACAGGAATAATCCAACATGCATCCAATCTCCATTTCCATGCAAAAGATGTCCTCTCCAGGCTCTTATTAGGTAGATTTTATTTTCTTGAAACAAGTGCAAGATAGCTCGTACGAGTTCAAAAAATTATTTCCTTGCCAAAAGTCCTTAACACTGTTTTCTAAACTTCTACTTATAATATTACAAAATGCCCTTTAGGCTTCCACCTGGCTCTTTACACTTGTCTCCTGTAGACTTTTCCCTTTTAATAAACAAAAATTGTGACCTTTTTAAAAACAGAAAATTCCCTAAAAAAGAAAAGGACAGTTGTCCAATGGCTCTATGTTTTAGACATATGAAGGCCAACAAAATAGGAATCAACGCCTTAGGATCAGCGTGTTCACTCTTGGGAAGGCGCTCCAGCTGGGAGAGAAGCACTCGGGTTGGCTGTTATTTCTGCTGCTGCTGGGAGAGAAGCACTCAGGCTAGCTGTTATTTCTGCTGCTGCTGGGAGAGAAGCACTCGGGCTGGCTGTTATTTCTGCTGCTACTGCCGCTTTCTTTTCTTCTTTTGCAATGTAGCTGAACCAGACACCAGTGTCTCTGATAACTACATTTGCTGCGGAAGGGAGCAAGATTTTCTGGGAAGTCACATCTTTACCAAGCTCTGCTCCAATGCCCTAAATTTCCACAACTGCTGCTTGGTGGATTTCATTAAGCAAATGGTTGTGTATTGATGACATCCCAATATAATGATGGAGATCATCAATGGCTAAGACATCAATCTTCTTTACATATTCTTTTTGGATATCCAGTTCCTCCTTCAAGTTGGACAAACGTTGCTCTTTGCTTGGGAACTCGTCAAGGGACTGAGGGAAACTCAACTTGCACTTATCATGCACTTCATGGATTATTTGATAAAGATTGTTACTTTTATCCATTGTCCCTTGAATCTTATCCATTAGCTTGAGGCTACAGTTCCTACAAAATTCCAAAAGGGCTATGTCTTCATTAAAACCGTCTACAGATTTGAATGGGAGATGCTTGTGGAAATCAACCTTTCCTTCTCTCCATTCTATCTGGCTCAGGATGTTTGCCTTAACCTGAGTATATTTAGCCTTAAGCCTATTGGCCTCTGCATTAACTTCTTTTAATCTGACCACCATGGCTTTGAGCTTGCACACTTCCTCAGAAATCAGCTCTTGAGTGTCATGAATTTGTTTTAGGATGCTACAGGATAGCTCATGGAAAGGAGACATATCTATCGCTCGGCTCTCTTCCTGCTCTAATTGCTCAACCAATACCTACTTATCTGCTTCTAGATGGGACACCCTAGCTTCTGCGTCATTCTTTTATGCTTCTAAAACCATCATCTGGCCCGCCAGGTGCTCCTTCTCTTCTTCTAAAAGGTTAAACCTATCTGACAATTCCTTATGCTCAACAGACAGGCGATTATACCTATTCACTACGAGATCCCTGTAAGCCTGCTCATTAGCCATAGTATGTTGTAACATGTGAGCTCTCCTCTTTGTCGACTCAACTTCTCTAACTATATCGGCCACATTGTCCTGCGTTGCTTTTGCCGCTTCTACAGCGGCGGATGCCATAGCTAAGGGTGCCTTATTTGTATTTTGCATTACTGTGGTCTCCCGTCGAGTAACAATATCTTCTTGGAAGAGTCTCTTTATCCTCTCTTCCGATTTTAGGACCATTGTCTTTCTCTTCTTATCATATACAAATTCATCCCATCGAGACACTGTATGCTCTTATGATGGAGTGTAAGGGACGATTGGGAGATCTATTATATTTATTTCTGCTTCTGCGAGTGGGGTATGGACTACTTGAGCTTAATATGTTCCCGCATTTTGGGTACCGGAGACACCTGCTTGCGCTGTGTCTGCCTCCACATTTTGGGTGCCAGAGACACCTGCTTGAGATATGTCTATTTCCATATCTTGGGTGCCGGAGCCACCTGCCTAGGCATCTTCAACTGTCTTGAGTTCTTCTTCCGTCTTTTGCCCCACTTCAGCTTGTTGCTCTCTTTCTTCTTCTTTAGCTTGTGGCTGATTTTCATTTTCTTCCATCTGCTTTGCGTCTTCTGCTTCTTTCTGCAGCCTTGCATCTTCTGCTTCTTTCTGCTGCTGGGATTCCTCAGCTTGTTTCTATAGCCTTTCATTTTCTGCTTCTTGCTGCAATCTCTCATTTTCTGCTTCTTGCTGCAATCTCTCATTTTCTGCTTCTTGCTGCAATCTTGCCACTTCAGCTTCTTGCTGTAATCTTGCTTCCTCTTTTAACCTTTGCTCTTCTTGGGCTCGGGCATCAGCTAATTCTTTCTCTTTCTGCAGGCTGGTTTTTCGGGCCTTGGTAGAGCTAGAGCTTGCTCCACTGCCTTGACGAAAAATCTGCAACTCATTCATGTTGCTGATGCCTCTGAATGCCTCTTCCTCGGCATCATAATAATGAACATATTCAAAATGAGCATAAATTTCTTTGCAATGCTCGGCAACTTTCCCCCGCCTATCATTTCTATGGAAAATTACTTCGCCAAAGTGGAAAGCTTTCAGCTCTTGAACAAACTCCTCAGCTAATGCAACCCTTGAGAATTTGTAGGCTCCTATGCAGAAGGGTAAAGGAGGGAAAGAAGCCTTATGTTGCTTGTTAAGCACTGCTCCGATTCCATCAAGGAAAATTTGTCTCACTGCTTCCTTGAGGACTAGATAGTCAGTGGCGTACTTTGGAAAAATGTATGGAGCTTTAGTCCCTCCAAACATCCTGAGGTAGGTGCCCTTCTCTGAAAAATAAAAATCTCCATAGTTTTCCAGGATCTCCATGGCATTTTCTGACAGACAGTTGGGCTCTTCCTTGAATATTTGTTCATATAGGGGCATGATGAACTCCTCGTAGATGAGCTTATATCTAGCTCTGTAATTTTGAACCCACATTATGTTGTAAGCAGTGTAGACCGGGGTATTGGATTTATACCATGTGCAACCTAAGCTGGGGAAAGATAGCTTGGCCAAAACACAGTCAATGAGATAGGAAGACATGTAAAATTTTGACTTTTTTAAGGCCAGACCTTCTCTTGCAGCAGCCACTATGGATGCCAAACTTTCCGAAAGGATAGTAGCCCAATCAAACACAGTCCCTTTGAATGCTACAAAGTGTATGATGGGATCCCACTGTATCCTATATACAGTGCCATCGGGCATGCCGAAAATTCTGCACAGCATTAGGACGATTAACCTAAAAGGAGGTCTTAGGTTCTGAACATCGTATTCATCATTACCTCTCTTTCTTAAGTGCTTGCCTACGACCAATAATTTTTTGTCCATCTCAATATTGTTCATCTGGCCCAACCATTCATCACTCGGAGCTTGCTGGGGACGTGAGAATTTATAGGCTGCAGCAATATATGCTGGGTGGAATGAGGCGATGGCCTCTCCCCTCCTATCATGTAATACTCTTGTCTCCGTGTTAGTATGTTCTAGTATCCACCCGATCACTTCAGAACATGGGAACAATTCAAGGCGGGTAGAAGCCCTAGCTATGCCTGAAGTTCTGATGTTGCGGTAGATATGTTCTTCTTCCAATAATGCATCTGGGATATCCTAGTCCCTGATCATTCTGTAAATATCGCCCCAACGAACTTCGGGAGGAATGTCGATGGTACACTTAGTATCTTGGAACATAATTTCAGTCCTAAGTGGTACTGGCTCTAGTTCCATCACTTTATCTTTCTTTCTACCACCTTTTGGCATCCTGGCTTATCCCTACTAGCAACCAAATACAAGTCATTATAAAAATGTGCAACCTGTTATGAGATTTTAACAAAGAGAAGGACCAATTCAACATGCTAATGAGAGATATAGGCAAACTATGAAGTTGCATGTTGAGGAAGCAAAATAAACCACTCCAAACAAGAAATATAGTTCTGAGACTTGATTATCCTAAGGAGACAAAGTTTGGAGTGTTTCCGAAAGGATAAGCATACGACATGGAAACAACCTGCTTCCCATATAGCCCTAGGAGAGAGGGTATCCTTCATCATTGCACCTCTAATGGTAAATGGCAGGTGAGTTTCGATTGAAACAACCTTACGACGAAACAAGGGACGGCTTTCCACATTCATGAAAAGGTGAGGGGTTCAGCCGACCCGACCACTACTATTAACATTTACGAGACTTTGTATGGCCGGCTCGGAGTTTGAATGAGGGTGACGACGCGTGGAATGTGGCCAGTGAAAAACTCGGGTGGTCACAGTTATGGCCTTTAACTGGTAGGAACGAGAACCCAAAGGGGCCTCGGTGGCCTTAAAACAACAATAACGACATATGCAGCCAATGTCTAGCGACCACATTATGGACGGGAAAAAAACCCAAAGGTAACTTGACGTGGAGATGAGACAAAAATAGCAGTTAAAAAACCTACCTGGCAATGAGATAGTGGCTGAGTGAGGTGTACGCGGTCGTGGACGAGCTGAGCTAGAGCAGTCCGGCGCGGTCTTCTCAATGGCGTTTGTTTGAACGAAAACTAACAATGTGACCAACGAAACCACCACCATCCTTTTAAAAGGTTAGACACGTGCGGCATTAAACCGGTTGGTGGTGCCATTAAAACGGGGTTTTGAATTTTGTACGGCGCGGTCATTTCAAGCCGTCTTGGCATTTGTGCGCTACCGTCACTTGCGGAGCGGATTTACGAATTTCACCGACAATTGCGGAATGTTATGGAGAACTGCCTAGGCGTTTCGGAAGAGATTAGTGAATCCTTCCGAAATGCGACCTTTGGAAACTTGTTGTGAGCGGTTTCGCTGAGTCGTCCCGCAGTTTCGGGAGAATAATGGGTTTCTTTCCGCAATTTTGATGGAGATAGGCCAATTGCTTCCGCAATTTGCGGAACAATTTCGTGAAGGTTCCCGCCGTTTCGGGAGGCTTTCCTGAATAGTTCCCGTGAAAAGAACTCGAACGCTTCCGCAGTTTCGGAAGGGAAACCCAAATGGTTCCGCAGTTTCGGAAAGGATTGGCGAATGGCTCCCGCAAGTCGAGAGAGATGCTTAAGTTCTTTCCAAAATCGTTCCACGGGATTTCGGAAGGGAAACTTGAACACTTCCGCTGTTTCGGGAGGGATTTCTGAAATGGTTCTGCAAAAGTCTAAGTCTTTCCGTGGGGTTTCGGGAAGATAATGTGAATGCTTCCGCCATTTCAGAAGGCTTTCGAAAATAGCTACCGCAACTTCGAGGGGAAAAGACTTAAGATTTTTTTAAAAGACACTAAGTCCTTCGGCTGCTCCGGGGAAGATTTTGTGAATGACTCCTGCAATTTCAGGAGGGAAACCTGAATTGTTCCGTAGCTTCGAGAGATAATTTCTAAGTCTTTTGCGTAGTTTCGGGAGGCTTATGCGAATGGCTCCCGCAGTTTTGGGAGGAAAACCTGAATGGCTCCTGCAGTTTCGAGAGACTTTCCCTAATATCTCCCACAGTTTCGAGAGACTATTTCTAAGTCTTTTGCGGAGTTTCAGGAGGCTTATGCGAATGGCTCCCGTAGTTTCGAGAGGCTTATGCAAATGGTTCCCGCAGTTTCGGGAGGATAACCTGAATGGTTCTGCAATTTCGAGAGGAAAAACTCTCCGAGATTTCGGGAGACAAACTTGAATACTTCCGCAGTTTCGGGAGGCTTTCTCAAATGGTTCCGCAACTTCAGGAGAATTTCATGAATTTTATCCTTAGAATAAATACTTGAAATTTTCAAAGCAGGATCTTCAGTTGAAAACAAAGTAAAAAGGAGAAATAACCTCTTAAGGCAGTCTTTCTAAAAAAATAAGAGGGGCCCCAATATGTACAAAAATTTTGGGGAGAATTGTTGCTGCAACAACAAGGTCATTTTACCGATAGAGTAGAAAATCCCGTCTCTTCAAATCGCTGTAGAACTTCTTCCTGACACTACTGCTGAGGAAGAATGACTCTTGTACTTAGCTAAGCTTGACGAGTCTCGCCACGATGCTGCTCTTGCTAACGAAGCACATAAGAAACGCATCAAGGCCCAGTACGATAAGTCATTCGAACCTCGTATCTTCAACGAGGGTGACCTGGTCCTCACTTATGACTAGAAGCACGATAAGCTAGGAGCTGGGAAGTTCGAGTCCATGTGGCATGGACCTTACGTCATTAAACGTGTGTTGGAAAAAGGAGCCTATGAGATCGAAGATTATGATGGCATCTCTTTGGGTGAACCCCGTAATGGGCTTTACCTAAAGAGATACTATGCTTGATTTCTCATGCATAGACCGACTTGTATATACTGTACATGGTGTGTTTTTGTGTGGTGTGACGCATTTTATTTTTTGAGTGTCTTAGATCTTGTTTTCCGCTCCTTACACCATGTTCTGTCTGCGTGTGCAAATGGCGATGTGTTATGGATTCACGAACGGCGCCATCCGGCATACCTGTAACCTTGCTTCGGTAGCCTGGGTACTTTATTCCCCTACATGCGAGCTCATTAGCTCAGGAGGAAATTGTCTAGGGTTTGCGACCAACAATACCGCAAAATATCAAGCTGTAATCGGAACCATGACTGACACCATTTCCTTGGGTATGGACCACATTGTCATCCATATGGATACTCAACTAGTGGTTTCTCATCTCAACCGGATTTACGCTATCTGTGATCCTACCCTACTCCATCTCTTTAGATGAGTACGTCTCTTGGAAAGGTCATTTGAATCCATTCAATACCTAAACATTCCACGATAATTGAACACAGTTGCTGACTCGATGGCCAATTTCATCATGGATTGGTACATTGCACACACATAATAATCATAATATGCAAAAGCATTCATAACATGTAAATATAATGTACAGAAGCAAACATGTAAAGAAGATCACATCACTAATCATTTCAAAGACACATAATGTATAAATCGCCGATAATATATATAAATCGCTCAAAAGTAGTGCTAGTACAAAATCTGAAGCACGCTGGCTTTCAGTGAGTCTCTACAAAAATCTAAAGCATCATAAGCTTTCAGTAAGTACAAAAATCTGAGGCTTCTAAAGCTCTCAAGTACAAGTATAAAAGTGTCTCAAGCACCACGCCTGACCCACACACCCCTTACTCACACAGTTCTCTGTTTCTATGTAAGGAAGCAATCCACAGTACGAGCCACCTTGCGAAGCAAGGCATTGAAGTGCACAGATGCTCCAACTCCAAATATCTACATGGGCCTCGGAAGGTCATCGATAGCAGGCTCTGGAATCGCCACAGTCAGCTCTGACAAGTTCCAGTACACCTCCTCCATCTCCTCGATGGCGGCATGTGCGCCAGCAGGAATCACTGCTTCCCTACCTCTATCTCTCCTCGCCAAAAGGGAGAGACCCACCGATCGTACAGGGCCAACATCTGCACACACAATGTACTTGTCAGCACTACATCAAAAAAAAATATAATCCACAAAACTTAAAAATACAAGGGTTTTTGTTCTTACCGATATCACTCCATGCTGCACCCTCTGGCAGCGCCAAGTCGGGATCCTCCTGAAAGTCTGTGCCACTGTAAGGAAATTCCTCCACCATGAGCATCTAGCCCTCTAGCCAGCTGAAAAACTCAGGACCAAAAGTGATGATGGGACCCCCACCATGGCGGGTCATTAGCTCTGCCCACCTGAGCATATGTGGATCTCTCAGATCCTTGTCATCCACTATCACCTGCGGGCACAGGAGAGGAACCCATTCCAAGAGAAATGACACTATGATAGAACTATACCCGAATTGCTTGAGCTCCCCTCACCGACACTTGGTCAGCTGAGCTCGGATGTTTGTGAGGAGACCCTCGTCCCAGTTGAAGACCATGGGGGACATACAATCTTCCGCATATAACATCTGGGTTCGAGTAGTTGTATGTGGAGCTTGGCTATCCACCACCCTGGTAATAGTAAGCAGTACAGTCCTCAATGGATGACTCACCACATATTGGATGAGTACCTTCCCACTGGAGGGACGAGAAGTAGCAACACAGTATGGTGACACCATGTCCTCGACAGTACGGTCACTGGCTCGTGTCCCAGTGAGTTGTACCACGTCCCCTCTTCAGGACAAACTGGTCAGAAAGTATATGTCCTCAATGTCAATGTTGAGGATGTGCTCACCTATGACAAAGTATTGTTGGGTTGCATCCCAACTCTGAAGCATGTGTGTTAAGAACGACACCTGGGCTCCCATCCCCTGTACCTAAAAGAACTTGAGCAACCCACAGTTTCACAAAGCAGCCACACATTGTGGATCATTTGTGGCTTGCTCATCTTCCACCTCGTGTTCTCTTTCTCTCCACTCTAAAACCATCTCTGCTTGCTGGGAACCTGCCAAAAGGAGCATTTAAAGCATGTTAGGACTTTCTCCAACTGGAAACAACTTATTTTTTGGGATACATTTGATTCTTGGAATTGGAGTTTCCGCCATCGCAGGTCACCATCAAATACAGCGCGACGTTGGCGCTGGTCCCATTTTTTAGACTTGCAACGACCTAGGCTCATCGCGAGTCCTGAAAGGGCCACTTGCGACGAGCCGAGGGTGCATTGGCCCCTCCCCAAACCATAAAAAACTAAAAAAATACATAAAAATGGAAAAACTAAACCACTACAAAGTTGCTAGCTGAGATTTAGGCCTACCTGGTCCGGACGGCTGGTGAAATGGCGGATCGTAGCTCCCAGAATCGACGATGGAAGTTTTGGCTCCAAATTGGTACTTCTCCACCCAAATTGGCAATTTGAATAATGTTTCTATTTTTGGCCTATATTTCTATTTATAGAATGAAATGGAATATTCCTTTTCGAATATTTTGATGTTTTTTGGCCGTTTACTATAGTTTCGACCATTTGTCGTTATATTTGGGCTATTTGACACTTTTTCTAGTGTACAGGAGTCATAAAAATGTTCTTTCATGATGTTTCTCGCTTTACCAATGGTAATTACAGGTATGAACACCCCTTCGTGTGTTTTGTCATTATTATTTTTTATTAGTCGCATTAATTGCATGAGGATGAGTTTACTCTTCGTTTTTTTCTCGTACTCACCAAATCATGAGAACAAGTACCGAGTTATGATTTATCACTTTTCCGGGCTCGTTAAACTTCCGCGGAAAAGGACACCCCCTGGAGTCCATAGTTAAGCTCTTTTCAGACTCCCTAAAATTGAAAAGATTGCCAAGTGAACTTGTCACGTTCACGCTTGTTAACGTATTTGAATGGTCGTCTTCCTGGTGATAGTTTACCCCTTTTTTGGACCAGGAGGCACTAATTACGAAAAAGGAATACTCCAGCCAATCATGACTAGAAGAGTCCTCTCCCCCATTGTTTTACCCTTTTTCGGGCGATGAGGCTAACATTATGAAAAAGGACCATTGGAGTCTTCTTTAGTTCTTTTCAGACTCTCTAAATATGAAATGACGACCGAGTTTTCCTTCTACGGACTCGTTAAATTTTCACATTGAAGGGCCCACCATGGGACGAACCCCTCCTATCCTAGGTTCAAAAAATATTTGGGATTGGACTCATCAATGAGATGAGCTATACCGAGCATCTGGTTACCCTCATCAAGCTCGTAAAAAACACATGAGGCACTCATCATCCATGATGGGGAAAAAGGAAAGTGTTTGTGTTACATACCTCAGTGGCAGTATATAGTCGTTCTTGAACATGGCACTCATTTGCATTGCATACAATACTTGGGTCATCTATTTGTCTATGAGTCCCCGCTTACTTTTTGAGTCCTGTTACTCCTCTGAGTCATTCGGAGAAAGCTTCCACTATCAATTGCATTAGAAGTTTGCATCATTCTCATGTCAATACTGCCAAGTCATGCCATGCCCATGTTCAAGGACACATTCACTCATCATTTTGTAGTCAGTACACACGTCATCATGCCATTGTTACTTTGCGTCAGTCTCACATGTTATTGTACCATCTGATCCACTCTACACATCTTTTGTCTTGTTTCGTGTCGATTGATGTGGGATTCATCATTGCCCTCCTTCGACGGGTTCATCCTTGTCAACTTCAACACATCATCCGAGGATCGAATCTAGAAACCAACCAAGTACTTTGGCCCTACATGCCTCAATGGCAGGTTACCTTGCTTTTATCATGAGTTTACATCATTGACTCTTGATTGAAAGATTTCATCTTGCGTTTGACTTCAACTCATTTATTCTCGCTTGATGATATGTATTGTGATACTTTGGGAATCATTGACATTAATGATGATCTCCCTCGCACTTGTTAACAGTTTACATCAATGACCGGTAATCAAGTGGTTTCTACCATGTTCGACGTCAAGACATTTGTAATCACATGGATAGATTCGTATCATTGCGGGTTCAGCTTGAAGACCCTGGGGAGTCATGTTTTTACCCAGGTTGTGATGGAGTTTGTATTGAGTCATATTACATGGATCCACTTTTGTATTGGTCGTGGCTGTATTACCATCTCATCATGGATCTACGCTTGTGTCTAGTAGCCATGATTGTGTTCATTCGGTCATTACTACCATGGATCTGCAATGTATTGGTCGGCAGCCATGTTGTACTACATATGAGATTGTTAGTTCAGAGTCAGTTGTACTGCAGCAGCGTCCTTCATCCGACAAGCCTTTTGCCAATTTTTTCTGTCGAAGCACTTCACCTGTACATCCTTAACAACTTCATGCTTTGGGGGGCATTCCGTTACACCTAAAATCTACTCATCATCTTGATTTAGTGTGTACATCCTTGAAGTCACTTGGACTAATTGATCATTTGGGAGGATTGGTGCTCAGTTTGCACAACCTTTTGAGAGGTCGTCACAGGTTGCACACTAGCAACATGCGACGTCACAGGTTGCTCTTTAGCAAGGTGCGACGAGGTCTGTTAATGGGAAAAAATAGCCATTTCGAGATCCTTCTCGAAACTTGCCTATGTGGGGGCTTATCCCTGATCTCTTGGAGAGCTGGTATTCGACCCCTAACCTATTGGGAATATCCCCTATATCTCTCCTACCATCTCTCATCCTATCCTTTCCATAACCTCATCCACTTAGTCCTACATATGTGAGGCTCACTCCCATACCAAAGGGAGGAAGACTAAGGTATCCATACGTTGGTGAAATCTACCGGGGATGAAGACTATGGTATCTACATGCTGGTGAAATCTCTCTTGGACACTTTCACTCACCTCTTGGAGACTCTCATGCTTCCTTGGAAGGGCTTGGCAATTGGCTTGTGTGGAGAAGGGCTGCTACGTTAAGTCATTGGTTTTGGTTCTGTATCTCTATCATGTACTCCTCTATTTGCAGTAATACAAATGCTTTCCACCAATATTGTCTCTAATGTATGATGATGTTGTGTTGTTTACCTACTTAACTGTTTACATAGATCTCTTATTGTATAGATGCTCTTTACTCGTTTCTCTTTTTTGTTTCTTGACAGGTCTTGCAGCTTGGATCTGACAGCCATGGGACGTGGAGCAACATAGCCGGAGAAATGATAGCGAATCAAAGAGGTAAGACATCTAGCACTTGATCCTTAAGTAGACCTAGGAAACACATTTGTAGTTTGTTTTATTTGTTCTAGACTCGCATTGAGCTATGGAGATCCGGCTCGCCTCCGGTCGAGTGGATTGTCCATCAACAGTCGGTCTTTACTACCATGGATCTGCATTGTATTGGTCGGCAGCCATGCCATGAGTCATGTGAGACTGAGATCTCAGAGTTAGTTGTACTGCAGCAACATCCTCCAACCGACAAGTCCTTGCCATCCTTCTTTCAAAGCATTTCACCTATCCTGTTCTATCAGCTTCATGCTTTGGGGGGCATTCTGCTACACCTAAATCTCGTCATCATGAGTCTCATGTTAAATAAGTGCCATAGTCCCTGAGGTTTCCCTGATCAAGAGAGACAGCTGGAGCAAGTTGTTGACCTTTGTCCACAAGTTCTAGTTGGGCCGTAGCAGGTTTCCTTCTAGCAGAAAGTTCCCAACTAGGTCAAGCGCAGACTGTCATATGACAGACTGCTCCGGTGGCTCAGGTTGCCTTTGTGCAGCTTGGGCTTTCCCTCTCAATCACAAGTTTCCTTCATGTCGGATGCACTGGAGTTAGTTAAAGTAGATAAAGGGGACCTTCGAGCAAATTCTCGAAGGTAGATGAGGTGGATCTCTATCCCTAACTTGTAGGTGAGATGGCCTACGGTTCCCTAACCCCTAGGGAGGATCCCTTAGTCCTATCCCACCATTTCTAAACCTACTTTATCCTCTTGGTCCTATAAATATGAAGCTCCTGTCCATTCCAAAGGGAGGAAGTCTATAGCACTTACATGCTGGTGGAATTAGCCTAGAAGATCCCTATCCATCCCTTGGGAGGCATACATTTCCTTTGGAGGCACTGGCTTGACTTATTGAAGGAGGATTGCAGCGTTAAGGCTTGGGTTGTAATCATCACTCTACTTTGTATTTGCTACTTCATGGACAGTAATATAATCTCTTTCCATAAATGTGTTCATGTTGATAGCATTTAGAGCTTACTTCCTTAACTGTTTGCTTAGATCAATTAGTGTTTAGATGTATTGTTACTGCTCTCTTTGTTTCTACATGCTTTGACAGGTTTTGCAGCTTGGATCTGACAACCGTGGAGATTGGAACAACAAAGAGGATCTGATAGATCTACAAATATGAAGGTAAGACGTCTATTAGACTCAATCTCTAATTGATCTAGGAAAGTAGTATTATGTTATGTTCCTATTTGTTCTAGATTCACTTGAACTAGGGAGATCACACTTGCGTCCGCTCGAGTAGATTGCCCGATAATAGAATGCTAATGTCTATGCAGTACTGTTCATCATTGCTATCACTGGTTCTCTATTTAGAATGTTTACTGTTAGATCTACTGTTGATTTGTTTACACAAGTTAAATGCAACAATCATCAACAAAATATAATGATAGGTGATAATTTCACTAAACTGTGACATTAGTTTCCTTCTATTTTCTGGGTATTTTGTGCAATGCTTTTCTTGTTGTGTATCTACCAAGATGATGAGAAACATCATGTCTATATACTGGTTTTTCTTTATGTCCATGTGATATGGTGTATGCTCACCGTGTTCTGCGTTTTCTGTTGGCAGTGGTTAATTACTTCACTGCCACAAAGTCTGAAAAGTCATTCACCGCCCTGCTGAGTGGCCGTCAAAACTCTAAAGAGCCAACCACCGTCACACCGTTTTGATTTTGTCATGTTGTCAAAGCTTCAAAGGGGCATCACACCACATCGATTTTTGAAGAAGCAATTACAACCTCTGTCACAACACATCGATTGATTATTGGGGCTGAGTATTACTTTGTTTTTGAAGAGCCATCCACTGACATGTTCCAGCTGGTCAGATGTTAAAAGGAGCAGCATGTTTCATCAGATTGCATAAGGGACATCACTGTTGCAGCACATTAAATTTTATAGGGACATTCACTAGCTCTATTGTATCCTGTCAAAGATCGAATGGGCATCCATCGTTCATGTTGCAGCTCATGAAAGGGCAGAGTATCCACACAAATTCTGAATAGTCAATTTTGGTTTAGATGCAGTGAAAGGTCAAACTAATTAAATGGATGACTATATTTCTGATGTATAAATATCGATGTAATCTTGGTTTTGATATGGAGAGACATGGTGAGGAATACAAATTCTGAATTGAATATGAAACAGAGTTTTAGCTCTGTAATCTTGCATCTATATTCCTCTCTGTCTTTATGAGTTTGTAAAATCATGGTTGAATGTTTAAATGATGTTTTTGCCATAGCATGGTAATTGTTTGAGTGTATATGATTGGCTGTGGAAGTGTGAAATTAACTTGATTGTTGAACATAGTATCAACCATTATTTATGAATGCAGGGGTTATCAAAACATAGCTGAAACAGTCAACTACAACAGTTTTGTAGATTATTGTTTGTTAAACAGTCAACTGCAACAGTCCTGTACATTACTGTTAGCTGAAACAGACAGCTACAACAGTCCTATAGATTATTGTTAGCTGAATTAATAGTCCTGTAAGTGAAAATTTCTGAGCCTAGTGATCTGTGTGTGTTGCTGTGAGTAAGAGAAACACTCCTCTGCCTTCCCACAGTGGTATCAGAGATGAGTGTTTATGTTTATTGTTCGTTGGTTCTGTGCTCACTTCATGAATGAGACGTATGATTGTATGTTGAACCTTTTGTGTTTTATTTGGAGATATTGTTTTTGAGTTTTACTCCAATGCCCCCACTTTTTTCTACAAATAAATAGCAGAAGTAAGTTTAGTTGAGCTCTATGTTGAAAGAGAGCCCTCGTGCTCCATTAAGTAAAGGTTGAGTCATTATTTAGTAGTTGAAGTCTGAAGCAAATGTTTCTTGTGTCGGCCATCTGTTGGTTAAGTTGTTCAATCCTGGTTGTGGCTTGTGTAAAGAAGAAAGGGTAGTAGCGCGTGGATGAAATTGATTTTGTGTTATGTCACTAGTGCAAAATGAGAGATAAGTGACAAAAAAAATGACCAAAATCCGCATATAAATGACCACTTTTGAGTTGGTGACCACTGGTAGCAAATTAGTGGCCATATATCACGCGACCAAAAATGTGGTCATATTTAGCTTGGTCATTTATAGCTTATCTTGTGGTCATATATTTGATCGTATATTTGGTCATTAATTTGGTAATATATTTGGTTATTAATTGTCACGTGATAAATGACCACTAATTTGCTACCAGCAATCACCAACTAAAAAGTGGTCATTTATATGCATATTTTGGTCATTTTTTTGGTCACTTATCTCTCATTTTGTACTGGTGGTCGTTTATATGCAAATTTTGGTCATTTTTTTAGTCATTTATCTCTTTTTAGTGGTTTCAGAATATATATATAGGGCACGGAGGAATCGAACCACTAACCTCCTGCCTACAAGGCAGGTGCTCTACCATTGAGCTAGTACCCTTAAATAGAATTCCTTATGGATTGATACGAGAATAAAATTTCCAACAGTTAACACCATCTTGTCAAATTATGGAAAATGGTCATACCTTGGTAAGAGACAAAGATTACCCAATAGTCACCAAAAAGGATTATCAATACCTTATCAATAATACGCCACACAATTATATGACATAATAAGTCAAGCAGGTGGATAAATTAAAATATTTGATGCTTTAAAATATATATTGTGCATTATAATTGACTTGTTCAAAACATAGCCATAAATGGACTGCACTTATGGACAATTCTCTCCATGAAATTTTCCCTTTCCATCTCTAAAGTTCAAATTTTTCACACTTGTTACCAATTCAACATCTTCAATTGCCATGCCTATATGGTGTAATGATATTCATAGATTAGGGAGCAGAGTAGACAACCACTACCTCTGTGATCAATGGGAAGAATAGAATGATAAAATATAAACAATGAATTTATATATTTTAATATATTTTGATGGATTTATATCTAAAAAACATGTAGGATGTTGAATTAGCTATAAAAAACATGGATTAAACCATATAACACCAATCATCTAGTAGTTATAACTTATAACGTTGTCATCAAACAATCAACCATAATAGCTTTTATAGGATCTTGGCAAATAAGGGGGGGTACCATAACATTGTCATCAAATTATCAACCTAGTAAAGGAGCTTTAAGTATAGGAGAGGTAGGGAGCGCCTCACGAGCGAGCTTCCGAAGGGAGAGAGAAGGGAGCAAGTTTCAGGAAGGGGGAGAAAATGAGGGTTTCGGGGGTGCTCCCATGCAACAGAGGTTACATGCAAAGAGGTATTACATATAATAAAAGATGTTACTGGATATACTATATTCCAACATGCAATCAGATCATATTAACATTAGGAAATATTAATATGTTACATGTAAAGAGGTATGCAATAATTCATGATGGTCCAAATATGAAGTGATGGAACATATAATAAGTGATGTTACTAGATATACAATATTACAATATGCAATGAGAACATACTAATATTATAAAACGTTGATATGTTTTTAGAATGCTCATCAAGTATGTTTTATGTACAAGAAGATTTTGCACATGCCCCTAGGCTTACTGAATCCCTATGATAACTGCAATGCAATAAGCAACATCTTTTCAATCATTGATGGAACTCATTGGTATCATTTTATATATTGGTAAAATTATATACACAATTCACAGATGCCCTAGATGCAGAAAACAAAACAGAAGATAAAACATATGAAGTCCAAGAGTGAACTGCTTTTCATTACATCTTTCCTCAGTTTAATGATCAAAACATCTAGAATTCAAAAGTAAAAAAATTCTATGTAAAGAAATAAGACTAATATTGTTTCAATACGCTTCCAACAAACAACAACTTTGATACTGATCCCAACAAATATTTCAATACAACGGCGTTGCATAATCAGTGGGACATTGACATCTTTGGTATCCCACAAAATAAATATTTTCCTTTCGTAAATCACACTTGGATATATCTTATCTTGAAACATAATGCGACCATAACATCTAATGAGAATTTCAAACATCCATAATATCACCTGGGTTCAATCCCACACAACGATGACTCTTTCTTCTCAAACCATATCACAATAAACATTACTAATAACAAGTCAATTTCCTCTATGGTCAGTAAAATCCAAAAGAAAAGAAAAGTACCAGCAACAATTTGCCACCTCTCGATGCATAGGACCAGAAACCTGCATTTATAAAAAAATGTTACATGAAACCTTAAATTCTAGTTTACTAAATATATCTAGCTAATAGACGAAAGAAGATATATTGCAACTGATTCTAGTAAAATTGCACCAAAGAAAGGCCATACAAACCTGTTGGAGAATTGCAAATGCTTCAGAGAACTCATATACCTCATTAAGCCTCCCCTAATATATAGGAAAAATGTCCACAAATTCAATACAATATCCTAGGGATTTTAGGATTACACCTCAAAACATAAAATATGTAAAGTATGCACTTGCGGAATGGGAAAGAAAATTCAATGCAAAATTTTAAAAATGCATTCTTAACAAAGAGGTCAGTCTATTGCAATTTGAAAAAATATCATACCTCTGCTAACTGAAGTTTGCCAGTTTCTATAAGATCACGGGCATCGGCACAAACAGGGGCATAGTGCTTTGATACTGCATGCATGTCTAATATGTACGATGTTTTTAATGGAGCCTCCGCATCAAGCTCATATATCCATGCAGCAATAGTTAAACCAACCTGACAGAAGCATAGGCTCACATTTAAAAGCTTCATAGACAATATTTTACTAATATAATATTATAAGAAATTAAGAACCCCATACTGGAATTATAACAGTACAGTTATAGTTACAACTTAAAAGACATCTTGCTTGCATAAAAAATCCAGTTGATAATCATATCTGGCATTTTATATTTCAAAGAATACAAATCTGAGCAAAATCCCCATCTCTATGAAAAAACAAAACCATAGCTGGTGTATTGGGCAAATAGTGTCTCCACAACAGACATAATGATTCATCGTCTAATGTTACTCAAACATAGTCTGCTATGAATTGCAACCGATGGCAAATACAAAAATATACTACAAAGACAAGCTGTAGACAAATACAGAACAAAAGATTCACACAAAATAGATATGGACAAAAAACAAAAGAATGGATCCTAGTCCAGTTCAGTTTCTGCAAGCCATTAAGCCCTCTTCCTTCAAATTTTTTAGTTTCATGCTCTTCCTATAACTCAAGGTTACACAAAAACAGCCTGAAAATGAAACTAATTAAGCAGGCTCTATAAGGTGCTTATTAAAAGTTGTACAGTTAGAAATTGGACTATACAATAGTGTAGCCAGATAACGTGATTTATGCCTCCACAATATGCCACCTTTGAAAGAGCCCATGTCAATCCAAATGTTACAAAAAGACTCAGTACAACTGATTAAGGAGTTTAAAGAGCATGGAAAGGAGGAACGGATAGTAAAGAGTATTAATTTATGAAAATGAATGAATAAAATTGATGACACTATGCCAAGGTTTTTATGTAGTAGATAGCACTTACCTGTGTAGAAAGATAAGTAAATTCGCAATCTTCAACGAATTCACAAAGATGAGACAAGCCACTTTCTTTTGCTTCAAGGATATCTCGTATGAGAATAAGAATAGAGTCCAAAATAGCTTTCTTATATTCAAATCCCCCTTCTTCTCGGAGTATATTACTTAGAAAGTTCATTCTGAAAGGTCATTTGACAAACAACATAATTATCAACTCTCCTCCAAAGGAAAGTGAGCAAAGATGGCACATAATTATCATTTTTGCACCTTTTTCTCTCAAGGCATCCATAAGAAAATAACATAACTTGATAAAGAGCCTGAGGATAAGCTAACAGATCTACAGAACTTGATAAAGAGCCTGAGGATAAGCTAACAGATTTATGTCTGCTCCATCCTCAGAGTTTCACCCACCTACAAATTAATTCTCAGCATTAGTGCCTAGAATGTGGTAAAAAAAATTCAACTTTGACTGGAAAGTTTTCCTACCAAATTGTGGCAGTTTTTGGTGTTTCACATTCTGCAGTAATGACTAGGGTTCTGATAAATATGGGTTTTTGAAAGGCAAATATCAAGGAAAACAAATATTCTTACTCAAGTCTTTTAATCATTTAGTTTGGGAATTTTTTAGTAGTATTTGGGTTTATTTTGGGTATTCCCAAAATTGGTAGTTTCTGTGTTTTTATGTTGCTGGTAACTTCTTTCTTGGATGGTTTGTGGTTTTTTCTACTGGTGCTCGTGGAGACTGTGTGCAGTCCACACTTTTGTATTAAAGCTATGTCCATATTGCATATAAATGTGAGCAGAATAACTTGGTAATACACTCCTTCCCATGACATCTGTGTAGGAAAGAGGAGAGAAAAACTGCCCCCTTTTGGGACTATTGCTGGTACCATTCTAATCTCTATTTTTTATATGCATTTAACTTTGTAGCAATTATCTCTAGCTAGAAATCCTAGCATCTTTGTTGTTGCTAGTCCACATAATCAGCATTCAGGCCTTTGAAGAACATTCTGCATTTTCTAAAAAAATATAAAGAGCAGTAATGGAAAGTACTCACAAGGAAAAAGAAATTACCAACACAAATTTAGTAAATAATATGCAAAATGACAGTTACCATCAGTAATTTAGATATACAAGAAAATACCTAGAAATATTTGTTGAAGATAGAACACTGTAGAAATGCCATCTTCGTTTTCCTTTTCTAATTCATTAATACTATACATAACAGTGTCCTTTTGTAATATGGAGTAAACACACTGCATTGTTAACAACTCCACTTATCAAGTTATAGAAGTAGTAAAAAAAAAGAGATAAACCATATTATGTGCCTCATAATACAATAGTGTTCCATATCCTTACCTGAATGAAAGCATTTCTCGCACAGGTTTTGTTGGCAGCAGATTCCTTTATGATCAGGACTAAATGAAGCCGCTTGATTTGTTGTCTCTACATTTAATATTGTACATATAGATTAGGCAGCTGAAGCATTGACAAAGTTCTAACTGACTGCATTTCTGGTGGCTATTTCAAAAGAACTCATATAGAATTCCAACAAAAAAGAGTTTCCAAGCATCCAATGTCCATTCAAGCAAAACATATCTCAACAGAAAATGAAAGCACAAGAATACCAGTTCTGGATCTTTGGGCCATTCGAGTTTGGAGAACAGTCGTCCTTTATTCGTTGATTTTGCCAGGATCCTCCAGGTGTCATAGTGCTCTCTGAGCATCCCACGAATATGATAGTTCAACTACCCAGTGATGGACATATTTATGAAACAAATTAGTAATATCTAAACCCTAAGCCTCTTTATAAAACAGCTAATAGAGTACCTTAAATTATACGAAAGAATATCATGGGTTACATCATCGTAAAGATCCTGGATGGCTTTCACAGCACCCTCTACCAAATCAGGTGTCTCATCATGTATATGTGAGAGAAATTTGCTTGTCAGGATAATCAAAATTGAAAACAACCAAGACTTTCAAGTCAAGAAAAAAGATACTGTATATCCATTGTCCAATAATCTGCTGTAAAGAAAGCCTATCCTGCACTATTTGTAATTTCCCTGCACGTGTAGCTGCTTTCCACCGCGGAGGCATGAATAACTTGATCACTTCACTTTCACAGTTGTTTGACTTTGAATAGACTTGTATACAGATTGCAAGATCTATAGATTCTTTTTTATGCTTAGCCAGTTTCTAACAGAGAATCATCCTTTCGATGATTAGTTGATCTATGTTTTTATTTCGGTATTCAACTCTAAGAAACTTGAGTGTGCTTCATAAGTTGGTCTTTTCTAGATCACTTCACATTTTGTCTTCTACACTAGTTGGTTCCCTTTCAAGGCAAACATTACATGTAAAGCTGAGAAATATGATCAGATCTCCTTCTCTTGGGCATCTACTAAACTCGACAAGGGATTCCAAAAAGAGAGGAAAAGGATATAATTATAATCGGAATTGAGGCCTTGCTCTCTTGGCCACTGGATAGATAAAAGTGTCCTTATTCAATAGAAAGTATCTAATTGTTCCAGCGGTGCACAAGAGCCAACCCAATATGGAGATATAACATAATGTCTTATACAATTTCTGCATCTTTATTACTGTAATTTAAAATCTCTGACCTTCCCACATATATGGATGTTCTTAAGTCTACCATCTTGTCATCAAATTATGTGAAATGTTCGAGGGTATATTTGAAAATGAAAAACAATGACGTGCATTCTATTGTTCTGCAGCAAAAATAAAACAGTAAATCAAATTGTACCAAAAGTCCAGTCAGTGCAGTGATTTTTAATAGCACAAGAGGTAACTTGGTCAGTTGAAAATCATCAAGAATAGACTCTTTGTGTAGACTGTCCATTATGTCAGAAAATATCCTGTCCACCCTGTAGTCAAAATTGCACAAATTTATTTCCTTAATCACATTACTAAGGCAGGATAGACATAAGTCCATCTATCTAATTGTCTACACCTGACCTTGAGCGATTGCACAGTGCTGGCCTATTTGACACTAAGAATGAAGCATAAGATAAAGTGACTTTAAAAGGTATCATGGACATCATACCATAATCTTACCTCATCATCCAGTATTTCTTTCAATATATTTTCCACACTGTAATAGCATTCCACAACTGCATATTTCATATACTCATCTTTGGAAATTCTTTCCCAGAGTTCCACCTGTGAATCTTTGCTTTCTACAGCCATTTCTATGGCCAGAAAAATCTGTCCAATTCAAAAAGTTTGCTAAGCTATGCTATTTTGAACAATGAAATCTACAGAAAGCATCTTCTTAACAATCTAACATCTCAAAGTTGCAATTTCGAAGAAATGAGAAAACAAATAACTCATTAGTTGAAAACATATTTAAATGACAAAAGTAAGGTGTAATGCATAGGTTGAAATAAACACCTTGCTGACCAAAAGGAAAAGAGGCCATTGTACTAAGGGTAAGCTTCCAGTATTGCCTGGGATAAGAAGTAACTCCATCTCCCTATAATCAACTCACATATTAACAGTATCAGCTCATCAAATCTATATATAATCTTCAATATTACTAAAGATGTATACAATACTCGTTGAAATGAATTATTAAACTGACCGATTCACAATATAATCTTCCTCACGTATGCTCTTGATAATTTCATTCCAGAATGGAGAAAATATGGCAGCATAACTCTTTTTGGCTTCAGTGGATGCCTTCATGAAAATACAAAACAACTGGAGATTGACCTTGAGTGTCAGGAGTACTGGGGGTAAGAGAAATCTCAGAGGACAAACTGGTCACTTGGTCATCTCCTAAGTCCAGGGGAGGAGGCTCCAAAGGCAGAATTATATATGTAAAACCCAACGAGAGAGGGTTGGGTTCAATAGATGGGGGTCTTCAGGGATGTCCTCAACAGAAACAATCAAGTCGAAAGGAATATGGGAACCTAGAACCACAGAGGCCTTCATATTGATGGCCAATTTTTTTCTGGAGTTGAATTTGTTCCTGGTGGGTCTTCCAAACTTTTTTGCTAACCTTGGGTGCAGCTCCTTTGAGCGGACCTTTTGAGTTCTCAATTTTTTTTTTCTTCCTCATACTGGATGGTTTCCTTCTGAATGGTTCTATTAATGGTATGCTCTACATTTGAAAGGGACATTCTTATAATCCAAATCATGGCAATGGACCCTAGCTTCAGTTTTGATAGTAATTTTCTCCGTAATGGATCTGCTGAGATCTAGGGTAACGCGTTCTCATTTTCTTTTTAGAAGTCAATTGGGATGGTTGGATGAAAGAGCCTAGGCCATCACTGTTCTGATTCAAACTGTAATATTTTCAAAACTTGAAGGGCAGGAATGGCAACCAAACCCAAACCAGGTTTTTTGATACGATATCAACCATAGGATCAAAACCTGTTGTTCAATATGTCATATACAAACCAGCCAGCTTAAGAAAACACAAACCTCTTTGAAAAATCCTTTCGTGATCAGTATGCGAGGAGAAGATTACCAGGAAGTACCCTCTACTGATCGAGCCCTGGAATTTAGGTTTGACAAACTCTTCCACAATTCCCACAGGATTAATCTGAATCACAGGATCAGTTTCACTACTATCAAGAGTCAAGACATCCTTGCTTGGTTTGGGAAGGAACAACCTCCTGCATGTCTCTCTCCTACAAAAAGGCCATTTGGTCTTCCTGAGGGCACCTTTGAAAGCATGAATTTTCTGTCTATTTGGTGCAATAGCAGCCCCTTGCTCTTCACTTCGCTTTGCCCTAGCATATGTATTATTTATAACAGTTTTTGCTGGTAATAATTTAGGTTAAATATATGTGAAATGTTAATCAGTTTGGTATCCATTGTATAATGTTGAAAATGCATACTAGCTCGTTTTATATTTTATGAACATTGGTCTATCTCTGATTATTTGTAATTGTTATTGTATCTTTACAGTCAACCTGCCTGGCTGTTTGTTTATCCCTTATAGTTGCCAAAACATTTGTCAGGGTATTCTTTACTTTATTTTTTCAATCTCACATACTATGATTATTCTGATTGGTTCACTAACATTCACTGAGGGTGGAATTCCTGTCATTAGTTGGGGTGTTACCCTTTATGAACCCTGTAGGTTAGAGAATTGCGATATTGGATGTCTCTAAAGATTTCCTAATATTACATGTCAAGTGCCACTGTGGATGGATTCAATAGTAAAGTTAAATTCTTTTGGAATACATTATGATATTTTGGTCACTTTTGGGGATGAGTTTTGCAAACCACCCTACCTAAGGCTGCAAGGATTTCTAACAAACAATTACATCTACTACTGCTGCTTTGTGTGATTTTTCCTGTGACATGGCAGAAGCACAATGTCTATAATCCTTTATTTCATAGCGTAGCGAAAATTATATATTTTCTTGTAAGATGTAATAGAATTTTTTTACCTTCTATTCCATGTTATTTTTGTTTTGAATTGCTAGGTGAACTAGATATTTCTTTTCCAGTGATTTAAGCAGTGCTCTATGTGAGATAATGTAGACAGATAAGGCTTCTCTACTCGCAGAAGTGATTGATCATGTGAAGGACTTGAAGCGTCGGGCTTCTGAAATAGCTCAAGTAAGTCCTGTACCAACAGATGTAGATGAGCTGAAAGTGGAAGAAGATGGAGCTATTGAAGAGGGAAATATATTTATAAAGGCTTCTCTTTGTTGCGATGATCGGCCTGATCTCATGTCTGATTTAATCCAAACTTTCCAGACCCTTGGGTTGAGAACTGTCAAAGTTGAGATTTCTACTTTGGCTGGAAGGGTTAAAAATGTGTTTCTTGTAACTGATAGTGAAAAAGACTTCGAAGAAAGCCAGAGAAGGCTATCAATTAACACTATACAGGAAGCTTTGAGGGTAGTAATGGAGAGGGCTGCTGCAACTGGTGAACTATCTGCAGGAAGTTTAATCTCAAACAAAAGGCAAAGGATTCTGCCATTTGATGCTTGAAGTGCTTTACACTGTTTGCCAATTAGTTGCATAATGTTGATTGCAGTTATGTTTCACAATAGCATGATGTTGGATGGTGCTCTTTGTGAGAAGCTATCGCTACTTATCTGTGGTTTTCAGTACTTCTGCAGGTTTCTCAAAAGTGGTTGAATATTGCTCAGTCAAACACATATTCTAGTGTGTTCCATTGTATAACTTGGTAAATATTATCTGGTTGGATGAGATCATTCTTGTACTCGTTTCTACTTTGGGGGTATATTAAGTGGTAATTGTGCGTAAAGAAGAGTCTATTGCTTGGCTGAGGAAAATGTGGTTCATGTTTCTTTGGATTGTATCTAGGATAGGGGAACATCCTTCCAAGTATTCTCCAACTGATCAACAGATCAGATTATTCTTTCATTACCAAACAAGAATAAATAGCAATGCCCAAAGAAAACAAGAAACATCAAACACTACAACCAGAGAAAACCCATAACGTCTTAAGCAACAACAGAAATCGGTCAGGGATTGTCCCAGCATGCTCAGATTTATTCTTGTGCCTTGATGTGATTCGTGGATATGATCTCAGATGTGCTTGTGCAAAATGGGTCTTTGGCACAAGCACATCAAAGTACCACATCCATTTTTGCCCTAAGTCGTCTGTAATCTCTGACTGCCATATTACTTACAGGGTTCGATACTTCTGTTGGAACATTAAGCGCAGAGATCGAATTGCTTCCACAACCACAATATTGAACTCATCTACTATATCGGGCATAAAATTCGTGATTTGCTTCATCAAACGATCCACACTCGACTCATTTCCTGTTTTCAACAATGTAGTAATAGCCAGAGTGGCTATGCTCAGGTTTTGATCTGAGATCAGGCTCTGCAATATTGATGGTGCTTTTGCAGGACGGATCCACTCTTTTCTTTTATCCAAGAAAGAGTAAGAAGGATTTGACTCTATTTACTAAAGACAGAGGAAGAAGCATACCCAGGTCCAGTCTTAGCATGACAGATCAATAAAAAAATATCCTGATGGATATTCGACTTTAGCAAGATGGAGTACTGGATAATCAAGCCTTGGGCCTGTAGTACCCCGCAAGATTTCCTAACAGGATATTCAACTGACCTGGGAGTAAATGAGCCCGGTTAGAGACTCGACTAGGCCCTTATTTTAATGACTAACTCGTGACTTGGGGAGTCGAACCCCATTTCACCATTGTACTCTTTGTTACTAATGAGTTTTAAACAATTTAAAGGATAGTTTTTTATATTCAGGGCATCCTAGCTTCTAGAGAAGTTCTCTTTTGACAGAGTGCCCAAAATTCTGCCAGATCAGTGCTCTTAGATGTTCCCGTGGGATTTCCAAGGTCGGAAATAAAATCGGATAAACATGGAGTGAGTTATGGCTTTAAAAATTCTGTCGCCCTCCATATCAATATTGCAGTTTGTCAAATTTTCCAGAAAAATTACATATCAATCAAACTCCCTTCTATCACACAATGTATTCGAGATTCCTAGAAAATATGTTAAATTGTAGACATTGAATTGCTGGAGATAAAAGTCAAATCAAATTTTGATGCCTCATAAGAATATCAAACTCTAAATGTTAAAAAACCCTAAATATACAAACTGCAGTTACTAGACAAGCCTGAGAAAAGTAATTGTTGATTTTTAGATGCACTGAGTAATTATTCTATGAGGGACTAATTGAAGTAGATTTTAACTTTACTGCAGTAAAAGCCCTCGCACGCCAGAATTTGCCCAACAATTTCCATGCGAAGTAGTTACCTTCTCAAACCCAAACCTAAACCCCTCCCCTCCTGCCAAAACCAAAAATTTTGGTGTAAAATCCAGGTTTCACGACTGCCCTGAATCCCTTGGTGGTCGTGTTCATGGGTATTGCGGGTATGGACCAAGCAGGGGTTTTGGACAGCCCTGCCATAAACATGCCTGTTTTGCTTTAACGACTTTTTTTTATTTTATTTAAAATATATATATATATATATATTTTTATATAATTTTGATTTTGGGATGGTGAAATTCTAGAGTTTGAATTCTCTTTTAAAACAATTTGAAATAAAATTGAAAGGTTGGAAAAATAATAATTATTTAAATTATAAAGTAGAATAATAATGTTATTTTTATTTTAATTTAAGTTATGTGTGATGTTGTGCTAATGATTTAAGTATATTTCTAAAATATAAGGTTTATATATTTAGACTTTATGTCATTTCTTTATTATATATTTGGAATTTATCTCATTATTTTATTATAAAGAGAGTAATTTTATTATTATTTTCATTTTATTTATATTTATATTTTGTTTTTTTTAATTGTTATTTGCTACATAGTAAGAAATTGAAAGAATTTGGAGAATGAGGTTTGATTTTAGGAAAATGCCACTTGGGCCTCTTTTATAGATGCCATTAAAAAAAAATATTACCTTGTGGTAAACTATGGCGATTAGTACGCAAGATAGAACACACTGTGTCAAGAGAGAGACCAAAGAGTGTTGGAGAACACCAACAACTTCCATACCTTGTGAACAAAGATGGGTATTGGAGACAGTGTCACCTGGTTTTGAAATATCGTAGTGTCCTCCATCAGCTATTTAAAATAATATATATTATTTTATAAATAACAATTTTGCTTTTTTATTTAAAACAAAATATGAGTTTTCATTTGAAGATAATATTTTGGGAATTCTATTAGGGGTTTGTAATTTCCTAAGGTGAATTTATGTTCATTTTTTCCCATGGTAAAACTATCATTAAAAACTACAACTCTTAAGGCATGGCATATAAACATATCATGGATATTGATGGCTTTAGAAAGGATATCAGTTCTCACATCTCTAGTACTTTAGAAAAAGTGCAGATGGTGGAATGAACACATAATAGTTAATGAGTTCCACAATGATAGTTAATCAATTCACAATATTGTGACCACTAAGAAATATTTTTCACTTCCGATTTTGGGTAGAAGATAAAAAATTCAAGAAATCCTAGCTAAAGGACCATGACCATTTTATTAAACTGATAGTTTCTCCTTATGGTTATCTTTTTTACATGACGCTGCTTTTGGGTAAATAATAACAAATTCAAGAAATCCTAGCTAAAGGAACATGACCATTTTATTAAACTGGTAGTTTCTCCTTATGGTTATCTTTTTTACATGACACAGCTAGCTGATAGAAAATTTTTCTCAAATGGTGGAAACTTCCTTACCATATAATATGCAAAATTATCTAAAATCTTTTTTGCAATGAGAAAAACTTTGTTTTGTTCCTAGTCTTTGGAAGTGCATTGTTTCAATAGTTATGTAATTTTAAGTTTTTAGAAAGGAAGATATGAATAATATCCATCGACCTATTGACAATTCGACTGCTAGAAAACTGTTAGGTTCCATTAAACACCATCTATGTCGAAGTACAACAATTCATTAAGAATTTCACTATAAACCACTCGCTTCTCCTTTTGAACATAAATCATTGCATATAATACTGCTAATTAATTATTCAAAATTGTCCCCTAATTCCTAGATGAACTATATTTGGCAAGATATTTTGGGTGGTCGACAAGGTTTACAATTGAGAACATGACGCTTACCTTGTTGCCTATATTGGGAAGAAATGGTTTGTAGCTTGATAAACGTAAACCAACTTTACTAAGGAATCTTGAGAATTATCACTAACACAAAAATAATATTGTATTTGGGTTTGTGGAGGTACGTACGTGATCATGCTATATTCAATTCTAATTTATATGTGATATTATTGAATAATATTATATAATTATGATCATTAATATTATATACATGGTTACAAAATTATGGCTATGGGGTACATTAGTGGGTATAATTATAATTATAATTATGATGTTAGTCATCAACGTCACACTATCATGCAGAATATGCAGGTGTCTCCTAATAATTATCATGACGTCACCATGATCAGTAACGCTAATTATTTGGTGTCAATGGTTGATCTGTGACACATGAGGGGGTCTACAATTGACTAAATTAAATTTAGTCAATTATACAAATTCATTATCAAAATTGTAATTTTCCATTATCGGAGTGACATAACTAAAAATGACCAAATAAATGACCAATTGTTATGTGGTCATTTTTAGTTTAGTTCTTATCCTGTGACCAAATTGGTCATTTATCTTGGTCATTTTTAGTTTAGTTCTTATCACGTGACCAAATTGGTCATTTTTAGTTAATTCACTTCAAATTTATCAATTTTGGTTATTTATCCCTTGACAAAGCAATGGTGACCAAATTTTTTGGTCACCTGGTCATTTATCTCTCATTTTGTACTAGTGTGTGTTCCCTCAGACAGAGGTTGAGCAGTTGAAAGGAAGAAATTCTTCCTAGTTGAGAGATCCCATATAGTTTAATGGTAGAGCAGTTTGAATTCCACTTGTTTGGTTTGAGTTGAAGCCTGTATGCGTGAAAGAGGACCAGGAGGCCGTATCCAAGTAATTTTTTTAAAAATTTCGTGCAAGTATTTATTTGAAGACAAAGACATGGGGAAAAGCAGAAGGCTTAAATGCATGAAGAAGAACGTTGTTAATGCAAAAGAAGTTGGTTTTGCCATAGCAGAGATATTAGGAGACGCCACTGTGGAACCTGCTGAAGTAGAGGAATTTCAAGAGAAGGCAGAGGATACTGAAGTAAATGAAGTTCAAGAAAAGGTAGAGGATGCATGGAGCAGTATCTATTATCCACCTCCATATTTCTCAAGTATAACTTATGAATGTTGGTCAGTTAATATGAAAAATTTCTTGGATTGTAGAGGTTTATGGGATTTTGTTGAGGATGGAGTTAAGAAACCCTAAGATGAGGCAAAGGATGCATTTGCCTTGTACTACATCCAACAAGCTCTGGATGATAATATTGTTTATGTAATTGTTGAAGCAAACACAGCTAGAGAATCCTAGGAAAGCTTGAAGATAAAGTTTGATGTAAGGGGGATATATATGGATGAGTTATAGTCTGTTAATATATCAGAAGACAAATTTGCCGAAGAAGTAGAAGATAGTCAAATTATTTGGGAATCTCACAGTTGTGTTGATATACCAGAGGATGAAAATGGTGTTAAAGCTAAATATGAAGATGAGGTTGTTGTATCTTGTATGGCAACAGGAGAATTTGAAGAAGTTGAAATTTCTATTGATAAAGGTGTTGATGTAGTTTCAAATTTAGATGTCACTTAAGTGAATTGTGAAAATGATGGAATGGTTAACATGTAGAATTTTGATAAAGATGATAAATTACTCATGTGTGAGGAAAAAAAGAAGTATTTGTGCAAGAAGAGTCCTTGATGGACACGCCCATGAAGGCATTTAAATCATGCATTGAATTTGAAGCTTGCGGACATGTAGGTACAATGAATCTAGAAGACCAACCTGAAGGTGTTGAGGAAGTCAAAGACCAAGTTGCGCTTGAAATAATTTACAATAGTCATGTTGCATAAAATGAAGAGTGTTGCACTCATCCATTTGGTACACATAAGGAAGATGATAAAGCTATTGGTGAAAAATACATTTATGAAAATGGTGTATCTGTTGATGGAAAAAGTGTTGGTGATATTTTTGAAGAAGAATCTGTAGCGATATTGAATGGTGCAGATAAGGACAGAAAAGATAATGATATTTATTCTAATAATTTGTTTGTTAGTGATTGTGCAGGTACAAAGGAATAAAATGATGAATTCTTGGCTTGTAAGTCAAATATTGAAGGTGAAGTAACTGCCAGTGTAGAAGTTTGTTCTTTGAGTATTCCAAAGATGTATGTTGCTAATGACAATTATGAGGAAGGTTCCAAAGAAGCAGCCAGTATCTATGAAATTTACCATGGAGACGTAATGGTCAATGATGATCATGATGATGGAATGAATAGTACCATACCAACAATATGTGAAGCAACATCATAAGCTAAGAAATATAAAGTGCACTATGTTGAAGTGCTTGAACCTGTTTATGAGTTTTTTGAAAATATTGATGATTTTAATTTTGTTGAAGAATTTGATAAAATTGTTGAAGAATGCACAGAAGTTGCAGCAATTGAAGTAGAAGGAATCTATAATGATGTTGAAAATAAAAAGGTTGATGATTTGGTGATTGCAGAAGCAGTGATAGAAAAAGAGTTGCATAATGATAGTACTCATGATGTTGTATGTTTTGTTGCAGACAGAGCAACTGAAATAAGGAATGATGTTCTTGATGAATAGTTGAAATTTTTGGAAGAATGGCTTGAAAAGCCAAGATATGATGATAAAGATGTTAGTCTTGTTGCAGAAGCAGATATGGAGAAAATTGATTGCCGTGTTGCAGAAGCAAAGGCATATTTGAATGAAGAGATAGTGACTGCTCTCAGAGAAGAACAAAATGAAAAGAACCAATATGGTTCAGATTATGATAATTTATATAATGTTGAAAAAATGTTTGAATGTGCAGGTGAGCAACCAATTAAAGATGATATTGTAAATGATGAATTTGATTTGAATGAATAAAATTGAACCAAAGATTAATTGGTTGAAGAATCATTTGAAAAGATCTTCATGTCATGGAGTCCTGAAGAAATCAGGTATTATTATCAATTAATGTGTCTACAGAATGTCATTGAAATAATTACTCTTAGTAAAGTCAAAGATAGCTTGTGGGATCTTTGTATTCGTACATTACAGTATTTAGAGGAAAAGATTTGGATTGAAGTCCTTGGCATAAAGGACATTGAAAATTTGAATGATGGTAAGCAAATTGAAGAATGTTTTGCAGTTGAAGTTGATCATAATGAATTTGAGGAATCAAAGAAAACAATGAAGGTAAAGAAGAAAGTGAAGATGAAGAATTAAAAGTATTCTTGGTATAAATTTTGGCATTCTAAGCCAAGTAATGATGAAACCGAAGTTGAGAATGATGCAATTGAAATTATGAATAATGATTGGTTTGCAAAGTCCAAGAAGGTTGAATGCAATGGTCTTGATGGTGAAGTAAATGATGAAATATTATATTTTGAACAACCAACTGAAGATGAGGAGAACAAGTATCATGGAGTTGCTGAGCAAAAGGAGTCCAAATTGTTAAGATCCAAAGTAAAAATGGAGAAATGGCTGAAGCCACGAATGAAGCAAGAGCTGAAGAAGATCAAGGTAGAGATGAAGATAAAACATAAAACAAAGTTTATATGTTTCAAAGTTTGGAGTTGAAAGAAACAAAAGAGAGGCACTAGTATGTTCCGACAAAGAATGTGAAACAAATTTTTGAGTCGTTTTTGATATTGATGTAAGACTTGATGAGACTTAGACCAGTAGGAAGTATAGTTGGAATGTTGTTTTGTAAAACATTAGTTGCTTGTGTTTGATGTATTTTGAGTGAAGTAATTAAGAGGGAGAATGTTGGTAGTAGTTAATTACTTCACTGCCACAAAGTCTAAAAAGTCATTCACTGCCTTGTTGATTGGCCGCCAAAAATCTGAAGAGCCAACCACCGCCACACCATTTTGATTTTGTCATGTTGTCAATGCTTCAAAGGGGTAGCACACCACATCGATTTTTGAAGAAGCAGTTACAATCTTTGTCACAACACATCGATTGATTATTGGGGTTGAGTATTACATTGTTTTTTGAAGAGCCTATTTTGAAGAGCCATCCACGGACATGTTCCAGCTGGTCAGATGTTAAAAGGAGCAGTGTGTTTCATCAGATTGCATAAGGGACATCACTGTTGCAGCAAATTAAATTTCATAGGGACATTCACTAGCTCTATTGTAGCCTGTCAAAGATCGAAGGGGCGTCCATTGTTCATGTTGCATCTCATGAAAGGGCAGAGTATCCACACAAATTCTGAATAGTCAATTTTGGTTTAGATGTAGTGAAAGGTCAAGCTAATTAAACGACCGACTAAATTTCTAATGTATAAATATCAATGTAATGTTGGTTTTGATATGGAGAGACATGGTGAGGAATAAAAATTCTGAATTGAATATGAAACAGAGTTTTAGCTTTGTAATCTTGCTTCTATGTTCCTCTCTGTCTTTATGAGTTTGTAAACTCATGGTTGAATGTTTACATGATGTTTTTGCTATAGCATGGTAATTTTATATGATTGACTGTGGAAATGTGAAATTAACTTGATTGTTGAATAGAGTATCAACCATTATTTATGAACGTAGGGGTTATCAAAACATAGTTGAAACAGACAGCTACAACAATTATGTATATTATTGTTAGTTAAACAGTCAGCTGCAAAAGTCCTATAGACTATTGTTAGCTGAAACAGTCAGCTGCAACAGTCTTGTAGATTACTGTTAGCTGAAATAGTCAGTTGAAACAGTCCTGTAGGTGAAAATTTCTAAGTTTAGAGACTTGTGTGTGTTGCTGTGAGTAAAAGCAACACTCCCATGCCTTCCCACATTTTCTACGTGGACAGTGATGACCTAGCCTTCACTTTTCTCTAAAGTTTTAGTTTCTTTTTACAAATTTGCTGCAACTTAATTTCTCAAATGCATGTGCTAAGAAACGTGGGAAAATATTGGAATGTTTACTTTGGAGATCTGTAGTTTCTTTGATTATGAAATTTAAATGTGTTGCTCATAATATGGGCTTTTAGCTTAGTTGTTTTCTCCTGGTTTGTTTCTCTTTTCTTCTAATTATAGGTTGATGTCTTATTTCTCATTAATGTGTTTTCAATTTAAAGGGCATTAGCAGAGATGTTTCGATAGTTTATCTTGCTTCTTTGTACATATTGTTTTCTTTCTAATTTATAATTCCCAGGATGCAAGTAATTAGAAATTTTAAAAGATATTGAAATATAGTCTCAATGCAATGCTATGCCACCGATATGTCTGTGTCTGTGTACGCGATTCTCATCAATGATCAGTATGTCCTTTGTGTAGAAGACTTTCTTCTAAATTATTTGGTTTGTTTTTTCATCTGAAATTTGGGAGAATATTGCAATGTTTACTCTCACGATTGATTGTTATTTTGTAAGGAAAGTTGCATGTGATATTCATACATTTTGATTAAACACATATTTATGTCAATATATGTTAATCTCCATATATTTTACCACTATGAAATGTTTCAATTAGAATTTTTTAACACCCATGTGCGCTCAATCTCCCTATCTAGGGATTTCTTCACACTATGAAATGTTTCACTTTGAATTTTTTAACATCCCACATGTGTTTAAGCTCAATCTTGGGATCTTTTAAAATGTCTCACTTAGATTTCCTTAACATTTCATGAGTCATTAATCTCAATCTTGGTATTTTTAACACTTTGGAGTAGCAAAGGCACTTGCTATTCTGCAGAAGTATTTCTGTTGGCCTACACTTAAAACTGACGTCAACAAGTACATTCGATCATGCGTGGTTTGTGCCATTGCTAAACCACCTAATCAACGACAGGGATTGTACACACCTTTTCCAATTCCTAGTCGACCATGGGAATCTATTTCTATGGACTACTTGACAAGATATCCTACTATCAAACATCAGCTTGATGCGATCTTAGTAGTAGTCGATAGATTTTCCAAGATGGCCATTCTCATACCATGCAAGAAGACAATGACAACACAACATATTGCTCAACTCTTCTTCACACATGTTTGGAAACACTTTTGTTTACTGACAACCATCATTTTCGACCGAGAGGCCAGATTTGTCAACATCTTTTGGAAGACCCTTTGGCAACAGCTAGATAGGCGACTCTAGTTTTTGACAACTTTCCATCCTCAAACAGATGGATAGACAAAAGTTGTGAATTGATTGGTTGTACAACTGCTTCGCATGTACAACCACAAGCATCGACGAACATGGGATGAAAGTCTTCCATACATACAACACAACTACAATTGTGCTCAGGAAAAATCTATGGGAAAGAGTCCATTTGAGATCTATTACGGATTTCAACCCTCAGTTCCTATAGACTTGATCATCTCCTCGACACAGCCAAAATCCGACACCGAACACAACCAACGAGAAATTGACAAAGCATTGAAGTTTCGAGAACAGATATATGACATCCAGCGATAAGCACATGACATGTTGTGATGAACAAATGTGAAATATAAGGTCCGACACGATAAGAATTATATCCCTCATTCATTCCAAATTGGGGATAAGGTCTGGTTACATCTTAAGAAGGAGCGCTCCACCATTCCATACAAGAAGTTGAAACCTTTGCGATATGGTCCATACAGTATTCTTCAGCAGATTGGTGAAAACACTTTCCAACTCGACATTCCTACATGCTTGGATCTTCATCCAGCCTTCAATGTGGATCTACTTCGACCATACCATGCACCACTATTGGAACATAATGACTTACCGACAACAGAACCCGATGAAATCCATCCAGATGTTCAGGAGCCTCTTCCTTGCGACACCATTGTGGGACGCCGAGTACGCCATACAAGGACGAACACAATTCCCTTGTTTCAGGTTTCTAAAGCAGGACAGATACTAGCACAAGGAATGTGGTACATTGCTACTGAACTAACTGACAAGTTTCCTCACCTTCACGAGCAAACAATGGAAACCATTGTTTCTTAAGTAAGGAGTTTTGATCCATATTGCAGTTGGAATTGTTGTCGAATGATGACATCTACTGCGACAAGTCATTGTCATTGAGACAAATCCGATGAGTTCGACTTCGACATGAATTTCACAACTTCGCACCTTCGACACATTCAACGACCTCACAGTTTCGCGACGTCAACATGCGACTTACGCAACACCGAATTGTGACTTGCGACTGTCGAAATTCAATAGGCTGTCTCTCTGCCTTCCAGTCAACTGTAACGGTTGAACTGCTGAATCGTTATAAATTATTTGTAACTGAACGTAACGGGAATGCACCCAAACATCTTAGCACTCTATATATAAGAATTTAAACTATTGTAATATACATATTATCAGTACGGATATTTACATCCATTAATAGAGATATCAGTCTGCATTCTTGCATATTATCTGTGTGTATTTGTGTTTATTTGCATAGTGTAATCCTGCTTGCTTATTCTATTTATTATGCTTTCGTCATAATAGATCTGACTCATTCATTCGAACTATTGTCCCCCTCATGCTTCCTGGCCCTGAGTGGATCATATTGATTACAGGAAACAGTCTTGCTTCGATCGACACTATAAAAATTTCTTTACACCAAGCATTCGATATGAGTGATTTAGGCTTATTGAGGAAATTTATTGGTCTTGAGATCTCTCTGAATTTTGATGGGATTATGATATCTCAGTTAAAATATGCTTTGGATCTTCTAAATAATTTCAATACGGAAGAATGTAAAGCGGCACCATTCCCATTCCTCTCAGGAATCAGCCTTGAGGATGGTGATTCTACACCATTGGTGGATTCTACACTATACAGACAGTTGATTGGTAGTATTTTGTATCTGAAACACTATAGGAATGATATTTCTTATGTCGTGAGTGTTGTGTCAAGGTACATGCATCATCCCCATGAGATTCACTGGAAGGAAGCCAAATGGATCTTGCACTATGTGCAGGGTACGAGACATTTTGGCATACACTATGTTGCTGATTCCGATCTTGACTTGGTTGGACTCACTGATTCATATTGGGAGGGTGATAGCATTGATCGTAATTCCACTTCTGGATATGTTTTCATGATTGACACAGGGCCTATTTTCTGGTCAAGAAAAAAGCAGGCCGTCATTTCCTTATCTTCAGTAGAGGTAGAGTATCGAGGAGCAGTCAATGCTTGCATTCAGGTAGTTTGGTTACAGGGTATTCTAGTAGAGTTTGATATTGATAGCACCACTTCTAATATAATATTTTGTGACAATCAGAGTGCTATCAAGATATCGGCAGATACGGTTCAGAGACATAGGACCAAGCATATTGAGATCCACATGCACTACATCCGAGATCTTGTGCATGACAGAACCATTGTATTGCAATATTTCCCTACAGAAGAGCAAATTGCAGACATCTTCACCAAGAGCTTCACTGAGAATAAGTTCTCTTACATATGCTCACTATTGGGGGGGAGTTCTACTATGGTGAGGACAGATTAGATCCTTTACTGTTCAGTTTGAAAGGGGTTTTTCTTTCCCATTGGTTTTTTACATCTTTCCTCACTTAGATTTTTTTAGCATTTTTAGGATTATTTATGTACTAGGTGACCTATTGCCTTTGTTGCTAGGGCCCTTTTATTTATTTTTACTCCTCCACATGAGATTATCTTAAGGGGGGGGTGTTGGATCATTTTCCAACCACACATCATTTATTTGAGCTTCACAGCTTAATTTTCCACTTATCCTAAGTATTTTGACTCTATCATGTGCTTGCATCATCAGTAGATCACAATTTCAGTAAACTGGGCCCCCTCCTACATTCCGGGAGTCAACTGGGCCATCATTATCAGTTAACTGGGCCTCCTCCATCATTCAGGGAGTGATTTGCATGACTAAAGCGCACTACTCATTCCAACTGACAACATTTACTATTTTATTCAACCAACTGGAGACTAGAAGGCACCCTACTACACTGGTTGACTTCATCTAGTGTTATTTTCACCTACTATTCAGTTAACTGCAGACAGAAAGGTGCCCTCCCCTATTTTGGGCATTCAGTTGAGTTTTGGATTCAGTTAGACTTAGTTGTACAGTTTCGGAGTCTGATAGATTCAGTTTCATAGTAGTTAAGTGGTTAACTGAGGTGTTGAGTGGTGTTAACTGCCAAGTAAGCCACTCTCATGCATTCAATTTGAATGACCTCTTTGGAATTTGAATTGCTTGGCTTATTGTAGCCATTGTTACACATTGTAATTAATCTTCTAAGTTTATGACAATGCATGATCTGCTGCAAACCTTTTGCATCAGTGTTTTGACATATTATTTTCTACATGCATCTCTAGTAATTATTGTCTCTGTTTCATAGACTTGTTGTGCTTAGATTTTACAGTCTTCACTATGGTAGGCTTGGGACTAGGTTTGGAAAGCTTAGGATTGCTTGGGATCAATTGTCTTTTATAGAACTTGAATTAGTTTCTTGAATATAACATTGCATCTAAAATGACCCTCAATTGTGTGCACTCACCCTTAAGATGCATTTTTTTAAGAATTTGATTGGTAAATATCTTTCTATGGTGCTTTTATTTTATTGTTTACTTGTATACATTACAGGGTATTCAATATAATCATGTCTCCTTCTAATAAAAGTATGTCTCCTTTTAATGAAAGTAGTATTTTTGACGAGGTTCAAGGCCTAAGAAGGTTAGCACGACAACCATTTAGAAAATAGAAACAACAATTTATAAAATAGAGAGAATGAGTAAAAAAAGATAGTGAATGACATAGATTGCAAAGGAAGAATCATTCCCAACATATGAATCCAAAACAAAAGGAAGAAAAAGGGCACAACTAAATAATAAGAGAGAAACAAGTATGGAAGATATATTGAATAACCTTAAAACTTCACAAAACTTGATTATTGCTTTATTACAATTCAATATTTTGATAATTTCAATAATTTTTTTAAAATATTAGGTGAATTGATTTCAATGTGGCAATTTTTCATTTTTAAGCAAAATGGTTTTGATGTAGACACTACCATTGTAACCATTATAGATACATATAAAAACCAACATAGATACATCTTAAATCTGACTCTATCAAGTGCCAAAAGAGTTCAAATCTGTTGAGGTGTAAACCTTTCCTCAGTTTAGGACTCTAAAAGGGGTTTCCAGCTCAAGGGATATGATCCCTATTGGCGCTTGTTAGAACTAGAGTTAAGATGGATCTATGTTGATGTAAAATCAACCAACATCTTACTCGATGAATAGTTTGAAGCTTTAAAATTTTGGATAACTGTGGATTAGAAAATATTATGGATCACATGGAATCACATGTGACTACAATTATTTGGGGTAATTTTGGGAACACCGAGAGGAAGCCACAAGATTAATGTATTTGGTTTTGGCATATTATTGTTGGAACTCATTACAGGTGGCAAGTGTATTTGGATAACTTTTTATATTAACATGGAGTATACCTTTTAATCCCCAATTTGAGTGCTCCAACAAGAGACATATGGGCTTCCTTATTTGTTGTTGTAGTCATATGATTGTTTAATATTATGTTGTTGAAGGTGGTCACTTCTACTTTTCATGCCAACACTTTCTTTGACATAATCCATAGTCCATTCTCCATCAATATGTATTAGGGATTCTCTAATGGCCTCCTATAATGGAGATTCAATAGAGCCAGAGGGATGATATGAATCTCCCCAAGTCCATTACTATTGATCACAATATTCCCATGGGAGGATTTAGGTGAGATACACATGTATTGGGGAAAACAAGAGGAAAGGTTGTGATGGGGATAAGGAAAATGTAACGACCATTGTCATCAATGTGGAAGTGCTCCACAAGTTGAATAAGAAAAATCTGTCTGCTTGGAAGATAAAGAGATTGATGAAAATCACTAGGAATTCTAGAATTTCTACCATCTATAACACAATTGATGAGTCAAAACATTGTTTGTGACAATATTAGAAGAGATGAGGGAGAATTTTCCCTAAGAGACTATCAAGGTTGTTTCCAATGAACCATTGTGATGATATGTCGAAGGATAGAATTTGGCCCATAAAATACTCCATCGAGTAGCTCTGTTATGTAACTTAATATAGATCTTATATAGAATATACCTAGAAACGTGGTGATAAGACTAAGCAACATAACAGTGGAATCAAACATTGCATCAGTTAGGGATTCATAATGTGCCGAAAATTCACTGTTGTATACAGATTCACTATACAACCATAGTGTTAGGTTTGTCCTTCTTAGACTAATAATGTGATCTCACAACAGTGAAGTGGGTATAAGAATAGATTTGAAGAGTGGTAGGTGTTGATATATGCAGAGAGATACTTTATAATGTTAGAGGCGATGTGGAAACCATAGAGTAGGTGTGTGTCTTGGGTGGTCCTAAATAGTCAAGGTTGTAGAGCAGATCTATGTAAAAAATATTGAGTTGGTCGTCGACAACTATACTGTGTCAAATGGATGGGGCTTTGCATCATATTCCTGCATAACATTTTAAACAAAATATGGAAAGTGAATTAGTTTGAGATTAGGTCAAAGGTGAATCTGAGGCACACATGTGGTGGCAATCTTCAAAGGAAACAAAACCCCTGATATGTTGCTCTTGGTTGTGGAAAATTCAAAATAATTGCCATCTATGTACTATACATTGCTTATGGTTTGAAGCATAGTAGCATAATTCGGTTGTATTGTCCTTTCATGTACAAAAATTTGGAAGAACTCGAATTCATCGAATATTTGGTGTAGGTGTAATATGAATATTGGATTTTATTAATAGACAATTAAATTTTGATTTAGCCAATTTAAAACAAAACAAATTTTTATTATTTTAACACTATAGAACATAAATCCAATTAAATTTCATACTCTTATTCAAATAATTATTACAAATCTCTCACATTGGTTGTATATTTAATACTTGATATTTAATATTTTATTAAAAATATTATATTTATTTATTTTAATTATATAGATGTTTATGTACATTTATGCCATATTGGTGAATATCTAATTAAAAATAGTATATATAAGAAGTCTACTTCAATATTTTATCAATACTGTATCTTTTCATTACGTATTTGGTGTAGGTGTAATACAAATACTGGTTCTTATTAATAGACAATTATATTTTGATTTAACCAATTTCAAAAAAAAAAAAAAACTTTTATTATTTTAACACTATAGAACAAAAATCCAATTCAATTTCATACTCTTATTCAAATAATTATTACTAATCTCTCACACTGGTTGTATATTTAATACTTGATATTTAATATTTTATTAAAAATATTATATTTATTTATTTTTATTATATAGATGTTTATGTACAATTATGCCATATTGGTGAATATTTAATTAAAAATAGTATATATAAGAAGTCTACTTCAGTATTTTATCCATGTTGTATCTTTTCGTTACTTATTTTTTTAGTATCGAATCATATTCATATCCATATTCATACTCAAATTATGCTACTATGGTTTGAAGCATAGAATCTCCAGAAAAGTTTGCAATAATAAAGGCCATTTTAAGCTTTACAATCATAAGCAAAACAAAGTTGTTGATCGTGAGTGAAAAATGCAATTCTATTGTATTCAAATATTTGGCCAAATACTTGAATTGTTTGAAGGCTTACCACCATTGGTAGAACTTAGATATTTGGAAGAGGATACTATGTTACATGTCTATGAGAGATGCACCATGTCTACTTTCGCATTTGTGGAACCCGTTGTCTGGAGATGAATGTGAAATACATATGGTCATCCTCTTTATGAAATCTTTTTGCTTGGTGAACCCTAATTTGTAGCATTTTTTTCCCTGTCGGGGTGCTAGACTATGGGTACTGGAGGAAAGGATCACCAACCAATGGATTCAGGAGAGAGAGATAGAAGGAGTTCCCAAACTAGAAAGAAATCAATTGGGTTCACAATCACATCACAAATGTTGTAGATGCTCTCTTCGCGTAGCTTGTTTATGGGTTACATGTTGGTAGGAATAGTTAATTCCTCCCTCTGTATACTTATCAAATCAAGTTATTGTATGACATAAGTAAACTAGTCAATGTATTACTGATAGAAGTAAGCTTCCTGATGTACAAGCTTTTGACAATAGATGTGATAGTCATAAATAGAGTTAGGTAGTTTAGTTAATTCAGGAACCTTCCCAAACTAGTCTAAGACATGTTTATATGTATGAAATATGAGTAGTGGAGTATTTTGTAGAGATATGTTTTCAATCTTAATAGAAGAAGAGTATTCTCCTCATTTTGGTGTGTGTTAGAGTTGTAGCTTTGTATTTGTCTTTTGTATTTGTTTGAGTAACAACTGTAGTTATGAACAATTTGTTGTCCCGATCCAACAAAGTGGTATTAGGGTAGGTTATTCACTAACACATATGAGAAAATTTGCCACGGTTTTGCATTGATATTGCCACGTTTTATCATCTCAATTGCGGCGATCATGGGCTCGATTTTGAGTGGAACCTGTTTCGTGGATATAACAACGAACTTGAAAAGCCATCGCAGTAGAGACGAATACTGGTCACCATGTGTCTTCTATAAGGAGGTCTTGAAAATGATTTTTTTAATTCATTTTATGCAAACCATCTCTCTATCGACGAACATTCATCCCTATAACGACAAACATATGTCGAAAAAGCGTTGCATAGAAATTTGCTTCCACGAAAAACCATCTCTCTATCGACGGTTGTTCGTCGAACAGACCAAAACAAAACCGGAGGCTAGGAAGGTTTTGCTATACCTACGACAATGTTTAGGATTAACTGTCGACAAACATTCGTCAATTTTTTGCTATAGCTTCGATGAAATTTCATCAATATATAGACGATACCTGGAAGTTTAAAAAAAAATTAAAAACCGTGGAAACTGGTGTCTTATGAGTATAACCTAAATGTGCAAGCGAGGTGACATTATATTAGTGAATTGTGGCATTGGACAAGAGCTTATCATCTTTTTTGAGAACAAATATGATTAAATGAAATTGATGGTGAGTTTATCATGGTTTTTAGAATTTTCAAGTGCAAAAGAAGAGAATGAAAAAAGAGATTGATCTAGTATATCTCCTTTGATTGATCTAATTGTAAAGTCAACAACGAACTGCTTCAACCTCTCATGAACAAATGAGGTTGGAAATGAATGCTTACAAGTTACAAAAAATTGAATGCAAAACTAGCATTAACAGTGGATTTCATGCCCAAAACATTTCAATTTGGTGTAATCTTAAATTGTTTTGGGATCTAAAATTGTCACAACAACACTGAAGTTTGAGCCAGAGTTGATCTAAATCTGGTGAAAGCATGGATATTTTTGGTTGCAACCGACAAATTTAGTTGTTTATACTATTGTTGTCAATGCCCCATAATGTTCTTGGGAGGATGAAGTACTCCATGATAGTTTTTGTGCTATGAATCCCCATGTTTCAGGTTTTTTTTTTCAATATGGTAACAACCTTTAACCAGAAGACAATGAAACTGGTCGAAAATTGTCGGAATGTTAGGTTGGGATAAGATTCAGTTCCTTAAGGGAGGAAGAGATTCTACAATCGTGGAAGTTGGACAGGTTGTCACATGCATTTTGTACAATAAATTCCACTGGAAAAGTTTTTAATATTCTATATACATATAGGATATGGAACACTATAGTGACCTTAACTCAACCCCTAGGGGAAAAGAGTAGTTGTTCACCTAGAAAATATTTCTAGGCTCTTTGTAGTGCCAATTGGTGGTAATATGTTTGCACATTACTGGAAGAGATGAAAATGAAAAACTGATCCTTCTTATGCAAGCACCTCAACCATGGCCAAAATCAGTCAAAGTTAGTACCAAATATGCCCAAAAGAAAAGAAAAAAAGTCCCTTGAGCACATGATAGGAAAGAGACATGTTAATCAAAAAACAATTAACAACTTATTTCTATTCTTTTACTATGCATGATCTCATATAACAAAAAAATCATCATAAATCACCTTTTGGCATTAATCAGAAGCAGATTGCACAGTTGAGCATGCAATTTGTAGTTTAGAAGCCATATCATAATTTCCTTGGAGACACTCCTTGTGAAATAGAATCACTTTCTCTACTACATGTGAAGAGCTACTAGTGAGAATTCATCATACTACAAAAAACATAAGGTGCACTGAATTCATCTTTATTGAGAAATAAATAAATAATAAAAAAATAACTCAACCCCTAGGGAAAAAGAGTAGTTGTTCACCTGGAAAATATGTGTAGGATATTTGTAGTGCCAACTGGTGGTAATTTGTTTTGATGTTGCTCATTATTGGAAGAGGTGAATATGAAAATTTGATCCTTCTTATGCAACCACCTCAAGCATGGCCAAAATTGGTCAAGTTATTATCAAATATGCCCATAAGATAAAAAAAGTCCCTTGAGCACATGATGGGAAAGAGACATGTTAATCAACAAAAAAATTACAACTTGTTTCTATTCTTTTACTATGCATGATCTCATATAACAAAAAAATCATCATAGATCTCCTTTTGGCATTGATCATAAGCAGGTTGCACAATTGAGCATGCAATTTGTAGTTTAGAAACCATATCATAATTGCCTTGGAGACGCTCCTCTTGAAATAGAATCACTTGCTCTACTACATGTGAAGAGCTACTAGTGAGAATTCATCATAATGCAAAAAACATAAGGTGCACTGAATTCGTCTTTATTGAGAAATAAAAAAATAACTCAACCCCTAGGGAAAAAGAGTAGTTTTTAACCTGGAAAATCTGTGTAGGATCTTTGTAGTGCCAACTAGTGGTAAGTTGTTTTCTTGTTGCTCATTTTTGGAAGAGGTGAATATGAAAAGTTGATCTTTCTTATGCAACCACCTCAAGCATGGCCAAAATTTGTCAAGTTAGTATCAAATATGCCCATAAGATAAAAACAGTCCCTTGAGCACATGATGGGAAAGAGACATGTTAATCAACAAAAAATTGACAACTTATTTCTATTCTTTTACTATGCATGATCTCATATAACAAAAAATTCATCATAGATCACCTTTTGGCATTGATCATAAGCAGGTTGCACAGTTGAGCATGCAATTTGCAGTTTAGAAAGCATATCATAATTGGCTTGGAGACACTCCTCATGAAATAGCATCACTTGCTCTACTACATGTGAAGAGCTACTAGTGAGAATTCATCATAATACAAAAACATGAGGTGCACTGAATTCGTCTTTATTGAGAAATAAAAAAATAACTCAACCTCTAGGGAAAAAGAGTAATTTTTCACCTGGAAGATATGTGTAGGATCTTTATAGTGCCAACTGGTGGTAAGTTGTTTTGATGTTGATCATTATTGGAAGAGGTGAATATGAAAAGTTGATCCTTCTTATGCAACCACCTCAAGCATGGCCAAAATTGGTCAAGTTAGTATCAAATATTCTCATATGATAAAAACAGTCCCTTGAGCACATGATGGGAAAGAGACATGTTAATCAACAAAAAATTGACAACTTATTTCTATTATTTTACTATGCATGATCTTATATAACAAAAAAATCATCATAGATCACCTTTTGGCATTGATCATAAGCAAGTTGCACAGTTGAGCATGCAATTTGTAGTTTAGAAAGCATATCATAATTGCCTTGGAGACACTCCTCATGAAATAGCATCACTTGATCTACTACATGTGAAGAGCCACTAGTGAGAATTAATCATTCTACAAAAAACATAAGGTGCACTGAATTCATCTTTATTGAAAAATAATTAAATAATAATAAAATAACTCAACCCCTAGGGAAAAAGAGTAGTTGTTCACCTGGAAAATTTGTGTAAGATCTTTGTAGTGCCAACTAGTGGTAAGTTGTTTTGATGTTGATCATTATTGGAAGAGGTGAATATGAAAAGTTGATCCTTCATATGCAACCACCTCAAGCATGGCCAAAATTGGTCAAGTTGGTATCAAATATGCCCATAAGATAAAAACAGTCCCTTGAGCACATGATGGGAAAGAGACATGTTAATCAACAAAAAATTGACAACTTATTTCTATTCTTTTACTATGCATGATCTCATATAACAAAAAAATCATCATAGATCACCTTTTGGCATTGATCATAAGCAAGTTGCACAGTTGAGCAATCAATTTGTAGTTTAGAAAGCATATCATAATTGCCTCGGAGACAATCCTCGTGAAATAACATCACTTGCTCTACTACATGTGAAGAGCTACTAGTGATAATTAATCATTCTACAAAAAACATAAGGTGCACTGAAATAATCTTTATTGAAAAATAAATAAATAAATCAAAAATAACTCAACCCCTAGGGAAAAAGAGTAGTTGTTCACTTGGAAAATCTGTGTAAGATCTTTGTTGTGCTAACTAGCGGTAAGTTGTTTTGATGTTGCTTATTATTGGAAGAGGTGAATATGAAAAGTTGATCCTTCTTATGCAACCACCTCAAGCATGGCCAAAATTGGTCAAGTTGGTATCAAATATGCCGATAAGATAAAAACAGTCCCTTGAGCACATGATGGGAAGTAGACATGTTAATCAACAAAAAATTGACAACTTGTTTCTATTCTTTTACTATGCATGATCTCGTATAACAAAAAAATCATCATAGATCACCTTTTCGCATTGATCATAAGCAGGTTGCATAGTTGAGCATGCAATTTGCAGTTTAGAAGGCATATCATAATTGCCTTGGAGATGCTCCTCATGAAATAAAATCACTTGCTCTACTACATGTGAAGAGCTACTAGTGAGAATTCATCATACTGCAAAAAACATAAGGTGCACTGAATTCGTCTTTATTGAGAAATAAAAAAATAACTCAACCCCTAGGGAAAAAGAGTAGTTTTTGACCTGGAAAATCTGTGTAGGATCTTTGTAGTGCCAACTAGTGATAAGTTGTTTTCTTGTTGCTCATTATTGGAAGAGGTGAATATGAAAAGTTGATCCTTCTTATGCAACCACCTCAAGCATGGCCAAAATTTGTCAAGTTAGTATCAAGTATGCCCATAAGATAAAAACAGTCCCTTGAGCACATGATGGGAAAGAGACATGTTAATCAAAAAAAATTGACAACTTGTTTCTATTCTTTTACTATGCATGATCTCATATAACAAAAAATTCATCATAGATCACCTTTTGGCATTGATCATAAGCAGGTTGCACAGTTGAGCATGCAATTTGTAGTTTAGAAAACATATCATAATTGCCTTGGAGACACTCCTCGTGAAATAACATCACTTTCTCTACTACATGTGAAGAGCTACTAGTGAGAATTCATCATAATACAAAAACATAAGGTGCATTGAATTCGTATTTATTGAGAAATAAAAAAATAACTCAACCTCTAGGGAAAAAGAGTAGTTTTTCACCTGGAAAATCTGTGTAGGATCTTTGTAGTGCCAACTGGTGGTAAGTTGTTTTGATGTTGATCATTATTGGAAGACGTGAATATGAAAAGTTGATCCTTCTTATGCAACCACCTCAAGCATGGCCAAAATTGGTCAAGTTAGTATCAAATATGCCCATAAGATAAAAATAGTCCCTTGAGCACATGATGGGAAAGAGAGATGTTAATCAACAAAAAATTGACAACTTATTTCTATTATTTTACTATGCATGATCTCATATAACAAAAAATTCATCATAGATCACCTTTTGGCATTGATCATAAGCAAGTTTCATAGTTGAGCATGCAATTTTTAGTTTAGAAAGCATATCATAATTGCCTTGGAGACACTCCTCTTGAAATAGCATTACTTGCTCTACTACACGTGAAGAGCTACTAGTGAGAATTAATCATTCTACAAAAAACATAAGGTGCACTGAATTCGCCTTTATTGAAAAATAAATAAATAATAAAAAAATAACTCAACCACTAGGGAAAAAGAGCAGTTGTTCACCTGGAAAATCTGTGTAAGATCTTTGTAGTGCCAACTGGTGGTAAGTTGTTTTGATGTTGCTCATTATTGGAAGAGGTGAATATGAAAAGTTGATCCTTCTTATGCAACCACCTCAAGCATGGCCAAAATTGGTCAAGTTAGTATCAAATATGCCCATAAGATAAAAACAGTCCCTTGAGCACATGATGGGAAAGAGACATGTTAATCAACAAAAAATTGACAACTTATTTCTATTATTTTACTATGCATGATCTCATATAACAAAAAAATCATCATATATCACCTTTTGGCATTGATCATAAGCAAGTTACATAGTTGAGCATGCAATTTGTAGTTCAGAAAGCATATCATAATTGCCTTGGAGACACTCCTCGTGAAATAGCATCACTTGCTCTACTACATGTGAAGAGTTACTAGTGATAATTAATCATTCTACAAAAACCATAAGGTGCACTGAATTCGTCTTTATTGAAAAATAAATAAATAAATAAAAAATAACTCAACCCCGAGAGAAAAAGAGTAGTTGTTCACCTGGAAAATCTATGTAAGATCTTTGTTGTGCTAACTGGCGGTAAGTTGTTTTGATGTTGCTCATTATTGGAAGAGGTGAATATGAAAAGTTGATCCTTCTTATGCAACCACCTCAAGCATTGCCAAAATTGGTCAAGTTGGTATCAAATATGCCCATAAGATAAAAATAGTCCCTTGAGCACATGATGGGAAGTAGACATGTTAATCAAAAAAAAATTGACAACTTGTTTCTATTCTTTTACTATGCATGATCTCATATAACAAAAAATTCATCATAGATCACCTTTTGGCATTGATCGAAAGCAGGTTGCATAGTTGAGCATGCAATTTGTAGTTTAGAAAGCATATCATAATTTTCTTGGAGACACTCCTCATGAAATAAAATCACTTGCTCTACTACATGTGAAAAGCTACTAGTGAGAATTCATCATACTACAAAAAAGATAAGATGCACTGAATTCGTCTTTATTGAGAAGTAAATAAATAATAAAAGAAATAACTCAACCCCTAGGGAAAAAGAGTAGTTTTTCATCTGGAAAATCTGTGTAGGATCTTTGTAGTGGCAACTGGTGGTAAGTTGTTTTAAGGTTGCTCATTATTGGAAGAGGTGAATATGAAAAGTTGATCCTTCTTATGCAACCACCTTAAGCATGGCCAAAATTGGTCAAGTTAGTATCAAATATGCCCATAAGATAAAAACAATCCCTTGAGCACATAATGGGAAAGAGACATGTTAATCAACAAAACAATTACAACTTATTTCTATTATTTTACTATGCATGATCTCATATAACAAAAAATTCATCATAGATCACCTTTTGGCATTGATCATAAGCAAGTTGCACAGTTGAGCATGCAATTTGTAGTTTAGAAACAATATCATAATTGCCTTGGAGACACTCCTCGTGAAGTAGCATCACTTTATCTGCTATCTTTGAAGATCTAGACATATCAAGTTATGAAGCACTCACCATAGTTAATGATAAAAATTCCAAACAGATCGAGGAAAGCAACCACAAAACCAATCACATTGCTTTTCTTGGGCCCTAGCGAGTATGAATAATTGAAATATTCTTAAGGGATATTGTAATTCAATTCAATCATTAGAGATTCTAGCTTTTGCATCATTTTGAGAAATTAATAGTGTATATATACATTTGTAGAAGAATTACAACTGGTTAGGTTTAAAGATTGTGTCAATTCTTGTCCTAGTAGTAGTGTGTCCATTGTAGATGCAAAACTTTGCCAAACAATGTTTGAGTCGAAGTTGTAGAGAACAAAATTGCCTGAATATTACATCTCCCCTAACTCAACAAACAATATTATGGTCTCATCCATCCAGACTATTGATTTTCCGTCTCCCAGCTGAATATTTCCATCTTGACCAAGAGTGAGGAATCCTTCTTCACTTACTGGTTGGCTTCTGATAAACCCAAAACCATAAACCTTCAAATTTTACAGATACATAAACGTTACAATAATAAAAATCAATCATCACTACAATCCAAGAACTTATGTACGCAAATAGGAAATTTCACAATATAAAATAAATATAGAAGATGATTTGGCTAATACAAAATAAATATAATAACAAACATACGATACAAACATAAAAATGAAAAACATATTTGTGTGATTTTTTTGGGCTACTTTCTCATGCATTCCAATTGGAACTTTGATGACTAGTCTTTGTACTTGATGATGATGCAATTGGAATTCTCATTGACCCCATTTGGTCATCTTTGGATGTTAATATAAAATCTATTTCTTTCTCTCTCACTATATTTTTAAACCACACACTCACAAGTGCTAACGCTAATGATCACAACTTGATGAGGAATAGGGATGACTCGGCTGCATGGAAACAAAATAACAAGAATTATCTATCATGAGGAAACTATGCTAAAGGCAAGGACAACATATTGAAGGCATGTGTAACCTACCTATCTCACCACCCTCCTATATTAATGCATGCAACTCAGATGATAAATCCAAATCCTCATCCTCAAGTTTTCATTAATTTAAAAATGATTGAGATAAAACTCAGTAGGAGTAACGTGGGAAGGATGGAGAAAATAAGGGTTGGAAGGAAATCAAGGACATCCTTGACATGATGCTAAAGTTACAAAGATACTAGGTTGCCATGGATAATGTTATGGTGAATAAGAGAGGCAATTGTAGATGCGATGAATCAGCTAGCCCAAAGTAGCAAGCTACCAACAAGACAGACACTCACCAAGCCTTGGATCCTAATTGGGGGTAGTTGAAGTGTAGACATTCTCAGCTAGAGGTATCAACCAACAAGAAGACCAAAATATCAAATAATGAGTTATGAGATCTTGGATTCTGACCTGCAGTTCTCATATCTTTGTTATTTTGTTTTTAATTTCCTAAGGCATGTACTGAGCTTCACGAGAGAAATAGAAACACCAGACTTGATGATACTCTCCTATTAGCAAACATATTCTTACGTTACTAAGGAGCATTTTTGTTTTATGTAGAAGGTTGTCTCCTAGTTTGGATGATAGTCTAAAAGTAGTTATTTACTATTGGTTGTATCTCTTGTATCTTAATAGAATGAAATAGAATTTAAGGATAAAGAAAAACACATTGAGGATAAAGAACACCTCAAAACCATTATCTTATCATTGTCCTTTCTCCAGATCCATTCGCCCATACAACTTGATAAGAGTTGTCCACGAGATGCATTTCCATCACCAAGACCTGCATAAATCATCAAAGACATAATTTTTATATGAGTAAATAATATATAAGCAAATAAACAATAATTTAAATCCTACTACAAAGTCCTGTAGAAATCAATGAATCATGAAATGTTAAATTTATTAACAATATTTTAAGAAATAGACATGCATTTAAAAATTTACAACCATCTTTAATACATAGTAATAAAAGAGTATTTATACCTTATTGAGCTCCTCTCTGTTTCAAGAATAGTTTTATATTCTCTATTGAATAGGGCTAACCATGTGAAGGTGGAAGCTCATATGGCCCCTCCACCCCCCCCCCCCCACATCGCTCTCAATTCCCCATACCCAATCAATGATGTTGTTTACATAGAAAACATATAAACATTCATGCATAACTAGGCTAGTTGTCAAAACATATAGACATAAAAACATTGAAGCATAATGAGGTAATTCATATAAACAATGTTTCAGACTAACAACATCGATATACATCCAAATACAAGTCATGAATTTATACATCTATTTTTCTTTGTTTTCTGTTTTTTTGCATTGTAATAATTGATGATTAGGGTATTGTCATCATCATTTGGTGGAATATCTACAGATCCATGTCCTGCTAGTGTTTGTGTTTCCATGCCCTCGTGTATCATACTTCTTGTGCATTGTTGAGTAGGGCATGGAGGCAGCTCTGAAGGGGCGTGAACTGCAACAACAAAAATGGGCATATCGATATGTTGAAATATTATTGAAATTAATAGTTCATTATTTTGATTAAAATTACAATATTGCTCTTTACCTCTCTGTGTAGCTGTGATAGCTGGTGTGTTAATTGTTTCTCTACTTGCTAATTCCTCTTGCGTTTTACCCTCCTGAGCTACATGGTCTTCCATTGAAAGAAGAAAATTTATAAGTATACGTCAAGAACTAAATATCTATAATCATAGTAGATATTTCTATTTCCAAAGCAAACATACCAAAATGGCTACTCTGCTCCCCAATATCATGGGACATGCACAGCCCAACATCAGCTGGTACGTGCTGAGTAGTGCTAGATTCACTGTTGCGGTTTCATTATTGCTTAAAAGAAAACATAAATATTTAGTTATGGGTGATATAATCAAAACTGAATAGAGTTTAATAGTATACTGCAATGATGTCCTTATTCATTTTATTTACCTGCATTTGTGTCATTAGGGAGATTGGAGTCTGCCCTAAGATTTTCCAATATTCAATGACACTTTTAAAACCATACTTGAAACCAAGCTTCAGGTCTTCCTCAGTGGCAACATCTTGGAATGTATTTCCCTGCAATGCATAACACATTTAAAATTTCCAGTATCAAAAACAAATATTTGTTCGCTACTGTCAAATAAATATTCCCCACAGTTAATCATTTAATTCTTATGATCTGGGCTCTTAGTTTTCTATAGCCACCTCGACCCAGTCTATGCTGCCCGTGCTTTTCCACTCTAGCCTTGGTGGATTTGGAGGTGTCAGGTAGCCTATATATGAAAATTTTGAAAAACGTTAGATATCAGAATCCTTACTTAAAACAAAAAAGATAAAAATAAATTAGCATATTTCACTAAGAAGATGATATGTGTTGTACCTTGCTTTTCCAGGCCGTGGTTGTTTTCCTTGTCTTTTTAGCAAGTTCTCCTTTGCATCCTCTATGAGTTCCTTCCACTCTTTCTCCGAAACCATGGGAGGGTGCTCATGCTTGAGGTCAAGTTGCAATTTATCCCTATATTGGGCCCTGGTATATTTTAAATTCTCTCCAGCTAAATTTGCAACCACTTTCTTGTTGAATGTATTGCCGAACAAGTTTACCATGTGGTCTATCAATTCATCTCTCTTTGCGCTATCTTGGATATTCGACCGTGTGTGAATGGTGGGGCCAAACAAATCCAATGCTTTGTCATTCAAATTCTTGTAGAAAACATTGTTTCCTGCAGAAACGTGTAATCCATTAATTTATAATAATTTCAACGTATGTCCATCTCAATTTCATGATTAAAATTAATAAATTAATTAATAAATAGTTGCAATCTTTTGAATCTTGATCGGAACACAAGTGTCATCCACCAAAAAGGTGAGATCTAGTGATCTGGTGCTTTTAACTCATGCTACACCAGGAAAATTTTCCTGGTCATCTACAGTACGTTCATCTCCAGATTCATGTGGAGTCCTAGGCTCCGTCTAATCATGCTCTAGCATGTCATGCTGATCAAAATCAGTGCCCTCATCAATGGATTCAAGGCCAACCCCAAGAGTGTCAAAAAACCTCATTGGTACATTTCTTTGTCGATGTTGTTGCTGCATCGGAGCAGCACTGCTACCTATACCTGTCTCGATAGTTTCTCTAGTCACGGGTCGTAAAAACTCTTAAAAACAAAAAAAATTACTTTCTCAGATCACTTGGAAAAATAGAAAACATAATATCAGATATGAAACCATGTCATCACTTAAAAAAATATGTGAAGATGCCACTTACCCCATAGTATTTTATTTGTTCTTTCAGCTCTTCAATCCTTTCCCCGATCTTCTGTGTCATGGGCCTTGTGAGAGCCAAGGAAATCATTTCTATGTTTTCCTTTTTCAAGTACTTCTCTATAGTTTCCGTTGGGTCTATGGAATAGTAAATGTCAGCCTCAAGCTCCTCATCACCCAGATCAAGTGCACTGGACTAAATTAATCAAACAATAAAATTAAGCAAAATAATTTTAACATCATTCAAACATTGTTATTGTAATGAAAGTTAGTTACTGTTAAGAAGTAACACTTACCTAGTGCGGTATTGTGGCCGATGACTTCCCACGGTCACCCCGTACTGATATACTTCCAGTGGGTGACTGTCCACGGTCACCCTGGACCGTGGAAGCAGCCGGTGCCTCTCCACGGTCCTCACCCTGACATGATAAATCAATCAATAATTCATCATAAGCACAGAAAAATGCGAATGTCAATAGTGGAAATTGAATGTTAACTGAAAAAAATCGAAACATTTCATTATTATATTTAACACTTACCTGACGGGGCACAGAGTGTGACCTTCCATGGTCACTCTGGACCATGGAAGCAGCAGATGCCTTTCCACTGGCGCCATCGTGACACAATAAATCATTAAATAAACGTTATGAAAATAATTGTAACATAATAAAAAATGAGATATTGCAATAATATTTATTTTTACCTTAGAAGTAGAGGACACGTGTTCTGTTTCATGAGGAACATGGAAATATTCTGGGGTTGGAGTTTCTAGTTATTGTAGTCATATTTAGTTACTATATTTAGTTGAGTCAATAATTGTAACATAAACAAAAATGAGATATTGCAATAATATTTACTTTTACCTCCGAAGTAGAAGATAGATGTTTTGCTCCATGGCGATGAGCAGACCCTGCAATAGTGTAATAAGCGTGTTATCATATGGAAATATTCACAATAAGCATGAAAAAAGTGAATGGTAACAGTGAAAATCGAATGTTAAAAAAAAAAATTGAAACATTTTGTTATTGTAGTCATATTTATTTACTATATTTAATATTTACCTCACGAGGCATAAATTTTGACCTTCCACGACACCTTAGACCGTGGAAGCATAATGTGGCTTTCCACTGCTGCCACCCTGGAAAAATAAATCAATCAATAAAATTTGAGTCAATAATTGTAACATAAAAAAATGAGATAAGCATAACAGTGTAATAAGCATGGTATCACATGGAAATATTCAGAATAAGCATGAAAAAAGCGAGTGCCAACGGTGGAAATCGAATGTTAACAGAAAAAATTGAAACATTTAGTTATTGTAGCCATGCTTAGTTACTATATTTAGCATTTACATGATGAAGCATAATGTGTGACCTTCCACGGTTACCCTGGACCATAGAAGCCACATATATTCGATTTACGTTGTAATCGATCAACAACTCTTCATGTGGAAATATTGTTTTTGTTGCACATACAAGTATTTGATTTTGATTTCAACACATAATTTTCATCTCTTTCAACCTTAATACTCACAAGGGCCAGTAGGTGCAAGTGTTAAAGTTGAAAGAGATGAAATTATGTGTTGAAATGGAGAACCCATGAATGAATTGTTGTACATTGATGAAGAGTGTGGGAACCTTAGTGTTTATATATACAAATTCCTTAGCACTTGAAAAATTAGAAACCAATAACAAGGAACCATACTACCACCTACCAAAACATACCATGCTGCAAGACTACCATTAAATATTGTATGCGCCATTAAACAACAAACAATGCAACAAAATCGCAGAACAAACATGTCAAAATCATATATGATGACTTATCTGATGTCTAGGAGCCTTTGTGGGCATCCTATAAGACACACTTGCGGGCATAAATAATAGCCCTTGCGAGCATAATTGTGGACATTATGCGGGCATTCTAAAGGAGGCATGAAGACCATCACGATGTGGCAAAGAGACCAAAAAAATTATATATATATATATATATACATTTGAATTAATTGAAATAACTTTTGATAAGTCGACCTCCTAAAAACTCATGGATAAGACAAGTATAAATAAAGATCAATTCATTGAATTTGAAAAAGGATTTTGTGTGGAAGAATTTAGATGAGTGAGTGAGCTCTGATTTCGAGGGTCAGGAAGAATAGGAAAATAGGAGATTACAAAACTATATCTTGTGTCTCTTGCAATGTGTTGATAATGTGTTTTACTTTATGAATGACATGTGATTAGCTGATTAATGAAATATAGTTCATTGATGATATACGATTTGAAGAAGAAGTTGAAATTGATAATAAGTCCTCGCTCACTGATTCACCCCGCCCTCTTAGTGAGCCATTGTGTCTAACAATAAACAAGTGTTCCTGAAAACTCTAGATTAGCCGTGCTAAAACAGAGCTCAAAGTGCCATAAAGCACGAAAAAAGTGAATGGTAACAATGAAAATCGAATGTTAACTGAAAAAATCCAAACATTTTGTTATTGTAGTCATATTTATTTACTATATTTAACATTTACCTCACGAAGCATAGATTGTACCTTCCACTGTCACCCTGGACCGTGGAAGCAGAATGTGGCTTTCCACTGCTACCACACTAACAAAATAAATCAATTTGTAAAAGTTGAGTCAATAATTGTAACATAAACAAAAATGAGATAAGCATAACAATGTAATAAGCATGTTATCACATAGAAATATTCATAATAAGCACGAAAAAAGAGAATGTCCTTGGTGGAAATCAAATGTTAATAGAAAAAATCGAAACATTTAGTTATTGTAGTCATGTTTAGTTACTATATTTAGCATTTATCTGATGAGGCATAGTGCGCGACCTTCCACGGTTATGTTGGACCGTGGAAGCTACATCTATACGATTTAAGTTGTAGTCGATCAATGACTCTTCACCTAGAAGTATTGTTTTTGTTGCACATACAAATATGCTTTCAACATCATAATTACATGACCCTCTGTTGGCAATAAAATATTGCATGTGTCTATGAAATATTTTCCTTACCTTTTCAGATCTACTTGATATAGAACTGGTAGATCTAGTATAACACATCTCACTTTCAACCTCTCTGATTATATCTTCATCATCACCCGAGGAAGATAGATCTAATAGATACCTATTTGGTGGTACCTACACTCGATAAAACAAGAATATAAGTTACCAAGCGGATATAATTTAGCGTGCAAATATATTTACTTGTAATGTTTTAATATCAAAATTTATTTCTTCCCAGAAACTTTGTCAAAAGCTATTTTTTTCTCAAAGGTGTAATTTCTTTTAGATTTATTTATATTTGAATTATTTTTAAGTATAATACATGATTTGATTTGATGTGGAATTTGTTCACAACACGGATATAGAAGTTTGTTTCTTGGGCCACTTGACTAGTTAATGCATGTAAAGAGGTATGGGGTTCCCCCTCATATAGATAATGTTGGGGATTCAATTTGGGGTTCCATCACCAACCTCCATGAAGTATCCTTCTCAACCCAAGCATCAATTTTCCCTCCCTACATGCCTCCATGCCTGATTTTTTTTAAATAGGATAACATGGTGAAATGTCACCAAATTTAGACCAATTTTAGGTTATTTTGAGTGGTTTTGCACATGGATGCGGATAGGGTGATGTTGGATCCTGAATTGTCTTATCACAACCCTGAATCATCTTACACTACCCAAGACCATTTTCTTACCATTGCTACGGTGTTCTGCAACATGGAAATCCCAAGTTTGTTTGGTCGTGATGGTAGGGTCCCGAACCATTCTCTATCAAACGGGTGATTGTTGACTCAAACCCAGTCAACAGGGGTTCACATCACTGTCGATAGCAACCCATTGCGATCTCCCTGAGCACCGGCCAGGACAGATTTTACCCCGCCCAGCAACACCTGCAGAGAAGATGAGGTCTCACCCAAGGTGATCAAGGGAGAGTGGATGGAACCATGTTTCTGCCAAATGAAGGAGGATGTTGTGGCATTTGCTTACTTAAATTGTTTATCACGTCATTCAAAACGGATCTATGCATTCAAGATTAACATCATTCGCATTCATAACATTATTGAACAGAAGCATTCATCGCGACAAGCATAACATTGAAGTATTAACCGTAGTAAGAAATCATCACAACATGTATTAACAGAGAAAGTACACAAGGAATTTCACCAAACAGTTTCGTCATGTCATATTACTTCAAAAAAACCCAGATACAACATCTCCGCAAAACCAAATCTCAGATCTCACATACAGACTCGACAATGCGCATAAACAACATCCACGGATTGTGCCCTACTCTGCTCTAGAGTTCCCAAAAGTTATCCAACACATATGACTCTTTGACTATAAATAGGCTTCCACCTTTACAATGCTTGTCCACTTACCAACAACTTCCTAACTGAATCCTGGACAAATGACCAAATTCTAACTGACACAGTCCAAATGACCCAAAAACCTGCCTATTGCAATACAAATGACTCAAATTTAAATCTCATGTGGTCCAATGACCGAAAAACCCTCCTATTGTGGTACAAACGACTCAAAAAATACATAAAATAATAGAGCCTTCTTCCTTCCGCAACCTTCTCTATCGTGTCACAGCATCAGTGATGCTGCGATTCTTCCTTACCAAACCGCCTTCCAACAGGCCCCCAACATAATCTTGTGGCTCGCCCTCGAGCCACGTCAACTGGATATAGTGAACTCTGTGGTCTTCACTCTACTAGGTCTAAATGATAGTGCTGCAACCGTTCTTGTTGTCTGGATCACGCAGTGTTGTCCTGCTCCTTTTGCTACATGGATCATCTGCTTGTTGTCATGTACTTCTTTCCCAAAAGTGGACTCGCGCCAGCTTACTGTCACAGACCTTGCAAACTCATCCTCCAGTCTCGAGAGACCGATTGTAGATGGAGAGGAATTTTGCAAGCAACGCCAGGGTGTAAAACAGGCCAGCGGTTCCAGCACATCTGTTTCACACCAGTAAGCATACGTTATAGGGACCCGGGGCCGACGACCCCCCCTTTTCTATGGTCACAGGGACCACGAGACTTCGAACCATCACCAACTGCCTAGACATCTCGGACAAGACCTCATGCTTGTAACCCCTGAGTGTCTGAGGTGCAGCTTGCTCTAACTGCTCATGTACACTCGTGGTTCGGTCCCTCAGTGCACCTAGTGTGCTCCCACAAGAAATAAAATGGATCATTTCCACAACCTCCTTGGAATTCCTAACTTAGCTAGATTCCCGAACGTCTCGTAACATAACCTCTCTGAACTGAAACAACCTTTGTGCTCCTGTTATCCTTGGGTCCTATATTTATACAGCGCGTTCAACCGCTCGTCTGCCTTGGAAATCCTGTGCACCACCTGCTCACACTCTAGGGTAATCATAAGATTCCATTGCTCAGACATCGAAAGTGGGTGGAGCAATCATACCCCCACTTGTCGCCCTATGTGCAAAAGTGTGCAAAGCAGTCCTTCGGCCATACTGCCATGGTGGATGCCTCGTGACAACCTTGCAAACCATCCCTCCAGGTGTCGTCGGCCATGCTGCCTTGGTGTATTCCTCATTCCAAATGTGCGTATTTCTGACATGATTTGATTCGTCTAACTATCATATCTTTCCAAAAAGGTGCCAGTTACATAATGATTTCTGATGTGACCCACTCACATCACTGCCACTTTTTGCAGACCGCTCCAAACTTGTGGCAGAAGCCTCCCTGCTTCTGCATTCCGTCCCTTTTGGTGCACCATCCTACTACCAATCAATCTACACTTTTTTTTCCCCGATGCGACTCAGGCATCGTGCGGTTCCAATCCCGACCGATAGGGCTTCAACCTGCTACCATTAATCAACTTGGGGAGCATCACCCCATCCAACTGCTGCAACTGGACCGCTCCTCCTGAAGTAATGCTACTAATGTGATATGGACCAAGCCAATGCATCTGCAATTTTCCTGGATGTTTCATAAACTTGCTGTCATACAACAACACCAAATCACCCTGTTGAAACTGTTAGTTCTTGATATGGCGATCATGCCAATCCTCCTAACGATCTTTCTCCACACCCTGATGGAAACCAACGATGAAGCGATCTTCCTCCAACTATATTAACTGTGCAATACGTTCCTCTAATGTGGCCTCATCATCCATGCCAGTTGTTGCCGATATGCGGAGACTCAAAATGATATACTCCATAGGCATAATCGCCTCTTGCCCATACAGTAGCTTGAATGGTGTCTTCCCGGTCAGTTGTTTACATGTGGTACGATATGCCCACAATACTACTGGGATTTTGAGATCCCAGTCATCGTGGTTCACATTGCACACCTTTGTCAGTGCATGCTCCAATATCTTATTGAAAGCTTCCACCGTGCCATTCGCCTGCGGATGATAGGGTGTACTCTTCTTATGTTGTATCTGCAACTCCTCCGTCAATGCGCTGAAGGTGCGATTGAGAAAGTGGCTGCCTTGATCGCTCAACAATATCTTGGGGTAGCTAAACCGAGTGTAATATGATCAAAGAGAAACCACGCTACTGTGGCCACGGAACAATCAATGACTGGTGCATATTCTTCCCATCATGTCAAGTAATGTGTCACCGTGATGATATACCTAGCACCGGTGCACTTACCCGGGGGATGGATAGGTCCCACAAAGTCTACTCCCCATTTGTCGAATGGCTGCAACGTCAACTGAGGCATCAACGGCATCTCATCCCATCAGGATGGCTTCCCGGTTCTCTGACAAATGTCGCAGGACCGTGCATAATCTATCACATCACTGTGCAGTGTAGACCACTAGATCCCCACACGAAGCATCTTCCTTGTCGTCGCACAGCCACCATAGTGCCTGCCAGCCACTCTTGCATGTGCTTCGGAAAGGATCTGCTCTTGCTCATGTGGGAAAACACACCGTCGCAATATCTCTTCAGCACCCATCTTGTACAGTGCTCCTGCGATGAGCTGGAAGTCTGCAGCCTTGACTACCAACTGCTTCTTCTGACTAGTGGTGAATTCTTTTGGTGTGGTTCCGGTCACCAGAAACTGAATGATTTCTTCAAAATATCCATCAGCTATTCCAACATTAAATAGTTGCGCATTAGGCAACCCATATTCAATGTTAGTTGGCTCCTCCCCTGTTTCAATCTGGGAGAGATGATCCGGGCCAACATTTAACCACCCCGGCTTCACAATTACTTCAAAATCGAACTCCTAAAATAGAAGCAGCCATCGATAGATATCCCCCCCCAACACAGGCTTATTAACCAGGTATTTTAATGCAGAATAATCCGTGAACATCTTGAAATGGCCTCCCAGTAAATAATGGTGAAACTTCTGCAACGCATAAACCATTGCCAGACCTTCCCTCTCCATAGTAGTGTAGTTTCTTTCTGCAGATGACAATTTTCGGCTGGTAAAAGTAACGGGGTGATCAAGATCCCCCTCTCTGTGTTGGGCCAACACTACTCCCAATGCGATCGATTAAGCATCAACATGAACATGGAACTCCTTACTCTAGTCAGGAAATACTAATATCGGTGCTAAAGCCATCTTTGTCTTTATTGTCTCAAAGATATCCTGACATTCAGGGCTCCACTGGAATACCGCATCCTTTTTCAACAACTTCTCCATAGGGGCAGTAATCACAGCATAACCCCTGATGAACTTGCGATAATACCCCGTGTGTCCTAGAGTTGCCCGTAACTGCTTAACAGTAGTCGGCAGTGTCAAACTCAGAATAAGCACAATCTTGGTTGGGTCAACCAACAATCCTTACTTACACACAATATGACCCAACAATATACCAAACGATGCACAAAAGATACACTTCTTTAGGTTCAACGAGATCTGGTGTTGCCGACATCGCTCGAACATCAACCGTAGATTCGCCAGATGATCATGGACCAAACCATAGACCTTCAAATCGTCCATGTATACTTGTAGAAACTTCTGAATGTAGCAACGACAACCCACGAAAATATCGCAGGTGCATTCTTCAAGCCGAACGGCATCACAGTGTACTGAAAGCAGCCCCATTCGGTAACAAAAGTTGTCTTATGGCGATCTTCTTTTGCAATGTAGATCTGATGGTAACCAGAGAACCTGTCTGTGAAAGAGTACATCTCCTGGCCACCCACAACTTCGAGCACTTCGTCAATAAATGGGGTTGGGAACGGATCGTGTAAACATGCATCATTTAGCTTCCTGAGGTCAACGCAAATGTACACCTCACCAGTCTTCTTATCCTGTACCACCATAGGACTAATCCATTCCGTCTCCTCGACTGGTTCAATGATACCGGCATATAACATGTGATCTAATTCTACCTTGACCCTCTCCTTATGTCGCGGATTCAATCGATAGGGTCACTACCGGATCGGCTTAGCATCTGGTTTTAATGGAATCTTCATCTCCCCTAATTCACCCAGAATCCCCTTCATGTCAGAAAACTTGGTGGGAAAAACATCCTGAAACTCATGGAGCAAATCAGTGACCTTCCTAATCAGCTCATCATCCTAGTAATCCCTGACATTTGTGAACTTCGGATTGTGCTCTGCCCCAATGTTAATATTGCAGATCTTCAGCGGCTGACTGATTGGATCGCTTGGCCCATCAGGTGGTACCACAACATGAATTCCTTATGATTCCGAGATGTTCACATTCCATGGATCATCACCATCTTCTAGACCACCACTGATATTGAAACATTCCATGAGAGACTGCATCTAGTAGTGCGTATGTGGATCCGCAGGATAGGCCACCGGGACAACCTCTAGAATTACATCACGGATGAGCTGTAATGCATTATTGAGCTTTGGATCAGTGTCTGCAAACCTGAATGTATGGGTAAAACACACTGTGAGCTCCAGCCAAGTAGAAATTTCCCCTCACAACTCAGTCGCAGTATACCATGATCGTGGCATCTCATCCAACGTATGGATAAAATCATAGACCCATTCGTCTCTTGGTCGCGATACCCATAACCATTGACACTCCATCAAGTGACCACCAGGATCGTTCCAACCATCATACTTCCTAGTGTGGTAGACCTCGGTATCGCCAAAGCATACCATCATCAATCTTCTGCATTTCTACCATCCATCAATTGATGCCTTATGTGTCACCCACCAGCGTGCTGGAGCAGCCTTCAGTGCTTCGTTCAATGCCAGCAACCACTGTGGTTCGGAAACTCGTTCCTCGAACTCTGTCAGAAATTCAGATAAGCCAAGCAGTCCTTCATATATGGGTAGCGTAACCATTTTAGTTGCGATAGAGCATAATGACTGTGTGATCAACCCAAACTTATGGAGCGACACCTCGTGCAAGAGGTTCTGCCAATATTCTAGCGCATCATCAGAGTTGGAAGACGCAGAGCTGTCACTGCGCCATCCCAGCTCATTGTTGGCAGTCGGATGGATATAATCTTCAGATATATTGAATTCATGGTCCCATCCGTTGGGATCGTTATCCTTCACTAGCTCTATGTAGAGGTGTCCTTCAGCTGGATCCAACGGGGTGATAACTCTAAGATCACGATTTTCAAAAGTCATCATCCGTCGCTTGAAGTTGATTATAGCTCCACTATCATTAGCCCATCCAATCCCCAGTAGTGCTATAAAAGAGCTTCCTCCCTCGACTACTTCTATTACATCAAAGTCAGCATATGTTTTCATTCCCTCAATGTCCACCACCATTCATGGAACTCTCCCAATCAGTGTCACCTTAGCGTGATTAGCTAACCGAAGGTGTACAGAGACCAGCTCAATGGGGGATCCCCACCTTCTGCCAAGCCTGCTTGGTCAAGATGTTGACATCTGAACCAAGGTCTAGAATAACTGAATCAAAATCATAGTCGTCAATTTGAATATTCATCCGCATCTCCTTACCCATCTTCCGTCATTGTAGGGAATTAACCGTGAGCTCTTGTTGACCCTGGGCCGGTCGTCGCAATAAATATTCAATCACAACAAGAGCATCGGGATCTCTTGCAAGAGATGAACAATGTTCCAAAAATATGCGAAGTGTGCTGGACCACTGTGACGGGCTAGCCTCTGAAGTAGCATCAAAAGTGGAGGGCATGTCATACACAATAGCCTTACCTCGGTCGTTTTTTAGTGCACGTCATGCTTGAAGAAACGTCTCCCGCTCTGCATCAATGTCAAATGATGCCTTCTTTTTTTCCAGCTAACCAGATCATTGAGCTGTCCACTCCAGTTGTCTTTCCTCTGCAAGTGACCACAACAACAGAAGCATCTTGCGGTTGTGCCTCTACAGAAATTGTCGTGATATTCGCATCCTGGGTCTGGTTCAGTGGCAGATTCCCGAGTGGGTTCACGTTCTGATTCTAATTAGGCCTCATATTCTGGTTCTGCACTAGTTGTTGTACTTGGTTCTAGGAAAGTTGTTGTTCCTGGGGTTGGTTTTGCAACTGGGGAGTATTTCCTGCTTGCCATCGCACAATCAATTGTGGACAATTCTCAACCGTGTGATCATTAAAAAAAAAGAACGTACACTGGTTTTGCAGTAATGGACAATCTCGCTGGTAGTGTCCCCATACCTCATAGTGATAGCATTGAACAGGTCCACGACCACCTCATCCTCCTCCATGACCAAATCCTCTACCATGTACTCCCCGGTATCCTCCCCGGAATCCTCCCTGCTATTGGTACTATGGTTGGTTGAACTGTTGCTGCATTGGTGTTGGTTGCATTCCTTTCCCTTGCTGTGCATACTGTGGTTGTTGTACAAACTATGGTTGTTGTGGAGCCATCTGCATCGGGGCATATTGCGAAATGAACTGCGGTGGTTGCTGCGGTAGAAACTGCATCTGTGGTTGAGGTGGCGGCTAGGCTACCTGCGGTTGTGGCTGTTGTATGGCACGTTGGTCGTCCTTTACATAGAACGCATCACACATTCGCTCTTGTAGAAACCCATATGCACGGCAATCCTTGTCATTGTGACCCACCGATTTGCAAAATGTACAATAAAGATTCCTTAGGGTTGTGACCATTTTCTGCATATATGGGAAGTTGTCATGGCTATGCCCATATACATGGTAGATGTGACACCACGACATGCCACCACCATTCAACGGATTGGGTGCTCTTGAAACAAAATAATTGCGGAAGTCCAGGCAATTGTCCTTCGTATGCCCTTCTCCTCGACATCGCGTACACCATACTTCTTCGCACTGCTCCTTGCCGTTCTTCAAACTTTGTAGCTGTATAGTCAAGTTAGCGAGTTGTGTTTGTATCTGCGACATCTCGGCTGCATTTTCTCCAATCGGCGATGCCTCTAATCGCATTGCAATCTCCAGAGCTTCACTAGGTGTCGAGATGTTTTGTTGCATCAATGGTATCTGAATATGTGGTAGCAGTGCCACGATGAACCATTCTTTATGTTGGATGACACTCATATCAAAACTAACCCTTTCCATTAGTGTCTTGAATCGCTGGTCGAAATACCACATCGTCTCATTGGGATACTGCTTAATTTCTTTCAATTCCGTAATATATTGAGCCTCAGACTTGGGCTTTCTGAATTCTGTAATCAACCCATCCCAGATCTCATATAATTACTTCTCTGGGGCTCCTATAGGAACTAGAAAAAACTTCATAAACCAATCTAATGCACGACCTCACAGAGTTGTCGCTAACTGTGCTTTCTTAGCGGCATCATCAATGACCTGTTTTACGGTCCAGACTACTTCACACAAAAACCAATACTGTTCTAGGTTGTTTGTCCCACTCCCATGGAACAATGGTAACTTATCATCATCACTCGCCATTTTGGGCTTCCTTCCTCCTTTCGTTGTACTACTACCGATTAACTTCTATGGTATTGATGAACTTGGCGGTGTCAAAGTGGTATTTCTTGCTATCTGAGAGATAGTAAGCGGAGGTGTGGGTACGTTGGTGCTGGGGTTTGGTCCTGCCCCTATCCTGGGCATAGCTTGGTCGTCCTTGTCAGGACTGTGAGGTCTCCTAGTCCCGTGTGGTGTTCCTTCATGGCCTTGCGAGCAGGACCTTCTCCTGTCCTCTGCCTCTTTCCCTGTCGAAACCTCACTCCTCCCCTCGTAAGACCACTTTCTTCCTTGGATTCACTCATAGTCTCATCTAGACCTACACCCATCTACCCCTTATCGTTCCATGTACCGCCCCCCAACCTCCATAGTACCCATGTAATTTTCCCACCAGGCTATCTACTGATTAAGATGCATCTTCAATATACCCTTTTCGCAAATAAGCATCTTAATCGACAGTTGGAGTGATAATAGAAACCTGCCCCGAGGTTCGCAGAAAAAATATCTTTCGGCTTCACTTTAAGATTTCTAAGTATCAACTGTGAACTCTGTGATATAGCCCTTTAGGATGCTATCGAACCACACTTCGATAGCCCGCGATGCTTTATTATCGATTTCCTGCAGTTCCTGAATCAACTCGGGGGTCCAGGTCGTCGGTTCACCACCTTGGAAGTTTCTCTTCTGGAAGGTCAACTTTTCCAACCATTCAAACAACAGGACAGGGAACTCACAGAGGAACCATTCATGCGGACCATCGTGAATGTACCTATCTACCCACTGACCTAATATCAGTCGAGTCTTCTGAATTTCTTCTTCAACAAATTCTTCCAACTTCTAATCAAACCATTCTTGAATCTCCGATTTTTTCGGGTGCCACAACATATCCTCCTTTCACTTCACACACAGTCCCAGCAACAGAACCATTTGTTGACTCAAACCCAGTCGACAGGGGTTCGCATCATTGTCGACACCAACCCATCGCGATCTCCCTGAGCACCGGCCCAGACAGGTTTTACCCCGCCCAGCAACACCTACAGAGTAGATGAGGTCTCACCCGAGGTGATCAAGGGAGAGTAGATGGAACCATGTTTCCATCGAATGAAGGAGGATGTTGCGGCATTTGCTTACTTTACTTGTTTATCACAGCATTCAAAATAGATCTATGCATTCAATATTAACATCATTCATATTCATAACATTATTCAATAGAAACATTCATTGCGACAAGCATAACATTGAATTATTAACTGCAGTAAGAAATCATTGCAACATGTATTAATAGAGAAAGTACACAAGAAATTTCACCAAACAATTCCGTCATGTCATATTACTTTAGAAAAACCTGGATACAACATCTCCGCAAAACCAAATCTCAGATCTCACATACAGACTCGATGATGTGCATAAACAACATCCTCGGATTGTGCCCTGCTCTGCTCTAGAGTTCCCAAAAGTTATCCAACACATATGACTCTTTGACTATAAATAGGCTTCCGCCTTTACAATGCTTGTCCACTTACCAACAACTTCCTAACTGACTCCTAGACAAATGACCAAAGTCTAACTGACATGGTCCAAATGACCCAAAAACCCACCTATTGCAGTACAAACGACTCAAATTTACATCTCATGTGGTCCAATGACCCAAAACCCTGCCTATTGCGGTACAAACGACTCAAAAAATACATGAAATAATAGAGCCTTCTTCCTTCCGCGAACTTCTCTATCGTGTCGCAGCATCGGCGATGCTGTGATTCTTCCTTACCAAACCGCCTGCCAATAGTGATGGATGGGTTCAAGGCTTGCATTTGACGAGAAAAATGCCCGTCATGGGTAATTTTGCCCATCAAATACGGCCTATATTTTATATAAACCCTCAGAAAAACGAAGTAAACAGTGAAATGTCTGTATTTAGTGTGGAAACAGTCAAAACCGTGGGATTTTTCCCAAAATCCTACGCTGCTAGGGTTGATGGGCTTACCAAATTCATTGGGCACTTTGTTATCCTCTAGACTGCCACTGGATTACCTCCCCTAGGAACGTCGGTATCCTCTGGACTAGTATCCCCTGCTCCTCGATTTACCAATGCTCTGCTCATCAAGTTACCAGTGCTCTGGATGCTGCTAATGAACTAGTGCGCGGGAGTAAACTTGTTCTTTGTTGTTTTTCTCTGGATGCTGCTAATGAGCTAGTGTGCAGGAGTCTTTTCCCTCTATGTTTTTTTGTTTTTTATTTGCATATTTTATATTTTGTGTTTTGTTTTGTTTTTTTATTGTCATATTTATTTTTTGTTTAGTTTATTTTGGATTTTTTTATTTGCATATTTTATATTTTGTTACATTTTAAATTAATTTTAGTTAAACAACTCTATGTTTTTAATTTAATGTAATTTAATTTAATTTAACTAGGATTTTGTCATAATTTGTATTGGTTGCATTGCTTATAGTGAGATCCTATACATAAGTCCCTTCAAGGACGAATATGATGATGATGACGATGATGACGATGACGACGATGATGATGAAGACCAGAAATATTATGGTGATGATGACAACAACAACGATGATCATCATCATCATCCTTTCCATCGTCATCACCATCATCTTCATCGTCTTCATCATCTTCATCATCATCTTCATAATCATCATCATCGTCATCATCATCATCTATTTTCATCATGATCTTCATCATCATCATCATCTTCCTTATCATCATCATCATAATCATCATCTTCATCATTAACATCTTCGTTATCATCATCATCATCTTGATCATCATCATCATCATCTTGATCATCATCATCATATTCGTCATCATCATCATCAACATCTTCATATTCATCCTCATATTCATCATCATCATCATCATCATCATCTTCGTCATCATCATCATATTCGTCATCATCATCATATTCGTCATCATCATCATATTCGTCATCATCATCGTCATCATCATCATCATCATCATCATCACCATCATCATCATCATCTTCATCATCACAATTTCAGGGGGAGCTCAATAAATGAAGACGTCTACATGATAGGGGGAGTATCCAGTTGAGTGAAAAAATAAGGATTACTCCTAACACCCATTCCAAGGACTAATCTGACAATTCAATATGATTTGAAAACAATCATTACATAGGATCAGTTTGAGAGTTTCAAAATTGTTTAACACAGCTCCTCCATTCACTCAAATTCAATATGATCTGAGGAAGTAGTAAAAAAATACAACTTTTTGGGCCCTGTGAAGCCTCATTTTCTTAGATTTGTGCACATGAAGAATCAAGACTTATGGACCTAGTCCAGTGTCTTAAAAGAGGAAGATCCTAACTGAGCAGTTTGGTAGTTCTATAAAGTGCAATCTTTATAGGATTGAATAATCACTCATAACCATTGTATTATAATGTTGTCCAAGCTCAGAAGACTTTAGTGAAGACCAAGGTAAAGATCTTGTCATCACATCTTCATCATCATCATCATCTTCATCAACATCATCATCATCACCATCACCATCATCATCATCTTCATATTCATCATCATCATCATCATCCAACTCATCCTAATCATCATCATGATCATCATCTTCATCATCCTCATCCTGGTCATCATCATCATCATCATCATCATCATCATCCTCATCCTCATCCTCCTCATCATCATCATTGTCGTTGTCATCACCACCACCATCATTGATCATCATCATCATCTTAATCATCATCATCTTCATCTTCATCATCATCATCATCGTCGTCGTCATCATCGTAATATCCCCCATCCTAATCATCATCACGATAATCATGATAATCATCTTCATCATCCTCATCCTAGTCATCATCATCATCGTCGTCGTCATCGTCATCATCATCATCTCCCTCTTCCTAATCAACATCTTCATCATCGTCATCATCATCATCATCATCTTCAACATCATCATCATCTTCATCATCATCATCATCTTCATCACCACCACTTGTTGAAATATTGTAACTTCGAAGAATATTCTATTGTATTTTATTGTTGTAATTTATTCGGAGATGTTTTATTCCTCTGTCGGGATTTCATTATTGTATTTGATTATGTAAAGTCATTGAGGTAAATCATGCCTTGTAAGTCAGGGCAATAGATCCCCTTTGAGTCAATTGTAATCGGGTGTTTAAGTCCCCTAGAGAAGTCGGCCCAGTCAACATTAATTTGAGTGGTTAAGTTGTTGGGGCCGGCCTATTTAGGGAAAAAGTCAAGTGGAAGATAAAGTATAAATAGGAGTGATGTGCTCCTCATTTGGACACACACACTCACTTGTGTAATTCGCAATGGAGAGAGAGAGAGAGTGAGATATCTGCAAGGAGAAGGAGCACTTGTTTGGGGTTTTTTCTTTGTACTGTTGATCATCTATATTGAGGAATTTTTGCTGGGTTTTCTTAAAAGATGATAGTTAGGGAACTAACTATAGTTTCACAGGTCCCAGTGTCAAAGGCCGAAGTTGAAACAGTGACACGTGGCACATCGTATAAGTTCACTATGTTGTTTCATCCTATAAACAGGTCTTGTTGGGAAACATAGCATATCTCTCTCATGGAGAATCCAATGAAGCTGAAATATGTGGGGTTGGAAATATGACAGTTCAGGATACCACAAATCGAAGTTTCGGACCTCGAGGATCCAAAATTTCAGAGATACACCAGAAACAATACGGCACATCTAAAATGGATCAACGGAGGAAATCAAAGAAGAGGAAGAAGAAGTTGATCTCATTTAGGATTTTCAGTTTTTAGGTATGGAAGGACCTGATCATCATCATCATCATCATCCTCATTGTCATCATCCTCATCCTCAACATCATCCTCATCATCATCATCCTCATCCTCATCCTCATCCTCATCCTCATCCTCATCCTCATCATCTTCATCATCATCATCATTTTCGTCATCATCATCCTCATCATAGTCATCATAATCATCATCATCATCATCATCATCATCCTCATCCTCATCATCCTCATCATCATCGTCATGATGATGATGTTGATGATGATGATGATGACAATGATGATGACGTTGATGATGAAGTTGATGATGATGTAGTTGATGATGATCATGATGATAAGGAAGATGATGATGATGACGAAGATGACGATGATGACACATCATCATCATCTTCATCATGATGATGATCGTTGTCATCATCATCATCTTCATCATGACGATGATGATATTGATGATAAGGAAGATGATGATGATGATGATCATGATCATGTTGATGATGATTTTGATGATGATGATGATGATGACGATGATGATGACGTTGATGATGATGTAGTTTATGATGATCATGACGATAAGGAAGATGATGATGATGATGACGAATATGATGATGATGATCAAGATGTGTTGATGTATATGTAACTTCGGAATGTATTTCACATATATGCATATTGTATTCCTATAGAGATGTTATTATTCCTCTATACGGAAGTGGTTGTATTTCTATAGAGATGTTATTATTCCTCTATACGGAAGTGTCATCATTTATATTGTAAGTGTCTTAACTTATACTTGATGCGTTATTAGACCTCAGTTAAGATCCTAGATCAGATTGAAGTAAATTCTGAAAATTTAACATGGTATCAGAGCTAGCCTGAAAGAAGGCATGATATGGCATGTATGACACTTGTTGCACTTATGATGCTAGGGCTTGATATAGAAAAAAACTAGTCATCGTAGCACTTTCACTGTAAATCCGTTTTGGCAAAGTTTTCGGATTTGAAACTTTTACAGGTCGAAGATCAGATCCTCATGTACCTTGTGTCCAAAGGAAAACCTCTAATTCGTTGTACTTTGTGATTTATGATCTGTACAATATAGGGTTTCTGCCTCTTCCAGATATGAGTCAAAATCAGGTGACCTTGGGAAAAAGGTCATAACATGGGCTAGGAAGCTCCAAATGAAACTTCGTAACAAGTGACAGGTAATACACAGACTGTACTATCTCAAAAAATAATTTCAGAGGCCGAAGTTGAAACAGTGACACGTGGCACACCGTACAAGTTCGCTCTCCTGTATTATCCCATAAACAAGTCACGTTGTGACACTGGGCATAACTCTTTCTCAGAGAATCCAATTGAGGTCAGACCTATCGGGATGGAAATATAACAAGTCAGGCTATCTCATGAAAAAATTTTAGAGGCCGAAGTTGAACCAGTGACACGTGGAACGCCGTACAAATTCGCTCTCCTGTATTATCCCATAAACAGGTCACGTTGCGACACTTGGCATAACTCTCTCTCAGAGAATCCAACTGAGGTCAGACCTATCGAGATGGAAAGATAATAGGTCGGGCTATCTCAGAAAATTTTTCAGACCTTGTGGATCGAAAAGTTCAGAGTTACACCAGAAACAATCAGGTACATATTTCTATCAAATCAGAATTATTTTTGAGCACCTTCATTCATGGCTTCCAGAATTTAGGGCTTCGGAGAAAGTTGGAATTTTTGTAATTGGAGACCATGGCTGGATGCTAATCATCAAAATCAAAATTTAGAGACCAAGATAAGATTTTTTGGTTGGGAAGAAGGCTGGGCTTGATCAAACCCCAGTTCGGGACTTTGATCGGAAAGATGGAAAATTAGGGCTTCTGCAAAAATTGGAATTTTGGAAATCTGTGACCACGGCTGGAAGCTCCTCAGAAAAATCAAAGCTTAGAGCTTTGAATCAAATCTTTTGGTTGGATGAAGCTCCGGGAAACTCAAACCCTAATTCAGGGTCCTCCCCAGTGAATCCAGAAATCTAAAAGGCAATTTCGAGGGGTGAAACTTTGCAGTTTTCAAATTCTGAATATACCAACTTGATTAGCTCATCAAGGCACATATTTCTATCATTTTGGAAGTTTGAAATTCAAAGTTTAAATTTTGGGGGTTTCTCTAACAAACCCTAATACAGCTCTAGATCCAGTTCCTGCAAATCAAGTGGATTGTTTTAATCCTAGAAGAGGATGGATTGGTCACCTGCATAAGTGAAGAAGTTCCTGTTTCAGAGGGAGATGAGGCTAAGGCCTTACATAAGAAGATTTCAAGCAATCTCGATAGGTATGACTCATCCAGGTATGTCTCGAGATTTGTTCATGATTAAGTTTATGATATGTTTGTCTTCATGTTATTACGGTTAAAACAATCTTGATTTTAGACTTGTCGTATCACCTTAACAAAATTATGAATGCATTCATTAGGGTGTTGACACTTATGATTGTACTAATGCATTATGGTGTTGTATGAGGTTTATGTTGTCCGCTAACATGAAAGGTACACCAAGAAAGACAAATCATGTTCTAGTTCAAGATCATGATGACATGAAGACAAAGATTCATCCATTGTCATGGATCACATAGAAGATCCATTTACGAGGTATGTATAACTTGGTTCTATAATTGTTAACCTATGAGATATGCAGGTTACTAGCACAAGTCACTGAAGAGAACCAGAAGACATTATGCGGGTATGTTAGACATAACTAGCTAGCATGCTAATCTAGGTATGTTTTTCCTATATCAAGCTAGAATCCTACCTTGTGTTAGGATCTTATACTGTTGTGTTGTTGATAATGATTATTCATGAAGTCGTAGGTTTGAATAATCATGGTTGTATGCATATTAAGTTTCTTACCATAATTGATGATATGACTAACCAGAAGAATCATGAAGGTATAGGTTTGAATAATCACGGGTTTTATGCATATTATATCTCTTATCTTGATTGATGATTCAACTAACCAGAAGAGTCCTATGATCAAATAAGAATATGTACGAGTAAAAGAAGACTTCCCTAAAACCTTGAATACTAATGTTTATTATCTGTGAATGATCATGAATATACATGTTTAAGATTATTGTGTTTTGATAGTATTAAGATTATACTAATAAATGTGTGATTATGTATGAGACCTCAAGGATAACACAATGATGATACTAATAAGCATGCATAGTGATTAAGGATGGATGTAAGTTCAAAGACAGTTAATCTAGGAAGCAAAGATCAAGAGGGAGCACACTCCAGTTGTTCCTGCAAGAAAGCAAAGGAGCACACTTCAGTAGTTTCTGCAAGGATGCAGATATTCAGAGGGAGTTGACCACTTCTCACAATCCACATAAGAATGGAGTTGCAGAAAATAAGCAAAGAATGAGAGGGAGTCAACCCAACAAACAAACAAAGATAGGTATTTGAATTGTCATTAGTTGCATATTTTATTGTTTAAATAATATTGTTCAATAATGTATATACTGATGTTCCTAGAATTAGGTTGTGTATTATGCATATTAGAGTAGTTGCATTGATGAACAATATACTACTAATATGCATGGGTAAGTGGCCTATGGCACTGTACAACATTCCATTGCTACTTATCTAGAATGAAACCTCTTAGTGACATGTTGGGAGTTGTGCACACTCTTAACAATGTTTTGGTAGAGATTGGAAGGCATCTAGAAAGTTAGGGGATATGGATAAATGTTGTATTGAAGCATTGGCTAAGATAATTGCATGACTATATGACATATTTCTTTATGTGTAAGAATTTGTCTGAAAATTATGAGATGTTTCTAATCATGCAATTTAACTTGTTTCGTAGGAAAGATCGTATACCTTCACCTACAAAAGAAGGACTACAACATTTATTCAGCAACAAAGTTATCTATTGAAAATATTGAAGATATTGAAGTTCCCAGGATCTGGGAAGAATGCCATGATCGAGGAGTACCAGTCGATCACGAAGATGTTTGGGATGCAGTCCCAAGACCTGAAGGGGAGTCTGTAGTGACTTCGAAGATAAATCCTTGTATGGCTTGTAGCAAGCTCCCAGAACTTGGTGTGATACAAAGAGGAAGCTTGCTGCCGAGTTCGATATGAAAGATTTGGGAATCATGCATTATTTCCTAGGTATGGAGGTGTGGCAGAATGCAGGTGGGATCTTCCTTGGTAAAGGGAAGTACACAGTAGATATCTTGAAGAGATTCGGGTTGATGGATTGCAAGGCCATGGCCACACCTATGTCATCAAATCTGAAGCTTCTATGTGATGCTTCATCTGAGCCAGTTGATGTCTCTATGTATCATCAGATGATTGGGTCCTTGATGTACCTGATGAACACGAGACCAGATATTTGCTTTGCGGTGAACACATTGAGTCGGTTCCTGACAGATCCGAGGAGTGTTCATCTGGTTGCTGTAAAGCATGTTCTGAGGTACCTGAAGGGTATAGTGGATTATGGGCTCAAGTATGATGCAAATCAAAAGTTTAACCTGCAGGGTTATGTTCATTCAGATTGGGCAGGCAGTGCCGCAGATAGGAAGAGCTCATCTGGATGTTGCTTCAGTATGGGATCAGGTGTGATCTCTTGGTTTAACAGGAAGCAGTCCTGCGTAGCACTGAGTACAGGTGAGGCAGAGTATGTTGCGACGGATGAGCAAGTTGCAGATGTATTGACCAAGCTGTTGGCCAGAGTGCAGTTTGAGTACTTCAGAGAGAGGCTTGGTGCACTTCAGATCGAGGTTCCTTCCAAAGGGAAGTGATGAGTCTAGAAGATGCAGATGCACATGAGCTTTTCTGACATGGTTGATGTGTTCTCCCTTGGTCGTGATGTAATTGCTGAGCCATTTTTCACATGGTGGTAGATGTGTTCTCCCATGGTGAAAAAGTAAGGGATGGAGCCTTCCCCGAATGGTGGTAGATGTGTGCTCCCATGTCGGTGGTGTAAGTGCTAGATGATGTGCATCTGGGTTGTGCTTCATGGACGATGAGATGATCTGAAGAGGATGATTCTATGATGATCAGGAGGATCATGGATGATGAGCATCAGGATGATGCTCTAGTTACTACTTTGTATATGCATCAGGAGGATGCTGGATATGATCAGTTCGATCATTTATATGTATATGTATGTACACATCATGTTGGATGCTAGACATGATCAGTTGGATCATTTATATGTATATGTATGTACGCATCATGTTGGATGCTGGATATGATCAGGAGGATCATTTGTATATGTTTTGTATAGGCATCATGTTGGTTTCTTGGACCATGTATCTATATATGTATCAGGTGGATACATTGTATGATCAGGTGGATCATGTATGGTGATATGTATCATGTATTTGTATTTGTATCAGGTGGATACACTGTATGATCAGGTGGATCATGTATGATGATATGTATCAGGTAGATACTTGGTATGCATCAGGTAGATGCATTGTATGATTAGGATGATCATGGATGACGAGATTCAGGATGTTGCTCCAGATGACATGCAGCAGGATGTTGTGGTGATGATGATCAGGATGATGTATGGTGAGTATCAGGTTGATACTCTGTGGCCGTGGAACAGGTTGTGCAGATAAGCATGTAATTTGTGCCCTGGGAGATTTGCAGATAGTCTTTTGAGGTTTTTCCTATGGCATGTAATTTGTACCCTGGGATATCTGGCAAATGCTCTTTCGAGGTTTTGCTTGAGAGGACATATAATTTGTGCCCTAGGAAATCTGCAGATAGTCTTTCGAGGTTTTGCCAATGGCATGTAATTTGTGCCCTGGGATATCTGGCAGATGCTCTTGCGAGGTTTTGTCCTATGACATGTAATTTGTGCCCTAGGAGATCCGATAGGTTGAGACGTGTGCTCGTAATCAGTCCTAGGATGCTCTTTCGAGGTTTTTCCATGACCACATGTAATTTGTGCCCTGGGATATCCGATAGGTTGAACCTTGTGCTCGTAATCAGTCCTGGGATGCTCTTTCGAGGTTTTGTGGTGAGCACATGTAATTTGTGCCCTGGGAGATCCAATAGGTTGAGCCTTGTGCTCGTAATCAATCCTGGGATTCTCTTTCGAGGTTTTGTGGTGGGGTCACATGTAATAAGTCCTGGAGATCTGGATAGGATGAAAAAGGCCTCAGATGCTCTTTAGGGTTCTTGCTAGTCAAGAGACTCTTTTAAGGTTTTGTGACGCATGTAATAAGTCCTGAGATTTCCACAGTATGGCTAGTGATGACAAAGACCTACAGGTGGTGGGCCTACATCCAATATGAAAAAGGACTGGCTCTGTAGAACTTCCTATGATGAGTAGATTCAGAGATTGATTGAGATAGCAGCAGCAGTGACGATGATCCAAAGAAGATGACTTGTGCTAGAAGACCTATGTCGAGAAATACCTCCTAGTTAAGAGGGAGTGTTGATGTATATGTAACTTCGGAATGTATTTCACATATATGTATATTGTATTCCTATAGAGATGTTATTATTCCTCTATACGGAAGTGGTTGTATTCCTATAGAGATGTTATTATTCCTCTATATGGAAGTGGTTGTATTCCTATAGAGATGTTATTATTCCTCTATAAGGAAGTGTCGTCATTTATATTGTAAGTGTCTTAACTTATACTTGATGGGTTATTAGACCACCTTGTTGGGGTCGGCCCTATATAAGTCATGTGGTTCAAAGGGTTATTAGACCACCCTATTGGGGGTCGGCCATGTGGGTCAAAGGGTTATTAGACCACCCTAGTGGGGTCGGCCTAGTCAGCATTATGTTAAGTGGTTAAGTTGAGGCCGACCTAGTTGAGTAAAGGTCAAGTCAAGTTAGTGTATAAATAGAGAGTGTGTCTCTCTCATTTTACACATTCTATTCTCACTCACACTTGGGAGAGTGGCGCACTTGTGGAGGAGGAGGCTCTGCTGCTAGGAGAAGACTATCTCTTGTATTCTGGTTGTATCATTGCTCTATCTATCTCTGAGGAAGTTATTGGGGTTTTTCACCTTTATGGTTTTCCCCAAGTAAACTCTGTGTCTCTTGTGTGCTTGCATTATTGTGTCCATGGTTGATATGCTGTAGATTTGTTGTACATGTTGTTCTCTCAGTTAAGATCCTAGATCAGATTGAAGTAAATTCTGAAAATTTAACAAGATGGTGATGATGTTAATGAAGAGGTTGATGATGAAGATGTTGATGATGAAGATGATGATTATGATGATGATGATAAGGAAGATGATCAGATGAAATTTCATTACGAAAGGTTGAGGAAATAAAATGATTATGATAGTTTGAAACATTGGGGACATCAATGGCATTGTCTATGGAATGATCCATCCTAACGCTATCTTTATTGGAACATTTAGTTGGACATTGATTGTTTGGATGGAACTTATAATCTAAATTTTAAGTAAGATGTTGATTTCATCACCACTCTATTCATAAATGTGATTCTTTTGAATGTATGAAGAATGTGATTTATATTCATATTGATTGATGTTGGTCATATTAATCATAAAAAATTTCAAGTTATACTCTAGAACCATAAAATAATTTATGCATTTTCGTCATCATTGTTGTCGTCATTGTCGTCACCATCATCCTCCTCCTCTTCATCAATATTTTCTTCATAAACCCCGCAAGCCAAAATTGATGGAATAAATATATTTCATTTTAAACAATAAGTACATTAAAAGAAATGTTTTTCATAGCCATAAAAACATATTATTTTTTAATTTTTTGTTAATAAATGGTCATTATCGCCTCTTCCAAAAGGTATGGGGGCCGCTAGGTTGTCCCGGGCTCCAGGCTGGTGACTTCTCGTGGAGTCCAAGCACCTAGAGCTCCCACCATACCTTTGCACTATGCGTCGAATACAACTAGAGAGGTCGGCCCATGTAAACTCTTACAAACAAGACTTCGCTGCCAATTTGGGATAAATACCAAAAAAAAATCAATCGCTACCATCAGATTGTTTGATCGAAAAGTTGGTGAGTCTTCTCCATTTCTCCTTCACGATCATGAGAAAGATCACAGATCTGTGCTATTTTTTTGAAATGCCTGCAACTACCTGAGATAAATCTGCAACTTCCAAAACATTCCATCATTTGGTTGAAAATCATATTATGAATTTGGGGTGAATTTTTAGAGCCCATATTTTCGCTAACGTCCCCTCCCGATGGTCAGATTGGGTGAGGGGGATGTTACATTTTTCCATGGAAAAAATTGTATTTTTTCTCTTTCAAGCATAAATCAAAATATAAATTGATGTGTTTACTCGACACTCTGAAGGACTAAGCCTCTCTTCCTCTTAGATATCCCAAAAAAGTTAAAAGAAAATATGGGGATAATGTCTTCACAGACCGACAATTATACAGTCCTCCGCTATTTCTTTACGTTTAACAATTTTCAAACAAAAGCAAAGGAAGCTTTCCTCTAGATGTGCAAGCATAAACAACATAAAATATTTAATAAAGTGAAGATATTATCTCTTTATTCACGATCATTAGACTGAAACTTACCACAGCATTGGGATCAGTGAAAAGCTGACTTCCTGAGCACTAGAAGCACACTATCATACTTTGCTTCCTCTGTTCTCAAACTTCCAAATTGAATAGTTAAAGCTTTTTCTGGTAATTCATCTACTTAATTCTCAATAATTGAGCTGAAAATAAAACTATAGCTTGTTGAAGTGGCTATCTAGTCATGGTCTCAGTTAGCCTTAATAATTTTTTAGGAGAAATATATAAGCCTTCCAAAACAGGGTTTCCGGATAAACCTTGAAGAATTTCCTGAAAATGACGAAGTGTTGGAAAAACTGTCTCAAGTGACCTCAGGGAAATGCCCGCACCATATGTGAATCTTGTAGGTTGGTGTTTTTTCTACCCAACGATGGTGTCATTTTGTCCAAAGAGATTCCAAGGAAGAAGATATGGATCTGCCAAAAGTGTTGGCTTAGCCTAATTTGCAATACTTCAGTAAGCCGCCAAGGAGAGAAAGTAACCTCAGAGGATGAAATTGGTCTTTATGGATTCACCTTGTTGGACTATACCCATTGGGTGTCTCACACTTCAGATTTGATGAAAATAAAAATCCCATCATGTTGACCTAGGCTTTGACAATTTTGTCTAAGTGTTGAATTAACAGGTTAGAAGGCCATTTTCAAATGCCCACCAGAGGATGTGTGTGTTTAAGAAAATTTGAAAAGTGACACGGATATTTTCCTTATTGAAATGGATATCTAGCCATACTTTCAGTTTTCCTCATGATGGTCATATATGCAAAAAATATATCTGCCAAAAATAGGAAAAATATCATTTTTCATATTAAACGGAGGAAAATTAGCTAAGTGTTAAAATCAGAAAATTGAAAAGGCATTTTGGAAATGCCCGCCAAATAGGATCCTTGCACTGATCATTTTTCAAGGTGACATGGGCATACTCCTTGATGATATGGCTATCCAGTTGTAGTATCAGTTCCTTTCTTGGTACTCGCATGTGCGAAATATTGATCTTCCAAAACGAAGAAAAATCATATGGGTCATGTTTTACTTTAATAAATAGAAATTAATTTTGAAGAGGCACAATGATGAAAAGGTATAAGGTCAATTTGAAGAGTTGCAATGATTGAAGGGTGAATTATTTAATATATATTCACACATTTTAGAAGGAAGAAGTGTATCTTGGGTGTCCAAGTTGCAGTAGCAACAAGAACAGGCCAAGACAAATGAAATCCCAGAATTGAAGAAAAGAAATAAAAAAAGCGTGGAAGGGTGGAGCTAGGGCAAGTTATTGCCTTCTAAAAGTGTGATACAACCAATGAATAGAGGCCAACAAGTTGATTCCATCCAGACCAATTTCATCCTTTGAGACCTCTTTCTCTCTCCTCGGCGAGCATTTTACTGGAGTAGTGAAAATCAAGATAAGAAGCACTTTTGGCAGATCAATATCTTCTTCCTCGGAGACTCTAACTCTTCACCAATGATATAGTTGGATGCACCAAACAAAATTCTAGAGACCCATACTCTCAAAATAATTTTAGACACCAACCACAAGACATGGTGGGCATTTTACTAAGGTCACTTAGGAATTTCTACTGATTTTATACTTAGACAATTTTTGCACTTTCCTAGACTGGTCCAATATGCATGGAACATTATTTTGGCAAATCCATAACTTCTTCCTTGAACACTTTTTGGACAATATGAGACCATGATCAAGTAGATAGCTCAACAAGGTACAGCCTGACCATACGGTGCGGGCATTTACTCTAACCCCAAAATTATTGCGGGCATTTACCTAAGGCCACCTAGACTAGTTTTCTAGCACAACCATTTTCAGGAATTTACTATGTAAAAAATAGTCAAAATTGCTCTAAGGGAATGCCTGCCAAAATTCATGGTTTTAGAAAAATGGCCGCACCATCATACCAGGCTATATCTTGTTGAAGTGGCTATCTATACATGGTCTTTGTTTTCCTTAATCATTTATGAGGCGAAAGTTATAGGTCTTCCAAAACAGGGTTTTGCACCAGAGGAAGTAAAATTGACTAAGTAGCCTCAAGAAAATGCCTGCCATAAATCATAGGTTAAAGTAAATGTCTGCAGCATATGGTAAGGCCGTACCCTGTTGATTTGTCTACCTGAACATGGTCTCAGTTTTTCTTAAGCATGTCTGAGGAGAATGTTATAAGTCTGCCAAAATAGGGTTTTAGGGTAAACTTTGGAGGAATTCCTGAAAATGACTTAAGTGTTGGAAAACTAGTCTAGGTGGCCTTGGGAAAATGACCGTTGTACCTCATGGGAGAATGATAAAAATTATATGGAAGTATAATGCTCTATCTTGTCATAGAGGCTATCTCTCCATGGTCTTAGTTTTCACAGAAGATGTTTGATGACAAAGATAACAGCCTGCCAAAACAGGGTCTTGGGTTACTTTTACACCAAAGTAGCAAAACTACCCAAGTGGCCTCAGAGAAATGCCTTCCACAGTTTGTGGGCTTAAGAAAATTCCCACACCATATGGTCATCTTGTAGGTTGTTGTTTTGTCTACCTGAATATGCTTTCACATTGACTTGAAAGGGCCTGAGGAAGAAGTTATTGATCTGCCAAAACAGGGTCACATGTGCAAGAAATTAACCATACAAATTGAGAAAAAACTTGTTTTGCATATTAAGAACAAGTGAAATTAGGCTAGGTGCTAAAATCACAAGGTTAAGGGGCTATTTGGAAATGCCCACTAGGAACTGTCCTTGTGGGGATAAATTCATCAGTTGACATGAACTTGTTGCTTGTTGAAGTAGCTATCCAGTGATGGTTTTAGGTTACTTCCTGATAGTCACATATGCAAGAAATTAACCTGCCAAAGTAGGAAAAATATTGTTTAGCATGTAAAGAACAAGAGAAAAAAAAAGAGGTCCAAATTCTGAAAAATGGCTAAGTGTTGGAAAATTGGTCCAAGTGGACTTGGGAAATTGCCTGCTATACCTCATAGGAGAATGATAAAAATTATCTAAAACTATAATGCTATAGCTTGTTGAAGAGGCTAACATACCATGGTCTCAGTTATCAAAGAGGGTTTTAATTTGATGACAAAGTTAAAGGCCTGCCAAAACAGGGTTTCAGGCTATTTTTGCACCAGTGGTAGTAAAACTTCCCAAGTGGCCTCATGAAAATGCCCGCCATAATTCATAGGTTAAGGTAAATTCCCACCCCATAATGTCAGGATGTAGCTTGTTGATTTTTCTACCTGACCATGGTATCCGATTGTCTTAAGAGTTTCTAAAAGGAAGTTATGGGTCTTCCAAAGTAGTGTTTCAGGAAGATTGCTCCAGTCCAGGAAAATGCAAAAATTGTCTGAGTATAAAATTACTTGTAAAAATGCCTGAGTACCCTCAGTAAAATGCCCTCCATTTCCTGTGGTTGATGTCTTAAAATATTTTGAGGGTATGGGTCTCTAGACTATTGATTGATACATCCAAACTTATCATTTGTTTGTCCAAAGAGTCTTTGTAGGTGAAGATATTGATCTGCCAAAAGTGCGTCCTAGCTTGATTTGCACTGCTCCAGAAAAATACCCACCGAGGAGAGAGAAAGAGGTCTCAAAGGATGAAATTGGTCTAGATGGAATCACCTTGTTGGCCTCTATCCATTGGGTGTCTCATACTACCAAGTTGATGAAAATAAAAATCTCCTCATTTTGACCTAGGGTTTGACAATTTTGTCTTAGTGTTGAATTGGTAGTTTAAAAAGCTAGTGTTGATTGGATGTTTTGGCGGGCCATTATCTTCTTGGACATAGACCTTTTATCGCGAATGAGTCAGTGGTAAAGTGTGTAAATCCTCCACCTGAAAGCCTATTGTTGAATGTGGTTGTCATTGATGTCACTTCAGTAGCAGTAGTTGATGAAGTTCCATCTTTAGATTATATCAGTTGGGAGGTAAACGTTTGGATTAACTAACTCAAGAGTAAAATGAATGTAATTTTTTGTTTAATTATAAACAATAAATATACAAACTAAATATGTGAATATTCAATTTAAAGTAATTTTTAAAACAAGGTAATTGACGGAGCCCAAGATGTCTCCAAACAATGAGGAAGTTAATTCTTCCTCTTTAAAAATGCATAGCTTTTTTTCAATATATATCTTTTCTTTAATATAATTTTTTTGGATGATTTTTCATTCAATTTCTTTTTGGAAGGGAAGTTTCCTTCTTATGGTGTATTTTTGAATTGTTTGTGCTCTTCAACTAAATTAGTGTCAATGAGAGAATCCATCTTGCATGCATGAGTCTTAATATTTAGAATATAAGATTAACTAAATAAAAATGGATAGATATTTTTATTACTATATTTTATTGAAAATTAAAATATTTAATAAATATTTCAATAATGAAAGGTAATTTCTTTAACAACACTTTCGTATTGAAGGGCGTGTTCTGAAACTAAACGTTTTGTGATGGTTAAAGTAAGAGTTCAAAATGTCAAAATTTTTTATTTGAAGGGTAAATATAAAATGAAATTCCAACCCTGCCTGCGTGCAATCATGAAGCCCAATCATGAAAAGAACCAAAATGACTTTATTGATTGTTTGATCTAAGAGTTAAGAGTTATCAGAATATTGATTGTTTGATCTAAGAGTTAAGAGTTAATAGATTAATTCGGGATTAATTTACTTATAGAACCTTTTTTTTCAACGAAAAAAAAGTTCCTTGTTATTCATTAAGTGAATCAAAGAAACTTACAATAAAACCTATCCCAAGGATAGAATCTTTGAAAACAGACTATGCAGTATTTTACAATAACTCCGATAATGATTGTCATTATTCAGTAATATACCATCATAACCATAGCTATTGATAACATCATAAAAATAGCACAGATATAGAGGAAATCTTAACCAAAAATCCCCTAAAGCGGGTACACCGAATTTACAAAATGGATCATAAAGGCTAGAATAATTAATAAAGACAAACATAAAACATTTCCCCCGGATAGTGATCAGTGAAAGGGGTAACCTGAAGAATAGCATCTGCCAAATGTAATCCCTTCTTTGACAATAAATCAACTCTACGATTGAAAGAACGAGAGATGTGTTGTATAGAGTAGTCATGAAATTGTTCCAATAAGATGGTAATTTACTTATAGAACCATAATGAATTTACTATATAATTAGTAATGTGCTTTCAATTTGAATAGTCAAACATACATACTATAGAATCAAATAACAGAGAAATCACAACATTACAATTAACAGAATATAAAATAATATTGCACTACCTTTAAGAAACCAAATCACAAGCCCAACAAATAGTTACTAGTCTTATAGTCATTTGAATATTGAGAATTCATAATGCAATATTTCAATAGAAGTATCCATTTGTTACATATTGGCTTTCAAAGAGGCTTTCTTCTTGAACCAACAACTCATGTGTAAACTATGAAACTAGTCATGCTTTACTTCTTAGCCTTTGTAGCAAAGTGAGAAGTGGAAGAAATAAGTAATCCTACAAATTACCACAAGAAAAAAGTTTAACCAAAGTGTTCTACTTGTAGGGCCAAAGTGTTTTAATAGTTATAGAAATAGATTTAAATTCCCAAGGAATATACACAAATCTTATATCCATTAACATATTTAGAATTTTTATAAATAGATTTAAATGCCAGAGGAATATACACAAATCTTATATCCGTTAATATATATTCGTCAATATTTTCGACTACAATTGCCGATATACAGCTATATACCAAATAGACCAATATTTGCTACTGATTACATCAAATGTTTATATCACTAATGCGATAGAATCCTACTCCCTAGAACCTCAATAACATGAGATTCTATTTTACAAAAACGATAATAGTGTGCATACCAAAAATTAATATAGACGAACATAAGGGCCTTGGAAAACTAACAGAAAATGAAACAAGCAAACCTAATCAGACAAGTAAATATCAAGAGACCATGGTGGGTGGGTCGCGTGGTTCCCTCATCCAATATCCATTAATTTTTCCCCTGGGGAAGGTGGCCTGTCAGCTGGAGGGGACTATCCAAAACCTACAGAAGTCGTTGGACTCCCCTTTCTGTCACAAGGTTGGTTGGATTCGCATTGTTCCTTAAGGAGCCTTCGCATCTGTTCGATCAGTTCAATATTGTTATCTGTGAACTTCCAGTCAATGGTATACTCGATTGACTTCTTCAAGGACTCCAAGTCCTCTTTTTCACATTTCCCCTCCAGCTTCTATCGAAGATCTTCTATCTCCATTTCTAACTTCTCCATTCTTCGGGTGAGTGAATGAGTGATGCTATTCATTCCAATAGGGCCGCGACTGCTACCTTCCACCGTTATATAACACGGAGCTAGCTCTGAAGAATTGTTGTAACAAAGATTCTAGTACGGGAGCTTGCCGCCACTAAGCAGAGCATTGGTCAGAATCCAGCACCTACCCTTTTCTGAAATTTCAACAACCAAATGATGAAGAGGGCCAGTGGAGGGAAAAACCATTGGATACTGAGCTATTTTAGATAGCATTTTTGGCAAAAACAAAGGAACAGGGGCAGATCCAATTTAAAGGAGCGAAAATGAACAAAAAACCTTGAACATGGATCGGAATAAATATCCACAAGCATCGAAATTAAATATCAAAGTACTTCAAAGAGGGTTATATGACATTAAAAGTTAGAGACCTTATGCGAGAGTCCAGACTTGAGACCTTACCCTAACCGAGACCATGTGCGAGACCTTACCCTGACCGACCTTTGATGTGACTAATGGGAGAGATTGGCTGCTAGGGTTTGAAAATATTAATAATATATATTAGTTATTCTAAGTATAAAAATACTGGTAAAAATGCCTAAGTGGCATCAGTAAAATGGCTTCCATTTCCTGTGGTTGATGTCTTAAATTATTTTGAGGATATGGGTCTCTAGACTGCTGATTGGTGCATCCAACCATATCATTGGTTTCTCCAAAAAGTATTTGATGTACCTTCTTGAATAGGCTATCCAACCATGGTCTCATTTCTTCAAAAGAGTACTTTATGATAAAGTTATAGGTCTTCCAAAACAAGGGTTCAAGCAGTTTTAGACATTCTGAAAAATGGCTAAGTGTTGGAAAAATGGGCCAAGTGGCTTTGGGTAAATGCCCTCCGTACCACACAGGTGAATGATAAAAATTATCTGAAACTATCATGCTAAAGCTTGTTGAAGAGGCTATCCTACCATGGTCTCAGTTATCAAAAAGAATGCTTGATGACAAAGTTAGAGGTCTAGAAAAACAGGGTTTCAGGATGTTTTGCACCAAAGGGAGTAAAACTACCTAAGTGGCCTCAATAAAATGCCCGCCATTATTCATGGGTTAAAGTAAATGATTGCACCATATGGTCAGGATGTAGCTTGTTGATTGGTCTACCTAACCATGGTCTCAGTTTTCCTCAAGCATTTCCGAGGAGAAAGTTCTAAGTCTACCAAAATAGGGTATCAGGATAAACTTTGGAGAAATTCCTGAAAATGACTAAGTGTTGGAAATTTGGCTCAGGTGGCCTTAGGGAAATGCCCTCCATAGTTTTTGGGTAGAAGAAAATGCCCACACCATATGTTCATCTTGTAGGTTGGTGTTTTTTCTACTTGACCATGTACTCATCTTGACTTGAAAGTGCCTGAGGGAGAAGTTATGGATCTGCCAAAACAGTGTTTTAGGCAGATTGGACCAAGTCTAGGAAAGTGCAAAAATTGTCTAAGTGTAAAATCACTAAAACTTCCTAAGTCACCTCAGTAAAATGCCTGCCATCTCTTGTGGTTGATGTCTTAAATCATTTTTATATTATGGATCTATAGAATATTGTATGGTGCATCCAACCATATCAATGGTTTGTCCAAAGAGTTTGTGCAGGTGAAGATATTGATCTGCCAAAGGTGCCTCCGAGACTAAATTGCACTACTCCAATAAAATGCCCACCGAGGAGAGAGAAAGAAGATTCAAAGGATGAAATTGGTCTTGATTCAATCACCTTGTTGGCCTCTACCCATTGGGTGTCTCACACTTCAAATGTAATGAAAATAAAAATCTCATCATGTTGACCTAGGGTTTGACAATTTTTTCTAAGTATTGAATTAACATTTTGGAAGTCTATTTTCAAATTCCCGCCAGATGATGTGTGTGTATCAAAAAGTTCAAAAGGTGATATGGATCTGGTCCTTGTTGAGGTGGCTATCCAACCATACTTTCATTTTTCCTTATGATAGTCATATTGTTAGTTTTTCAGAAATTTCAATCTAATCTAGGATCTTAACTGAGAGAATAACATGTACATAATATCTACAACATATCTACAACATATCAATCAAGGACACAATAATGAAAGCACACAAGAGAAATAGAGTTTCACCGGGGAAAACCAAGAAGGTGAAAAACCCCGCAACTTCCTTAGAGATAGATAGAGCAATGATACAACCCAAGCATAAGAGATAGTCCTCCTAGCAACAACTTCTCCTCCTCCACAAGTGCGCTACTCTCCAATGAGTGTGTGAGAGAGAAAGTGAATGATCAAATAGAGTGCCTCCCGCACTCTATTTATACATCACTTGACTTGCCTCATAACCTTTACTAGGTCGACCTCAACTTAACCACATAACATAATGCTGACAGGGCCAACCCCCACTAGGGTGGTCTAATAACCCTTTTACCCACGTGACTCATACAGGGCCGACCCCATCAAGGTGGTCTAATAACCCATCAAGTATAAGTTACGACACTTACAATATAAATGACGACAATTCTGTATAGAGGAATAATAACATCTCTATAGGAATACAAACACTTATGTATAGAGGAATAATAACATCTCTATAGGAATACAATATACATAGATGAAATACATAGGTGAAATACATTCCGAAGTTACATATACATCAACACTCCCTCTTAACTAGGAAGGTATTTCTCGGGACAGATTTGCTAGCACAAGTCTTCTTCTCTGGATCATCGTCAACGAATCATCGTCGTCATCACTATTGTTGCTATCTCAATCAATCTCCGATCTACTTGTCATAGGAAGTTCTACAGAGCCAGTCCTTTTTCATACTGGATGTAGGCCCACCACCTGTAGATCTTCATCATCATTGGCCATACTGTGGAATCCTCAGGACTTATTACATGCATCACAATCCCTCGAAAGATTATCCTAGGACCATTTATGTGCCGAAGCATGACTGGCAAGATATCCCAGGTCCACTTACATGTGACTGTCACAAAACCTTAAAAGAGTGTCTTGACTAGCTAGAACCCTAAAGAGCATCCGAGGCCTTTTACGTGACTAGCACAACCTGTCCGAATCTCCAGGATGTATTACATGTGACCCCTCATCACAATGCCTCGAAAGAGCATACTAGGACTTATTACGGGCACATAGCCCAACCTATCGGATCTCCTAGGTCTACTTACATGTGGTCATGGCAATGCCTCAAAAGAGAATCCCAGGACTTATTACGGGCACACTACCCAACCTATCGTATCTCCCAGGTCTACTTACATGCCATAGGACAATGCCTCGAAAGAGCATCCTAAGCTGTTACGAGCACACAGATCTACCTGTCGGATCTCCCAGGTCTACTTATATGTCCTCCTAGAGCAATGCCACAAAAGAGCATCCCAGGTTGTTACGAGCACACAGCTCTACCTATTGGATCTCCCAGGTCTACTTAGATGCTCATCTGCACAACCTGTCCATGGCCACAGAGCATCATCCTAATACTCTCCATACATACCCCTGATGGACATCAACACATGATCATCCTGATCATAATCATAGTATCATCTTGATACATAACATCTTGAGCAACATCCTGAAGCTCGTCATCCATGATCATCCTGATCATACAGTGCATCCACCTGATGCATACCTGATACATATCATCTGGAGCAACATCCTGAAGCTCGTCATCCATGATCATCCTGATCATATAGTGCGTCCACCTGATACATATCATCATACATGATCTACCTGATCATACAATGTATCCACCTGATAGATACACAAATAAATGATCCATCTGATCATAACAAGCATCCAACATGATGCATATGCATATACATGATCCAACTGATCATAACAAGCATCCAACATGATGCATATACATATACATGATCCAACTAATCATACCAAGCATCCAACATGATGCATATACATATACATGATCCAACTGATCATACCAAGCATCCAACATGATGCATATACCGAGCAGTAACTGGAGCATCATCCTGATGCTCACCATCTAGCGCTTACATCCATAGCCATGTGAAGGATCCTCCTCTCACCATGCTTGGAATGGATTCAACAAATGTATCCATCACTTCTTCCTTGAAGTGTCATCAATCTGAAGAACACCAAGCCTCTCTTTGAAGTACTTGAACTTCACTCTGGCTAGTGGCTTTGTCAGCACATCTGCAACTTGCTCATCTATCGCAACATACAGGAGCTTCACTGCTCCTCTCTGCACCATATCCCCAATATAGTGATATTTGATCTCGATGTGTTTCGACCTGTCGTGGAACACCGGGTTCTAAGACAGCTTCACATAGCTCTGGTTGTCACACAAGGTACCAGTAGCCTCCAATGAGAGATCAAATAACTCAGACAGTAGCTTCCTCAGCCATACTGCCTCACAACTAGCTGAACAAGCTGCAACATACTCTGCTTCGGCTATACTCAGTGCTACGTAGGATTGCTTCCTGGTAAACCAAGAGATCACACCTGATGCCATACTGAAGTAACACCCAGATGTGCTCTTCCTATCTGCAGCATTGCCTGCCCAGTCCGAATCAACATAACCCTGCAGGTTAAACTTTTGATTCGCATCATACTTGAGCCCATAATCAACTGTACCCTTCAGGTACCTCAGAATATGCTTTACAGCAACTAGGTGAACACTCCTCGGATCTGTCAGGAACTGGCTCAATGTGTTCACCGCAAATCAAATATTTGGTCTCGTGTTCGTCAGGTACATCAAGGACCCAATCATATGATGATACATCATGATATCAATCGGATCAGATGAAGCATCACACAGAAGCTTCAAGTTCGATGCCATAGGTGTGGCCATGGCTTTGCAGTCCATCATCCCGAACTGCTTCAGGATCTCTACTGCATACTTCCCTTGTCCAAGGAAGATTCCATCTGCACTATGCCACACCTCCATACTAAGAAAGTAGTGCATCATACCCAAGTCCTTCATCTCGAACTCGGCAGCAAGCTTCCTCTTCGTGTCGGCAATCAATCTATCCTCACCTGTTATAAACAGTTCATCAACATACAATAGTAGTATCCTCTTCGTGTCGGCAATCAATCTATCCTCACCTGTTACAAACAGTTCATCAACATAAAATAGTAGGATTGCCTTCCTCAACCTTGTAGTAAAGGTTGGAATCCACTTTACTCTTGGTAAAGCCCAAACTGGATAGGAAGCCATCTATCCTGCCATACCAAGTTCTAGGAGCTTGCTTCAAGCCATACAAGGCTTTCTTCAACCTGCACACATATGACTTCCTGTCATGTGTCTCAAAACCAAGTGGTTGCTCCACATACACTTCCTCCTTGACTACACCATTCAAGAAAGCTATCTTGTCATCCATCTGGTGAATCTTCCACTTCATCACTGCGCCAGAGAAAGTAATGATTTGATGGAAGTGTATCTGGCTACATATGCAAAAGTCTCTTCATAATTAGCCACGAGCTACAAACCTCACTTTGTATTTTTTTTCTATGCTACCATCTGTAGCATGCTTGATCTTATAGATCTACTTGGAAGTCACAACAAACTTCCCTTTAGGTCTTGGGATCACATCCCAAACATGATTGATTGGTACTTTTCGACCATGGCATCCTCTTACTATATCCCATATCCTAGAAACTTCAGAATCTTCAATATCTTCAGTAGATAGTTTGAACTTCGTTGCAGGAACAAATGTTGTAGTCCTTCTTTTGTAGGTGATGGTATATGATATTTCCTACAAAACAAGTTAAATTGCATGATTAGAAACATCTCATAGTTTTCAGAACAAATTCTTACATGTAAAGAAATATGTCATACAGTCATGCAATTATTTTAGCCAATGCTTCAATACAACATTTATCCATATCCCGTAACTTTCTAGATGCCTTCCAATCTCTACCAGAACATTGTTAAGAGTGTGCATAACTCCCAACATGCCAGCAAAGAGGTTTCATTCTAGATAAGTAGCAATGGAATGTTGTGCAGTGCCATAGGCCACTTACCCAATACATGCGTATTAGTAGTATACTGTTTATTAATGCAATTATTCCAATATGCATAATACACAACCTAAGTCTAGTATATACGTTATTGAACAATATTATTTAAACAATCAAATATACAATAAATGACAATTCAAATACTTATCTTTGTTTGTTTGTTGAGTGGACTCCCTCTCAACCTTTGCTTCCTTGTAGGAACTACTGGAGTGTGCTTCCTCTTGATCTTTGCTTCCTAGATTACGTGTCCTTGAACTTATATCCATCCTCGATCACTATGCATGCTTAAGTGTGCACTAGTGTCATGATTGTGCCATCCTCAAGATATCATACATAATCATACATTCATTAGTATAGATACTAAAACAACATAATCTTAAACATGTATAGTCATGATCATTTCAAACACAGATAATAAACATTAGTATTCAAGGTTTCATGGAATACTTCTTTTACTCATACATATTCTTATTGACCATGCCATGTATACTTATATAAGAGATTATAACACAAGGTAGAATTCTAACTTGATATAGGAAAAACATACATGGATTAATATGTTAGTTGGTTATTGTCTAACATGCCCACATGATGTCTTCTTGTTCTCTTAAGTGACTTGTGCTAGTAACCTGCATATCTCATAGGTTAACCATTATAGAACCAAGTTATACATACCTCATAAGTAGATATTCTATGTGATCCATGGCAATGGATGAACCTTTGTCTTCATGTCACCATGGTCATATGTTCTTGAACTAGAACATGATTTTCCTTTCTTGATGTCCCTTTCATGTTAGCGGACAACATCAACCTCATACAACACCACAATGCATTAGTACAATCATAAGTGTCAAAACCCTAATCAATGAATAGCTTCTATCATGCATTCATAATTTTATTAAGGTGATATGACAAGTCTAAAGTTAATCAAGATTGTACTAACCTTAATGAAGACAAACATACCATAAAATTAATCATGAACATATCTCGAAACATACCTGGATAAGTCATACCTGTCGAGATTGCTTGTAATCTTCTTATGTAAGGCCTTAGCCTTATCTCCCTCTGAAACTGGAACTTCATCACTTATGCAGGTGACCAATCCATTCTCTTCTAGGATTACCCCAATCCACTTGATTTGCAGAAACTGGATCTGGAGCTAGATTAGGGTTTGTCAGAGAAACCCTAAAAATTCAAACTTTAAATTTCAAACTTCTGAAAGGATAGAAAGATGCACCTTGATGAGCTGATCAAGCTGGTATACTCAGAATTTGAAAACTGCAAAGTTTCACCCCTCAAAATTGCCTTTGAAACATCTGGATCTTCTGGATAGGATCGTGAACAAGGGTTTGATAAAGCCCACCCTTCTGCCCAACCAAAAAGTTCGATCCAAATCTCTAAACTTTGATTTTTCTGAGGTGCTTCCAACCGTGGTCACAAACTTCAAAAATTCCAACTTTTGCAAAAGCCCTAATTTTCCACTTTTCTGATCAAAGTCCTGAACTAGGGTTTGATCAAGCCCATCCTTCTGCCCAACCAAAAAATTTGATCTTGGTCTCTGAATTTTGATTTTAATGAGTATCATTCAGCTGTTGTCTCTGATTACAAAAATTCCAACTTTCTCCGAAACCCTAATTCTTGGAGCCATGAATGAAGGTGCTCAAAATCCAATTCTGTTTTGATAGAAATATGCACCTGATTGTTTCTGGTGTAACTCCGAATTACGAATCGACAGGGTCTGAAACTTCTATCTGTGGTATCCCGACTTGTCATCTTTCCAACCCCACAGGTCTAACCTCAATTGGATTCTCTGTGAGAGAGTTATGCCAAGTGTCGCAACGTGACCTGTTTATGAGAGAAAACAGGAGAGTGAACTTGTACGGAGTTCCACGTGTCACTGGTTCATTTTCGGCCTCTAAACCTTCAGCCTGTGAAATTACAGTCCATGCCCTACCTGTCACTTCTTACAAAATTTCATTTGGAGCTTCCTAGCCCAAGTTATGACCTTTTTTCCTAGGTCACCTGTTTATGACTCAGATCTGGAAGAGGCAGAAACCCTAGATTGTACAGACCATAAAACACAAAGTACGATGAATTAGAAGTTTTGCTTGGGACACAAGGTACATGGGGATCGTATCTTCGACCTGTATGATTTTTAGATCCTGAAACCTCTCCGAAATGAATTTATAGTGAAAGTTCTACGATGACTGGTTTTTGCTATATCAAGCCCTAGCTTCGCAAGTGCAACAAGTGTCATAAATGCCATACCATGCCTTCTTTTAGGCTAGCTCTGATACCATGTTAGTTTTTCAGAAATTTCAATCTAATCTAGGATCTTAATTGAGAGAATAACATGTACAACATATCTACAACATATCTATAGCATATCAATCATGGACACAATAATGCAAGCACACAAGAGACACATAGTTTCACCAGGGAAAACCAAGAAGGTGAAAAACCCCGCAAATTCCTCAGAGATAGATAGAGCAATGATACAACCCAAGCATAAGAGATAGTCCTCCTAGCAGCAGCTTCTCCTCCTCCACAAGTGCGCCACTCTCCAATGAGTGTGTGAGAGAGAAAGTGAATGATCAAATAGAGTGCCTCCCGCACTGTATTTATACATGACTTGACTTGCCTAATAACCTTTACTAGGTCGACCTCAACTTAACCACATAACATAATGTTGACAAGGTCGATCCCCACTAGGGTGGTCTAATAACCCTTTTACCCACATGACTCATACAGGGCCGACCCCATCAAGGTGGTCTAATAACCCATCAAGTATAAGTTACGACACTTACAATATAAATGACGACAATTCCGTATAGAGGAATAATAACATCTCTATAGGAATACAAACACTTTCGTATAGAGGAATAATAACATCTATATAGGAATACAATATACATAGATGAAATACATTCCGAAGTTACATATACATCAACACATATATGCAAAAGCTCAATCTGCCAAAAGTAGGAAATTATTTTGCATATTAAGAACTAAAGAAAAATTGGCTACGTGTTAAGATCAGAAAGTTGAAAAGGCATTTGGAAATGCCCGCCAAAGAGTGTCCTTGTGCTAATAATTTTTCCAGATGACATGGGCATGTTCCTTGGTGATCTGGCCATCCAGCTGTGGTATCAGTTCCCTCCTTGGTGCTCTCACGTGCGAGCTATTGGTCTCCCAAAAGCAGAGAAAAACTTGATTATTTATAAAAAAGGCTTAAGGGTTAAAAGCTCCATTATGCCCGTAGAGGCTAAAGAAATTCCCACAAGGGCTAAAAGATGCCCGCAAGGGTTTATCTATTCCCGTAGGGGTTGAGGTAAATCCTGTAGGTGCTTAGGGATGCCCGTAGAGGGTGAAGTTAAACCCGCAGGGGCTGAGATCAAGCCTGCAGAGGCTAAGTTCTGGTGCTATCATGAAGTCAGTGTTGCAATCTAAAATAATTTTGGAAAAGTATGGCAAGTTTGTGAAACTTTGGAATTTGACTAAGAATGGAAAAATTAGTCAAAGCTGTTGTAAGAGAATGCTCGCCATAGTTCATTGTTTGAGGAAAATGGCTGCACCATCATATAAGGATATACCTTGTTAAAGAGGCTATCTAACCATGGTCTCATTTCTTCAAAAGAGTGTTTTATGACAAAGTTATATATCTTCCAAAACAAGGGTTCAAGCAGTTTAGACATTTTGAAAAATGGCTAAGTGTTGAAAAATTGGTCAAAACTGCTCTAAGAGAATGCCCTCCATAATTCATGGTTTGAATAAAAAGCCTGCACCATCATATCATGATATACCTTGTTGAATAGGCTATCTAACCATGGTCTCATTTCTTCAAAAGAGTTCTTTATAACATTAAAGTTATAGATCTGCCAAAACAAGGGTTCAAGCAGTTTTAGACATTCTGAAAAATGGCTAAGTGTTGGAAAATTGGTCCAAATAGCCTTTGGGGAAATGAACGTCGTACCTCATAGGTGAATGGTAAAAATTATCTGAAACTATCATGTCGTGTCTTGTTGAAGGGGTTATAATACAATGGTATCAACTCTCAAAGAGGGTGCTTGATGACAAAGTTAAAGGCCTGCGAAAACAGGGTTTCGGGATGTTTTGCACCAGAGGTAGTAAAACTGCCTAAGTGGCCTCAAGTAAATGCACACCATAATTCAGAGGTTAAAGTAAATGCACGCACCATATGTTTTGGCTGTAGCTTGTTGATTTTTCTACCTAATCATGGTCTCATTTTGTCTTGAGAGTGTCTGAGGAAAAAGTTATAGGTCTGCCAAAACAGGGTTTTAGACAGTTTTGCACCAAGTTCAGTAAAATGTCGCCTAGGGAAAATGAAGATGAGTCTAAGAGTGAAATCAGCTTGGGTGTGCTCAATAAGGTATACTACATCATCTAGTGGCATTGGTTCAGGATTTCGATAAAATAAAAAATCCACCTTAGAAATTGCACAAATTGTCTAAGTATAAAAATACTGGAAAAAATGCCTAAGTGACCTCAGTAAAATGCCTGCCATTTCCAGTAGTTATTCGATTAAATTATTCTGAGGGTATGGGTCTCTAGAGTGTTGATTGGTGCATCCAACCATATCATTGGTTTGTCCAAAAATTCCTTGTAGGAGAAGATATTGATTTGCCAAAAATGCCTCCTAGCTTGATTTGCATTGCTCCAGAAAAATGCCCGCTGAGGAGAGAGAAAGAAGCTTCAGAGGATGAAAGTGGTCTTGATGGAATCAAATTGTTGGCCTCTACCCATTGGCTGTCTCACATTTCAAATTGGATGAAAATAAAAATCTCATCATGTTGACCTAGGGTTTGACAATTTGTCTAAGTGTCAAATCAACAGTTAAAAAGGTCAATTGGAAATGCCTACAAGAAGGTGTCCTTGTGCTAATAAAATTCATAGGGTGACATAGATCTTTTCCTTGCTTGAAGTAGTTAACAATACTAATTCACCCCCCCTTTCAGTATTGACCAATATTCCAACAATTGGTACCAAAGTAGGATCCTTCACTACAGTCTAAACCACTGGAAAGGAAGATCCTATTAAAAACCATTATGGATCAACAAGAAGATATTGCATCCCATGGAGCTCTAGTACTTGATAAAGAATACTATGCATATTGGAGAGAAAGAATGAGTGAATACTTACAATCATTAGGATGGGGTGCATACTTACCAATGAGTGCATACTCAATAACAATGGAGGCCATACTTGATGGACTATCTCAACCCATCAAAGAAAATATAGGACAATGCATCTCAGCTAAGGAACTTTGGGTCAAACTGGAGAAGCTTTATTCAGTCAAAGAAATAGTAAAAGCAGACCTTGCTATTTTCAAGAATGATGATGAAGAAACTTGCAGCCATAAGGAAGATCAAAAGAACAAAACTATATACAAGAAAAAATTTAATGACAGGAATAAATTATTCTATTCCATGGAAGATAGTAAAGATGAAGAGATTAGTAAAGATGGAGAAAAGACAAAACTGATGTGATACCTAAAAGACCAAAGACAAGCAGAGTCCAACAGATATTTTTTGGTCATTTCTACTCATGCAATAATTTTGGACATATGGCTAGAGAATGTAAGTTGAGGAAGAATGCTTCAATAAAATTCCAAGAAGAAAGGAAGCGATGGAAGAAGAAGTAAGTTGTGAAGCAGAAAGATCAAAGATTCCTCAAATATAAAGGAAGGTTCTATGGATATTGTCACTGTTGTCACAAGTTTGGTCACAAGGTTGCTAATTGCAGAACCAAAGGAAAAGATCAAAGTACATAATATGAGAATCAAATAAAGTCGGTAAGCAAGGTGCCTCATGGAAATATATGGAGAAGAAAGGAAGACTACAAAGAGTCAGAGGAAACATAGATTCCAAGCATCAATGAAGTACTTTCCAAAGATGATGTTCAACATAATAGTGCTATAGATGAGAATGACATCCATTATGATGGAAAGCTAGATGAAGATGTAAATTACACCGATGGAGAGAAAGATGATGAATGTATTTTCTAAAGCCTCTCATGACCTAAAGAGAGAAACCTTGAAATTAGCATTAGAGGGGATCATATACTCCGGGGGAGTAAATATAAAAAAATTGCAGTTGGTATTTGAAAAGTAATTAATATCATTTGGTAAAAATAAAAGGCTATCATCATCAAAGACAAGAAGTAGAGGTGACAAATTGAAGAAAAACATTTTGTCTGGAAAACATCTATGTCACAAGCACACTTAATGGTTGAAGTGTAACAAAATCAGAAGAAGAATTAGAGAAGATGGCAGGGAAAACTTAGTAGAAGACAAAGGAATGACAAAGGAAGTGATGACATGACAAGTATGATGATGTGTCATGTATGATGAGGTTGGAAAGACACATGATGGTGTTCTGGTGATATCATGAAGTCAGTGTTGCAATCTGACATCATTCTGGAAAAGTATGGTAAGTTTGTGGAACTTTGGAAATTGACTTATGGAAAAATTAGTCAAAACTGCTATAAGAGAATGCCCTCCATAATTCATTGTTTGAGGAAAATGTCCGCACCATCATTTTAGGATATACCTTGTCGAATAGGATATCTAACCATGGTCTCATTTCTTCAAAAGAGTGCGCTATGACAAAGTTATAGATCTGCCAAAACAAGGGTTCAAGCAGTTTTAGACATTCTAAAAAATGGGTAAGTGTTGGAAAATTTGTCAAAACTGCTCTAAGAGAATGCCCGCCATAGTTCATGGTTTGAATAAAATGTCTGCACCATCATATCAGGATATACCGCGTTGAATAGGATATCTAACCTTGGTCTCATTTATTCAAAAGAGTGCTTTATGACAAAGTTATAGATCTGCCAAAACAAGGGTTCAAGCAGTTTTAGACATTCTGAAAAATGGTTGTGTTGGAAAATTGGTCCAAATAGCCTTGGGGAAATGCATGTCGTACCTCATAGGTGAATGATAAAAATTATATGAAACTATCATGCTATAGCTTGTTGAAGAGGCTATCCTACCATGGTCTAAGTTCTCAAAAAGAATGTTTGATGACAAAGTCAAAAGTATGCCAAAATAGGGTTTCAGGCTGTTTTGCACCAGAGGGAGTAAAATTACCTAAGTGGCCTTAGTAAAATGCCCGCCATTATTCATGGGTTAAAGTAAATGACTGCACCATATGTTTAGGATGTAGCTTGCTGATTGGTCTACCTGACCATAGTCTCAGTTTTCCTCAAGCATGTCTGAGGAGAAAGTTATAAGTCTGCCAAAATAGGGTATCAGGATAAACTTTGGAGAAATTCTTGAAAATGACTAAGTGTTGGAAAATAGGCTCATGTGGCCTTAGGGAAAGGCTTGTCAAAGTTTGGGGGTTGAAGAAAATGCCCGCTCCATATGGTCGTCTTGTAAGTTGGTGTTTTGTTTACCTGACCATGTCCTCATCTTGACTTGAAAGTGCCTGAGGGAGAAGTTATGGATCTGCCAAAACAATGTTTTAGGCAGATTGGACCAAGTCTAGGAAAGTGCAAAATTATCTAAGTGTAAAATCACTAAAATTGCCTAAGTCGCCTCAGTAAAATGCCCTCCATCTCTTGTGGTTGATGTGTTAAATCATTTTGAGAGTATGGATCTATAGAATGTTGTATGGTGCATCCAACCATATCAATGGTTTGTCTAAAGAGTTTTTGCAGGTGAAGATATTGATCTACCAAAAGTGCATCCCAGACTAAATTGCACTACTCTAGTAAAATGCCTGCCGAGGATAGAGAAAGAAGCTTCAGAGGATGAAATTGGTCTTGATGGAATCACCTTGTTGGCCTGTACCCATTGGGTGTCTCACACTTCAAATGTGATGAAAATAAAAATCTCATCCTGTTGACCTAGGGTTTGACAATTTTGTCAAAGTATTGAATTAACAGTTTGGAAGTCTATTTCCAAATGCCCACCAGATGATGTGTGTGTATCAAAAAGTTCAAAAGGTGACATGGATCTGGTCCTTGTTGTGGTGGATATCCATCCATACTCTCAGTTTTCCTTATGATTGTCATATATTCAAAAGATCAATCTTCCAAAAGTAGAAAAAATATTATTTTGCATATTAAGAACTAAATTAAAATTGGCTAAGTGTTAAGATCAGAAAGTTGAAAAGGCATTTGGAAATGCCCGCCAAAGAGTGTCCTTGTGCTGATAATTTTTCCAGATAACATGGGCTTCTTGGTGGTCTAGCCATCCAGCTGTGGTATGAGTTCCCTCCTTGGTGCTCTCACGTGTGAGCTATTGGTCTCCCAAAAGCAGAGAAAAACTTGATTATTTATAAAAAGGCTTAAGGGTTAAAAGCTCCATTATGCCCGCAAGGGCTAAAGAAATTCCCATAAGGGCTAAAAGATGCCTGCAAGAGTTTATCTATTCCCACAAGGGCTTAGGTTAAGCCCACAGAGGCTTAGGGATGTCCACAGGGAGTGAAGTTAAGCCCGTAGGGGCTTGATTAAGGATGCCCGCACGGGCTGAGGTAAAGCCTGCAGGGGCTTAGGGATTCCTACCGAGGGTGAATTTAAGCCCACAGGGGTTTAAGGATTCCCACAGGGGCTGATATTAAGCCCGCAGAGGCTTAGGGGATACCCGCAAGAGGTAAAGTTATGCACGCAGGGGCTTTAGGATGCCCGTAGGGGCTAAAGTTAAAGCCACAGGAGCTTAAGCATGCCCGCAAGGGGCTTTCCCGCATATGCCAATGAAGAGGAAAGGGGCATAGGGTTTTTTCCCTCATAGGGAGAACCTAGATGGATGAAGCCCACAGGTCTAAGAAATCCAAAGAATTTTTTTTCAATTAATTAAAAATATGAAATAAACAGAGTCACAAATAAAAGATTAATTATCAGATTTGAAGAGGCACGATAACGAAAAGGAATGAGCACAGTTTGAAGAGATGCAAGGTTTAAAAGATGAAGAATATATATAGCAAATGTGTCGAAATTTTTCTTAAAAGTATGTATTTATATATCGATGATTGTCGATCTAACGACGCAAATGCATGAGTTGACCCGAGTGTAAAAATCCAAGAACCATTGGAAGCTGGCATTGGTTTGGCGGGTGTGCAAAGATAGCCATAAGTCGTCGATATAGAGACGAAAGTTCGTCGAAAATTAAAAAAGCGTCGATATTGCCATGGTTTTTCGGCCATGATAAAAAAAAATGAAAAGACAGCTTAAATTTCATTGTATTAATCCACAAATGTTCAAAACGTGGAAATATTTCATGGAAAAATCCGCCCAAATGTACTAGTGATTGGAGTTGAGATTTTTCCCACCAGTTTGAGCAAGTTATAGGTACATATAAGTTTCTACCCATGCGTTGAAGTGAATATTGGAACTGTGAGAGAGATGAGAATACTCAAGGAAGTCGAGCCAAGCTCCCTGCAGAAGATTGTGGAGGTTTTTGAGAAACCATTGTTGCCATTGTTCTTATATTGAAGGGGCCGATAAGCTTGTGCATGAATCAGAACATGAAGAGGTGCGAAATAAACCCCATAAAAAGAAATTAATTAAAAAATTTAAATTTTACGGCCCAGATTTACCGGGGACGATCTACAGTTAAAAAGCTACAACTCCTCGGTGAGAAAGTGACGTCATTCAAAAGACTTGGAAATAGTTGTGAAAAGAAAATTTGCATGTGCGAAGGCCAACCCCTATGTGAATGTAAATTAAACCCCGATCATTTTTGGAGGAGTTGTGTGTAAAGTAAATTAAAAATCGTGCATGTTGGTAGGAGTAGTGGAAAAGTCAATGCACATAAGTCCTCCGTGAAACAAAATTAAAAACTATGCATGTTTGAAGGAGTTGTGAGATAATTAGATTAAAAATTGTGCATGTTGGTGGGAATTGTGGAAAATTCAATCCACATAAATCCTCTGTGAAACAAAATAAAAACCCATGCAATTTTGAAGGAGTTGTGAGTTAAATAGATTAAAAATCGAGCTAGTTGGAGAGAGTTGCGAAAAAGGCATTTCACGCATGTGAAGAAATAGATTAACCCTAAGTATGATTTATGGGTTATTAAAGTAAATTCAAGGATTAATATTGATTAAAAGGGAAATATCACATGTGCCTTAATGAAAAGGGTAAGATTCTTTCTTTCCTTAAAAAGGGGAAAGTTTTAATTAATTAAAAGGAGGAAAGGGGCCCATAGTTAAACCAAAAAAACGGGTGGATTTTAAAATATAAAAAAATAAGTAGGAGCCACGATTAAAATAAAGGAAGGGCTTGTAAATAAAAGAGTTGGTTCTTGTTATGAAAAAAAATGTCTTTAAAATAAAGAAGCCATGGTTAAAACAAAAGAGAAAGAGTCGTGACTCTGAGGAGAAAGCAAGCATATGTAGAAGTATGAAAAATATAGAAAGCATAGAAATGAGAGAATAAAATGTTGAGATAAGAGGTTGAAGCTTGTGGTTGTTGACGAGCCAGCAGTTGAGAAAAATAGCTAAGGAGAGAAGTTCCCCATTGAAAGCAAACTTTGAGGAGAGAAAAGTTGGTTGAGCTTTAGCAGACCACTGATGCATATTTGAAAGTAAGCTTTAAGAAAGTTAAATTGAATATAAAGGATACAAGAAAAATAAAGAAAGTAGAAATGAGAAGGAGAAAAAGGATCAGGAAATTGAAGAACAAATTTGATGATGCAAAAGAAATTGGTCATGTTATTGCAAAAATACTAGGGAAAAGTATCGAGGAATCTGCTTAAGCAGATGGCATTGAAGAAAAATCACAATATGATTGGAACATCTTTTATTGTCCCCATATTTCTCAAGTAAGAATTATGAGATTTGGTCAATCAAAATGAAGACAAGGCTTTGTGTTGATGATTTGTGGATTGTAGTATTGAATGGATTTGAAGAACCAAATCAAGATGTATTTGAAGCCATGTCAAAGAATCAGAAAGATAATTTATTAGCAAATAAAAAGAATGATGCAACAACATTGTGTCTCATTCAACAATCTATTGATGAGAGTATTTTGCCTAAAATTATTCCAGCCAAAACAACCAAAGAGACTTGGAACATTTTGAACATGTTTTTTGGTGTAAGGGGGAGCAGTCATGATGGTACAACTGTAGCTATAGAAGATGATGATATTATGGAATCTATAGAAGCAAAGAAGACAGAATAAATTGACATTTGTGAAACCCGTTGTGCAAGATCACAGATGGATGATAAAAGTTCTGAATCCCACAATGCAGATATGCATGTGGATGATGATGAGTTTGGAACTTTCATTGCAACAATAGAAACTCTAGCCATAGAAGATGTTCGGAATTTTTTTGAACCCCACACTATTTCGGATGATGAAGTTGAAGAACCTGCTATACAAGCAAAATCATTTTCCCTTAAAGAACATGAAGAAAAAATTGCTGAAATAACTGAAATATTGTATGATGAAGAAGAATATTCAACATAAGAATGGCTACAGATGATGAAAGAGAAGAATGATATTGATGATTTTTTGAATGGAGGAATCTTGATTGGTAGCATAAACCAATTGGAAGTTGTAGTTGAAGAACACCTGGTAGGGATAGTAAAGGCTGTTGAAGTAAAAGGTGAAGTAGATGAAACTGAAGACAAAGAAGAAGAGCTTGTGAAGGCCAAGCCCGTGAGGGAATTTTTTTTCATAATAATTATGTTGTTTGTGAATGTGTAGATACAAAGACAAATTAACCAACAATTGAAAATGAAAATGAAGATCATGAAGAGTCCAATTTTGTTGCAGAATTTGATAAAAAATTTTCCAGATTGCATAAAAATTGTAGACATTATAGCTCAAGATGAATGCAATGATAGCATTTTTTATTTTGATGTTGAATTGAAGCTCATTGAATAATGACTTCAAGATCCAAACTATGTTGAAGTGGATTGCACTATACCGACAATTGTTAGAATTTTAGTTGAAGGTAGCACTAAAGCTGCAACATAGATACAAAATCTAAGTAATGAAGCCAATGTTGATGATGGTCTTGATGTTGAAGCAAAGGCTGAAACAAATCAATTATTGTGTGAAGAAGATGAAGATGGTGCTCTTGAAGTAGAGAAAATTGAGAAGAATCAAATGCCATATACGAAAAAGAAGAGCTAGTAGAGAAAAATGGAAATGATTTATTTAAAAATCTAACAAATGTTTTTGGGTTTGCAGGTGGTGAAAGCAACAATTAGCAAGAAACAATTGAAGAAAAGGAGGAAGAGCACTCAATCATAGTGGTATTAATTTTTTATGTTGAAATAAGGTTTCTTGAAGATTGGATTGAAAATCCTAAGTATACCATGGAAGAAAATATTGCAGCTAAACATGAAATAGATATGCATATTTTGTAGCAAGGAAAACTCAATGAAGAACTCTTGGATGAACATTTTGAGAAATGGAGCCTTGAAGAAACGAGGCATTATTATCAACTGATGTTATGGAAAAATTCTAGTGTTCAAACTGATAATGAAATGAAAGAAAATTATGTTTATGGTTTATTTGAGTCGGATTATGCAGGTATTAAAGTTAATATTGATAAATATGATGTTGAAGCATATGGGAGTGCTAAAGCTGCAAAAAAATGAATAAGATGGCATGGACATCAAGTCTGAAGAAACTGTGAAAATACAGAGGAGGAAGAAAAATATGAAGTTGAAGATGAAAAAATTCAAAAAAATTAGCCAATATAGAGTCTGGATTAAAAGGAAAAATAAATCAAGTCATGTAAGGTGCAGAGGATAATTTGTGCTAATTTGCAAAACAATTTGAAGTATTTTTTTATTACAACCCTAACTTAGACTGAGACTAGTAGGCATCAAATTTCTAAATTTTGTTGAGTCAAAATCCCATAGAGGCATCATTGAAACATTTCAGTAGGTGTTAGTGTTCATGTAATTTTTTTAATTGTTGCAGTATACTATAGTCGGAATTAAGGGGGAGTGTTGGAAGGAATAGTTAATTCCTCCCTCTCTATACTTATCAAATCAAGTTATTGTCTGACAAAAGTAAACTAGTGAATGTATTACTGATAGAAGTAAGTTGCTTGATGTACAATCTCTTGACAGTAGATATGATAGTCATAAATAGAGTTAGGTAGTTTAGATAATGTGAGAAACTACCCGAACTAGTATAATACATGTTTATATGTATCAAATTTGAGTAGCAGAGTATGTTTTAGAGAGATTTTTTATGTCTGAATAGAAGAAGAGGATTCTACTCATTTTGGTGTGTGTTAGAGCTATAACTCTATATTTGTTTGATTAACAACTGTATCTGTGAACAACTTGTCGTCCCAATCCAACATTACATGCTTGTAAACAACATGAACAAAGGATAATATCACGAAATGGTCCGTAGTAAATTGGCGGAGTTGAAAAGGATGAGGCATTTTGGAGGAGAATGTTAATAAGCGGATTTTCAAGAAAGAGTCATTTTGTAAAAGAGAAGGATTCTAAGGGATTAGCTGAGAGAACCAAGAGTTCAGAAAGATGGTGTTGATGGAGGTGAGTTGGACAGGTGAGATCAGTCCAAATAAAACCCAGTGAACATATCCATGGGGTGAGAGAGAATTGTTGGGTGGGAAAGCGAAAAAATAGAAGGGACCAAGAACTGTTCTGATAACAAATGATATGGAATGTTGTTAATGCCAGTAAAGAGGACATTCTGAGGAATAATAACCCAAAAAATATTCTCATATGACATTTAGATTGAGGAATAGGCTCAGATATTCATTTGAAAAAAAAGGCCTTCTTATAGAATTAAAACTAACATACTAACTCCTCGCACTCAACCAGATGCTTATTAATAGGCTAGTAAGAAATATCAGGAACCCTTTCCTTCGAGATCAATGTTCTCTTGACGGTTGGAATTTCATTAAAATCTTACTTGTCATACTATTTTTTTGACGTTTTGGGGTTTAACATTCCCCTTCACTAAACAGTTTTCCTAAATATGTAACTGTCAGTAATAACGTCTTAGTTTTGGAATTTGGGAGTATAAAATGAACTAAATATGGATTAAGGACAACAACAAATGGAGTATTGGTGCAGATGAGAAGTAGATTTTTCTCCTCATAAAACTCAATCCTTTGAACTGGAGATAGAACTATGTTCTCTGTTTAGAACTTTGTTCTAATCCCTTTACTTTGTATTAACTACTTGATCCCAAAGTACACAAATAAAATGATGAGCCAGGAAAGTATTTAAATCCACCCCAACTCCAAGTGACCATACTACAAGAGTGTCTCAATGATGATCATGATGTTAATTAAGTTAAGAAATAACACCCAGTGCTCCACTTCTTTTTCCTCCCATTCCTCTCACAAACTAATAATTCCCACATGTAGGAAGCCATGATTTTCTTTATTAAGAGCCTGATTTATTCCATGCATGTACTCATTTGTACATTGAGGTGCTCAACGAGGGTCGTAAGACATCTTCATCGACATTAATAATCCTATCAAATCAATCCAAATGAAAATAATTGACACTTGTTCATATTATTCATATTAAAATCACCATTTTCCATCTTACGATTGTATTGTGTTTGAATTTTTGAATCAATCATTTAATCTAAAAAATACTCATTGAAACATAAATTACAAAACTCAAAAATACTCACTAGAACCTAGATTACAAAACAATATAGATATGTTCACTGCTGCAAAATGTGAATTGAGTGATCCTGTTTGCTCACCTTACTTACTATTGAATGTTGTTTGAATCAATCATTAGCTCCTAAGATTACTTAGTTGAAACCTAAATTACAAACCAATGTAGATAAGTCAATTCAAGGGATGTGAGACATTTTTATGGGTAACTTGTGCTTGTTGCTTCACAGTTTCCTTGGACTTTGGATTGGATGAAAGAGAAATGTATTTCATTGCATGCAGTGTCACTATCTCTATTCTCTACTTTCTACTTTCTAAAAGGTATTCATTTATCATATGATAAAAGAAAAATATTTACACAAACAAAAAAATGACTCAATTGGAAAATCATTGTTGTGTCATTTTAGTGGACAATAATTAATATTTTCTACAAAATTAATTGAAACACTAACACAAATTAAGAGTATTATATATTATTAAAACGCCACTACATAGTTAATTCTATAGAAAAAGTGATAAAATTCCCCATCAAGGACTGTACAAAATACATAATATAAAATATAAGAGAGAATCTAATTAAAAATTGATTATTACAAGACCATACAAAGCATGAGTTTTTAAGATAATGCCAAACTCTTAAATTACACACCATAATCCCATGAATAGCTGGAAGCACCCTCCTCTTGATCATTTTAAGAGTGTATAATCCTGGTGGAACCCTCCATAAATGATATATTTTTGTGTATAACCATCTTAATTTCATGTCTCGAAGAGCTGCTTATGGTAATGTCATAGATCACTTGAATTTGCATGAACTAAAAGTTTATAAAATTTTAATCTGAAAAATATTAAGGTGTGAAGTATAAATACTAATTTCGATTTCCAAGAAATTAATCGCTATAAATTCAAATAGCCCTCTCAACAACATGTTATATGTAACCTTGAAAATAATGATCAAATTTTTCTCATATAACTTAGGATTGTATGACTACTAATAATGTGATATCAATATGATTTTAAATTGTTGATCATTTTGTAGAAACACAATACCTCAATAATGTTTTTCCATTCATTACTAACATCTATATTTAAGTCAAGTCATGCTTAAATGGTGAGCCTTATTAAAAGTGTGAAGATCCATTGAAGACTCATTAATGAATGTAGTAACATAAAATTGAACCATTATGCTTAGTAATACAAAATGATGCTTAGTAAAGATAAGGAAATGGTTGTTGGGTAAAGATTGCCCATCTATAATGCAATAGCAATCATCCTATCCACTAAAATTGGAAAACAATTGACATACATTCTTCTCAAGCACATTATATTTGAAAAAAATTGACATACATTCTTCTCAAGCACATTATATTTATATATGAAGTTTATCACTTGGAAATATATTACTGGTAAATAATCTCAAACATTATATTTCTATGGTTCAAGGATTGTATTTATTTCCTTTAAATATATAATTCTTTCTATTCAATTATAGATAATTGTATTTCTTTCCTTTTAATGTGTAATTCTTTCTATTTAATTGTAGATAAATGTAAATAACAATTCTTTCTATTTAATTGTAGATAAATGTAAATAGCAATCTATGATCTTCTTTCAACTTGAATCCTTATCATAAATTTATTTTGTAATATAAAATAGGATACAATAACTCAAACGTTATTAAATTAAAAGCTCTCAAATTAAAATTTCTTTATTCCAAAAAGATGCCAAAATAAATAATTAATATATGTTAGATTAATAAAAAATCTTTAATATATAATAAATTATTAAATATTATTTCCCTGCACCGAACAACATGTTGAAATTGTCATAAAATTAAAAATATTTAAAATAAAAGTGAAAAAGTACTTGAAATAAGAGTTTTTTTTCAAATTAAAAATATTTTTTTAAGAAAATGAAAGAATTTTCTTAATAATGAAAAAATTCAAAATGGAACCTTAATTTATCTAAAATGTGAAGTTCATCTAGAATGCGCCCAAAATCTATCATCTCATTTTTCCAACATTTATTATATATTTAACAAATTAAAATAAACTATGAGAGGAATCCACCTTTCATTTACGGAAATATATGGTATTATACTACCATAACGCAGATTGATATGTATAGAACTTAGATACGTTTTGCAAGGCTTAATTTAGAATTTACGGAAATATATGGTATTATACTACCATAACGCAGATTGATGTGTATAGAACTTAGATACCCTTTGCAAGGCTTAATTTAGAATTTAGAGGAGTCTCTGGTTTATTTCACTCTCAAATTTTAATTCTCTCTACAAAGATTTAGTCGTTTGTATAAAACACCTCAATCTTGAACTTGTTTTAATCTTCATGCAGCTACATCCTATCAAGATAAGAAAGCCTTTGAAACATTTTGAGGAGAAATTGCACTAATTGATTATTAAAGAGCATGACAAAGCCACCATCTATTTTAAGGTGTAGGTTTGTCTTACATGACAAACATGAAAGTATAAGATTACAAAATTTTACACCCTGCACCATGACAAAAAATGTACTAGTAAATTTCAATGGTATAAGGGAGTATAAATGCTTTGAAAATCGGATAAAAGGAATTAAAACTGAGCTTTTATGAGGAAGGAGTTATCAAAAAAATGTAACTGCACTATAATCAAATTCATAGCAATAACTTGTTCGATTTCATTCCTTGAAGTATGCAGACACATATGACATACAAATCTAGTTCTCTCCCGTTTTCAATTTGGGAGAGCTCCTGATAACCTCCTCTGACTTAACAAAAAACCTTGCAAATTTTGCTGATGCAGGAAGATCCTTAGGAGTGGGTTAAAATATCCTTCCCCAACTAAACTACTTTCCCTTTCTCGTAAACACTTGTTTTGCCCTATCACTTAACATTTATGCACTCTTAAGATCACTCGTATTGAAGCTTGCCCTGGTCGGAACGATTATAAAAAGGCGGCCTCGAGCCAATGTCTAAGTACCAAGTGCTACAGCGCTGAAGTAACCCATGCCATACTCCCAAGAGAACCTCCAACGCATGGAAACGTTGTTGAAGAACAATGGTTTGCTCCATTGCTTTATCATACAAATGTTCAAATTCTACATTTATAGACTTTTTGGCGCCCCTAAGAGAGTGCTCCATAATGGACCACCTGCACTTGAACCAATCCCATTCCTAGTACATAGCTTCACGTTGCGTCAATGGCACACATTATCAAAATCCCAAATAGTGGTATCCTCTCCACTCTTGATGGGCCTGGCGGCATGGATAAACATGGCTCCCCCTACTTCCAGCCAGATTGAGTTTGGAAAGCAGAAACCATGCTTCAGCGAGTGGACCTCATCTTTAGCTGATTGATGCATTTCGTATAATGCCCTATTGCTACGTGCCATTTTTGTTCTCTAAACCACCTTTTTCTCTTTACAATCAAGATGGAAAGTGATCCATTTGAGTGAGTGAGCAACGCGATTTACAATTGAGGAAAAGCCAGAAAAAAAATTTAAATTTTAAATTTACATTTCCCTCCCATTCCTAGCAATAAAAGCCTTTGGTAAATCTTCTAAGAACACCCATTCCTAGTGATAAAAGCCTTTGGTAAATCTTCTAAGAACGCTAAAACCTATAGTCAAACTTTTACCGTAAAGAAAGTCGGGCCTCCCACCTCCTAGCTTCATCCCTCTAGGCAGTCTTAATATAGTTATTTATGAAGTTTTGAAGAAAACTAAGATATCAAAATGATTGTTTATAAAAAAAAATTTAAAAGTCTAACAAAACATTTTGACGAAAAATATTCCGGTATTTGATCGGAAAAATTCTCAAAGACAAGTAAATGCCCATCAAATTCTAACTCGGGTTCGGTTCAGCAAATGGTGGTTCAATTTGAATTAAAATTGGATCTCTATTCTGGTTGGTTTATAATTGCATATATAAATACACTTATAAGATTCTCGTTGGTTTATAATTATATATATAAATACTCTTCTAATTTTAAGTGAATATAGCTCTTAATTGGTTCTTTGAGAGTATTTAATTAATAGATATAATAATAATAAAACTTATTCATTATTACTCTACATAGCCAAATATATAAATTATATTATTTAGGAAGGAGATTTCGATTCCGAGAATTTATACGCGGACTCAGCGGAGATTGTATAGCGAGCGCGTGGTGCTCCATTTAAAAAAAAGACAAAAGCACAAACGACAAGGCAGTGGAGCGCGTGCTTTTCTGTTAGAAAAGGACAAAAGCAGGAGTGAATTACGTGCTTTTCTGTTAGAAAAGGACAGAAGCAGAAAACGACAAAGGCAACGGATAATAGGTGGAAGCGTGTGATGCAAGTCCCAATGCAACGGGCGGCATTTTTATAGGCTGAGGCTATATATATGTGGAGATTGTGCCTCTGCTTGGATGCACAGGTTACCTGATTTTCAGATGGTATTTTTCTTTCACTCTCTTCTCTTCATTTCTGAAGAATTGAAGTCATTTGTAATTCCTGTTCCGTTGGTCTTCAGTGATCCTTGTTTTTGAATGTCTGTTCTGTATTACTTTGTTCTAATTATATCCTTATTACTGGTGACGTTTCGATTCATTTTCTTGTTTCTTTTGACAAATTGTTTTGCCTTTCAATTTTAGGACAAATGTGATTAGAATTTTAGCAGAATGTTGAAATGCTTATTCATCAATTTGTTATTTAATTGTTTCCTCATTAAATTGAGTGAATTATTTTGTTGATTTCATTCAGTCTCAAATGCAATGCTTCTCTACAGTTTTAGATGCAATCCACAAGCAACAAGTTTAAGAAATTGTGTTGCATCATTTATTTTCTATTTCGTATAATTTGTTTTTTAACATTTGTCTGATGCAGTTTCTTCTTCATGGCAATTCTCGTTATTTGTGTGTATTCAATGTTTTTGAATGCCTATTGTATGTTCGTCATCAGCTTTTTCTTTGTTGAATTATTTTCTGTAACCATCTGGTTTCCTTTCACAGTTCGTTTTCTCGGTAACAATTTATTTCCCGGATGGATTCCATTAGAGATGATGGGCAAGAATATTGGAATGGTTATCCTCAAATCTATTGTTAATGTATTCATGAAAATGTATTGTTATTCTTAAGTTAGATTTCATTTCGACTGTATTGAAAGGTCATCTCATGTGCATTTTCTTATTCATGATAATTGTTGTTATATGTGTCTCTGTATCCCTTGTGGCTGAATCCCTCTTCTGTATTTTCTTCTAAACATGTGTCCCGGTCTATGTCTTCGTTCAGGATCAACTTGCTATCTGTGTGGGCTATTTTAAGGAAGGCCGTTTATCTCATACTCTGGTTTCCATTTACATATTTTTCTCTCTCTTGCCTTTAATTTCCATGAGAACATATCATTAGAAACATAGCCAAGTATTGGAATGTTTACCTTCGTAGCCATTGCTAATTTCTTCTATGGAATTAAATGTGACGTTATCAAGAGCATACAATGGAATCCACAAATGACAATCTCGAACAATAGTTATCGAGTTTTGCATGGGTTCTATAACCTCGGATTTCTTTTAACATCGTTTTTGCTATGAAGGGTGTTTACCACTTAGAGATGGAATCTTGCCAAGATGATCAGAAATCATTCTTAAATTCTGCATCGTTGCATTTACGAGTCGTCTTGTGTGTTTTCTTATTCATGCCAATTCCAGTTATCTGTTTCTGTATATTCCTCGTTGTGAATGTTAATGTCTATGCGGTACTGTTCATCGTCGCTATCACCGGTTCTCTGTCTAGAATGTTTACTGTCAGATCTATTGTTGATTTGTTTACACAAATTAAATGCAACAATCATATAATGATAGGTGATAATTTCACTAAACTGTGACATTAGTTGCCTTCTATTTTCTGGGTATTTTGTGCAATGCTTTTCTTGCTATGCAGCCGCCAAGATGATGAAAAATATCGTGTCTATATACTGGTTTTTCTTTATGTCCATGTGGTATGGTGTATGCTTACCGTGTTCTGTGTTTTCTGCTTGAACAGTGATGACCTAGCCTGTACTTTTCTCTAAAGTTTTAGTTTCTTTTTACAAATTTGCTGCAACTTAATTTCTGAGATGCATGCGCTAAGAAATATGGGAAAATATTGGAATGTTTACTTTGGAGATCTTTAGTTACTTTGATTATGAAATTTAAATGTGCTGGTCATAATATGGGGTTTTAGCTTAGTTGTTTTCTCCTGGTTTGTTTCTCTTTTCGTCTAATTATACGTTGATGTCTTATTTCTCATTAATGTGTTTTCAGTGTAAAGGGCATTAGCAGAGATGTTTAATTAATTTCGACAGTTTTTCTTGCTTCTTTGTACATATTGTTTTCTTTCTAACTTCTAATTCCGAGGATGCAAGTAATTAGAAATTTTAAAAGATAATGAAATATAGTCTCAATGCAATGATATGCCACAATATATGTTAATCTCCGGATCTTTTAACAATATGAAATGTTTCAATTAGAATTTTTAACACCCGTGGGCGCTTAATCTCTCTATCTGCGGATCTCTTCACACTATGAATGTTTCACTTAGAATTTTTTAACATCCCATGTGTTTAAGCACAATCTTGGGATCTTTTAAAATGTTCCACTTAGATTTCCTTAACACCCTGTGAGTCATTAATCTCAATCTCGGGATCTTTTAAAATGTTTAACTTAGAATTTTTTTGAACACCCGTCTCGGGATCTTTTAACACTATGAAATGTTTTAGTTAGATATTCTTTAACACCCAAGTGCTTAATCAAAGCCAGATTGCATATTTCAAGACTTGAACCGCTTTTCTCAGAGGAAACGCTGCAAATTACGAGACACTACTTCTCAGGATTTTTAACACTACGAAATATTACAGTTACATATTCTTTAATACCCATGTGCTTAATCAAAGCCGGATTGCATATTTCAAGACCTGAACCGGTTTTCTTGGAGGAAACCCTGCAAACGAACCACTACTTCTCGGAAAACTGTATTTCTCAAAGTCCTCCAGAAGCTTATTAATTCAGTTTTAGTAGACGCGGAGAAGATGACGTCGTTAAGCGAATGGATGAATCGATTCTGTGAGGCCGATTGAGTGAGAAGTTTCCCTCCGCATGGTCATCCACTCCGGCGAGGGCACAAATACGGCGCGGCGCTGGTTTTCATGTCCGCCTGTTCATCCACACTGGGGAGGGCACAAATAGGGAGCTGTTTTTTTGTCCCTTGTCCCGTGTTCATCCACTCCGGGGAGGGAACAAATACGACGCTGGTTTTCATGTCCGCCTGTTCATCCGAGGGCACAAATACGGAATTGGTTTTGCGTCCGCCTGCTCATAGATTCGGGCAAGGGCACAAAGACAGAATGATTTACAGCAGAGGTCGTATGTACATGTCTCGTAAAAATCCACAGATAGAAAACGAGTATGTGAGTGAAAATTCCAGTAAAAAAACGTAGTAAAAAGGATGATAAATAATCTATGAGACCTTCATCCAAATAAAACGGGAAAGAATTACAATGATAATAATTGGTTGATTGGTTTTCTTTAGTTGTTTTTATTTTCAATCATTTTTTCAAATTTTTTTAAATCAGAAAAAAATTATTAATGATTATTTATATATAAAAATCAAAGTTACAAGGTAATTTTTTTTAAAATATATATAAATTGAAAAAATTTATGATACCCTTTATAAATTAAAAAGATGTTAATTAAAAAAAGTTAAGAAGTTAACTCTCATACAGAGTCTAGTCTGAAACTTAATACATAGCTCTTTACAACAAGTCCAACTACAAAGGAGATTACCAATTTACAAATAGCATAAAAGCCAAGTATACACTTTTCCTTGGCTAGTTGAAATTGTAAGTTTTCTATTTGCATTGAGTTTTGAAGATATTGTTAACTTTTCCTTGTGATGGAAATGAGATTTTTAATGTATTCATTATTGTTTATTTATAATTAATTTCTCATTTCATTTACTCTTTTTAGTTATCTTTTTATGTGTATAACGAGATTTTATTTATCTTTACAATATAACATTAATGAAAATATTTCCATAACATAACTTTTGGTTTTCTTTATTAATCTCTACGATGTTAGAAATTAATTTCTAAAATATTAGAAATTATAAATTTAGATTGATATTAAAATATATATTTTAAAGAAATGTTATATTATCTAAATGGAATATAATTTCTTTATTAATTTCAAATATGTTAGTAATTATAAATTTAGATTGATATTCAAATATATACTTTAATCAAATGTTATGTTATCTAAATGGAATATGTTTCTAGGTTTATGTATATTTGTATAATCAATAAATAACATTAATAGAGATGTTTTGTCATGAAAATTTATGGTTTACTTTTTCAAATTTGCTACAACTTTTTAATTTCTAAGATTTATTTGATCTTGAATTTGACACATTATTGAAATGTTTATTGTCAAGATCTATTATGTAATTTAATTGTGGTGAAAATAAATAGAGTATAGTGGTCGTGAATTGGACAATATTGTGACATAGATTCAATTCCTTGTTAACCAATGCCTTATCAAGTTCATTCATAAAGGGGGATTTTGAGTTGTGAAGCCTAAGGTCAATATATTGTAGGTATTGAGGGGAAAGGAGTAGGCTATGGGGGGTTTATAGGTATTGGGGGTATAAAAAGGGGTATCTATTAAAAATAGGGAATATCCTCTAAAAGTAGGGTTTTTTAATTGGAAATATGTACTGGGAGGGGAGTCAACAAAAGGATTCTGGTAGGTATTTAGCACTATCTAGTGAAATTAGGGGTACTACAAATAACATGGAATTTTTTAGGGGTGAAATTTCATCAATTGAGATTTTTGACTTTTTTTCAAAAAATAAATTTGTTATTTGGCCATTTTAACTCTAAAATATTCCTTATGTTTACATAAATTGTGTTTTTTTAATATTTGACAAAATTTATAACTCTTAGTAGTGAATTTGGAGTGTTTCTTATCTACTATATACCTACCAATCTATATGTATGATTTTTTTAATCCAAAATAATTGCCTAGTAAACTATACTTAGGTTTACTATTTCAATCCTTAAAAAATACCATAACAAATTCATTTTTTTATTGTCTAAGAAATTTTTTAATTTTGATTCAACTAAATAAAATTTACATGCTTTAAGTCTTGGAGGGAACAAATTTTGCATACTTTCATCTACCCGAGACTCAAATCCTAAAACATAATAGAACTATATGTATGCATTAAAGTATAGACATTGAGGAAATACATTATAAATTGTCCAAACATGTAATTCATGACAAGTCCATTTTACAAGCTAAGCTTGCAGATGGAAAATGTAGAATAAAAGGAAAAAACCATTGTAAAAAAACAATTTCATAAACATTAGTAATATTGTATGTTTGAAAAAGGATATAAGAGAACTATACTCAATAACTTCTTCAAAGGAACTACAAACTACATTGAGATGTTTCTCTTCCATAAAAATTTGGTGAACCTCTTGGTTCAATTCCCCAAAAAAATGAATAAAGTAAATATGATCAAAATAACTATCTACCTCGAACAATAGATCACCCACTATATTGAGACGAACATAATGTAGAAATCCCACAAGCTTCATCAACTGTATTCTAAAGAGGAGTCACCCAAAAACTATAGCCTCTTTCCACTTAGATGTGTAGCACACTTTAAGAGAATATATGTTAGGCCTAAAATTCAACATAGGTCTTAGATATTTTCTCGATGATTTCTTTCACCTAACAGGAAAGACCACCTAGTTGGGTTTTTTTGTGGAACCTCTCCAAATAAATTCACCCAATCTCCATTTACAATGAAGGAAGGAAACCCAAAATTTTACAATAATTTTTTTGTCAATATGCTCAAATTGTCTTAGGTTCCCTAGTTTGCACACATATAGGGTGCATCGATGTATTCCCATTATCCCCATTATCGATGCACCAACTATTATTATTATTATTTCGTAATAAATATCAATGCAAATCCATTCTAAACATAGTCTAGAGTCGGTGCATATTTAAATCACAAGCGAATTGGTGTATTTCTATTAAGATGCACCAAATAAGCTTTAAAATGTCATGCACCCAATGTCCTCATGATGCCATTGGGGCCATGGAACACCCATATTATTAACTGTAAACACCTATGATATTCAATTTCATTTTTCTACTATTTAAATTAAATATGTATACATGGATGCATTCACATAAAGCTAATAATTATTTGCAATTAAATCATTGTATAACAATAATTACATTAAACACATATCAAAGATAAATACAACACATTTAATGCACATGCTGAGAATTATATGAAAAAATAAAGCGTTAGACTGCAGAACACGAACATTCCTCCCAACTGCAAGCTATGTGAAGCTACATATTTCTTTAACATGATACCCCCAAGATGGGTCTATTAAAACACAAGAAGGTATTGAGTTCTCTCACTACCATTATCTCAATCTTCTATCACTCCTTCTCCATCATCCTACACAACCCAAAAAATGGGTCTCCCTTCTCTGAGTTAACAGTCCATTGGGATCCCCTCTCTCAGTTAACATTCCTTTGGGTTTCTCACCCCAATTCCCTTCTAGCGCTCCAACACAAGTTTCCCAAGAACTCTCTGTGTTGAGACTCTAGGGAACACATTTATTCTTAGTATGGGTTCAAACTACAGTACGAGTGATGGTGGTTAATATATGACAACAATTATATCTCAATCATGGAAGGATGATAGAAATATGGATTAGTTCTCAATAATCATATGCATATTGAGAACTAGCAAAGTGGTATGCAAGCATGATAGGAACTAGACCAATGTCATACATGTGGGATTTGACACTTTTCCCTTTTAGTCTCATGCTCAGGATAATTAACCCAAGAAAATGGCTAATGCATTTTTACAAAGGGGGTTAATAAAACTTATGATAAAATGAATATTAAGGATACTGACTTAACTCAGAAGTCACTAGGGTCATCTCCCTTTTAACCCCCTTCTCACTCTACCTCTTGTGGAATTATAGCTCCCCATCTCTTCTTCGTCCTTTAGTTTGCAGTAGTCCTGGATTTTATATTGTAAAGTGAAAATGTACATAATTACATAATCTGGTCATGCTAGACCATTCATATCCAACTTCTATCCCTTTCATCAATATTTAATTATTTACATACTGGGATAAAAATTGAGTATTACAAAACATATTATTGTTAGTGCTTCTTTAAAATGAAAATGAACTGATATGTCAATATATAAGATGAAATGAAAAAAGTATAGAAATTTTTAATATAATATTATCTTTATTTTTAAAAATTATAACTTAATAATAGTGCTTTCTTATATGGTGCATTGATCTGTTTCAGTTATTAGTGCACTGAAGGTCATTATTATTATTTCATAATAGATTATTAGTTTAAATCAATTTTAAACATATTTTATTTGGTGTGTATTTAAATTTTAAAAACATTGATGTGTCATTGCACTGAATAAGGTTCAGACATTTTGTTATATAATATTGATTTTTATTTTTTTAAATGAAAAAAATATTATTGTTGTGCTTAATAATTATACATGCACCTTTGTGTACTAACCAATAGTGCATCAACTTAATTTATTTTAAAGCTAATTGTTGTGTCAAAAAACTATGAATGCATCAAGGCATCTTAATATTGCGCACACTAAAGTAGGGTATACAAAACAAAGAAAACCGTAATTTTATGTTTAACATTCATTTAGTGCTTGAACCCATACAAGTATCAACACTCATTATCCGTGTATGACCATTCCATTGCCAAATTTCTCCAATTCTTCACTCCATCGTGGATTTGGTTCATTTTAGAATTTTGCAAAATGGTACCAGTTTTTCATGTTTTCTTTACACAGCAACCATCCTTCCCAGACAAAAAATAATCTAGGTAAATTCAGTGCTATCCCCTGTTTTACATTTTTAAGCATTTTAAAATTTATCATTGTGCTCGAATTTGTATATTTTCTCATTTAAAAAAAATAATTTTGACAGTGATTTCTGGCCTTGGAGTGTCTTTATTATTAATAAGTTTCATTCTTATAAGTGCATCTTATAAAATTGAGCACATCGTTGAAGCCATAGAATAGAAAATTTCCCTGTTTTATTATGATTTGTACGATGTTAAAAGCACCTTTAACAATGCTCCAGCATATTGTAAGTGCACTTTTAGTAGTATAAACTCCCCCCTTTTGTAGGTTATCTCATAAATCTAGAGAGGCACCATTGGTAGTGGTTATATATGGAATCAAGTGCATTGTGATAATAAATAAAAAATAAAAATAAAAAAAATATCACACTTATTAGTGTATTAATATTTAGTTAAGGGCACCAATGTTAATGTGTTGATCACACATTGTATCATTGAAGGTGTGTATGTATAAATAATGTACACTCTGTATTTTTACATATTTTTACTGCACTCAAAAAAATCAATATTTAATGTATATCATGAATGAGAATGTAGTATAGATTGTTTATGTTACAATTATGTGTGTGTGCATGTTCCTAATGAAATTTGTATGTGAATCAAAGATAATGATGCATCCATATATAACAATAGGTTAACATGTATAACACCATATCTAAGTGGGAGGATATAGAGAGAAAGATGGACATGTACCCTCATTATATTACAACACAAAGTAATATCATTATGATGAATGTTGGCCTCCTTATGTTTTGTGTGGATGATACATCCCTCAAGGAGAACATGTTCTACATGTTCTTGTTGATGTAGTTTATTTTTTGTTGGGATCACGCTAGGTAGGAATTCAAATATGGTCTATTGTAGTACCATCCCATAGAGGAGAATATTTATCTCATCACTACATTGTCTAGCATTATGGGGGATTTTCCTCATTTCCTGAAATCTCTCTTGGCATGGTGGGATAAAGTCAGTTGGCATGTGTGTATAATTATGCCAGTGCATCCATCATTGGCCCTAGTTTGTTCTAGGTTATTCAAGGCTAGTTGTGTTTAATTTCATTTGGTGTAAAGGATGTTAGGTGTAGTCCCGTCATGGTCATGAGACTTTCACACTATAATTCTAATGGGAAACACATTTGTTTATGTATGATGCAGTATGTACATAGTTTAGTTAAGAGATCCAAACTAATGAGGTGAACTATAATTTTTTTATGATAGTTTTTTTTCTCTAGATCGATATTGTACCATATTTGATGGAAGGATTGTCATCCACTTTGCTTCATATTCATTCACTTTAGATTTTAAGACGTTTTTGGTGGTTCAACCAATAATTGACCACCTCCTTCCTACGTCGATGAATGATGAGTATAAGTGCATGTGAGGGTGGATGTTGCAAATGAGGGGCTAGTTGAAGTGTATATGTAGGATGTTGAGTTAAGAGGCATTGGATTTCTTAGCCAATGAGGATGATCAAATTCTCAATCTATTATAATACCCATGCATAGGGATGGACTTGAGAGGATGTATGAACATCCTATCTACTCCACTAGGGCCAAGGAAAATTTTAGGGGCTAAATTTCACCCATGGAATAATTCTCCATGCGTTTTGTGAAAAATTGATTTTCCAATTTCCATTTTTCTAAAAATGATTCACCCAAATTCTATAGGATAAATTTAATTTTCCTTAAAAATAACTAAAAATTTATAGAACCTATATATTAAAATCCTTAAATTTTTTAATATTTTTACAAAAAAAATAGTCAAACATTTTATAGTTGACCTATTAACAACTAGTAAGATTTTGCCAAGGTTCCTACACTCTAAGATAAATTTCCATCCTTCAAATTTTTGATGAAATATAAAACCACCAAATTTGAGAGGCAATGTGATTGTTATATTTTAACTAATTTAGTTGTATAATTATTTTGCAGATGTTGGCATGTATGTTGGGGAGTTTCCTCCCAACATGATGAGGAGATGGTTGAAGTTGATGAGCCATTTCAAGTTTAGATACATGGCATGGCATGTAGTGCATTTCATATATTTCCTTAGAAACTGACATATCAAATATGTGCAATGATGGATTTCCATAGAGTGTGGTCTAGGACCATGAGCTGTAATGTGCCTAAGGAAGTCTAGGCACACTAACTCAAAAAATTTCAGGATTGGACTCACTAGGATTTGACACAAGACTCATAGCTCTAGCTCAGTGAGGATGGATTAGACACATTGAAATCTTGATGTGAAGGATGAATCAAGGTTATAACTTCAAAAACTACACTTTTGGGAGTATGTCACGCTTGGGTAGACTCCTTTGGCTAGGCCAAAGGATTCAAGGCACTTGCCCCAGGACTTCTGTGGAAACTCCAATGCTTCTAGTGCAGTTTGGAAGCTTATAAAACTTCACGAGACTGATAAAAATATTATAAAACTATTTCCTACCTAGTATATTGATTTGAATGAGATATGATTGACAAAAAATAAACTAGGTGTCAAATCCTTCACTTCAACTAGTGAAGGAGGAGATTTCTAGATGAGTTCGAATGGGTCTAAGTAATCCCAATTGTCTTATATGAGGGAATAGATGGGTTCATTTTATCATTAATAGTTGTGCGGACCTTCAAAAGATAAATTAGAAACATGGGATTTCATTAAATGCTAAAAAATGGAAAACTAGTCAAATTAGATCCTTAAATGCACTAGTATCTAGTTAACTAACCACTCAAATGACTTAGTAAATTCTCTAATTCTGCAATAATGGACATTAACAAGTCTGATAACATATAAAATGATAGAAGCAAGCTAAAACCACTCATTTGGAGGTTCCATCATTGGTTTATTACATTCAAACTATAAAAAACCCCAAGATATTGAGGAATTTATAAAGAAGAAGGAAAAGTGGAGAATTGGAGAGCAACAATGGGTGTTTTTCACCACTATATCTAGTTCATTAAATGAATAAGTTCATCTTGGAACACCCTGGGTTGCACCATAGTCACGGGAAGTCTCATAGTGTGTGCTACTTGAAGATAGATCTTGACTAGCTAGGGATCTTGGTATTCGAGCACTACTTCACTGCCTTCTTCTTCTTTAGGATGACTTGACCAAGCTGCACTGTATTTCATATCAGATCTTAAAATTAACTTCATTCATTGCAATTAACTCACTAAAGAGGAATGGATATCATCTTCCTCAATCCCCAGTAAAGATATCTCACAATCCTTCAACTGGCTTACTAGATGGAATAGGGAACATCACCCAATGCGAGATAGAGTCACATCACCCAATCTACAAAGAGGCACAGAGATATCAATATTCAATTCACAAACTAGAGAAATAATGCAAATGGAGTGCTCAACCTCCTTTTGTAAACATTTCTCCTGAAAATAATAAAATAATAATAATAATCAAATTATTATTTTAGGAGATAATGTCTTTGGCATGTGATTGGCTCATTGGACCCCCTCTCTAAACAAGTGCACCCTCCTTGGATAAATTTATCCTTTGTTGCTTTCCTTGAGCCTTTTTCTTAATTTCATGCCTTTTCCAATCTCTCTTATCTTAAAAAATTAGGAAACTCTTGATTTCTTTGATTTTCTATTGCTTTCCTGATTTTCCTACTTTTGGGTTGTTTTTCCCACTTTTCCTATTGTTGCTTCTTTTGGGATGATTTTCCTTCCATATTTTCTAAGGAGGACAACTCATAGTATTTATCCTCATCCAATGCGCCCTCCTTGAGCCACCTAGGCCCTACTCTAGAGGTTTAGGGATGGTCAATCTTATTCATCAAGTTCATCTCCTAAGGCTGATACTCCTCCTCCTCCTCCTCCTCCACCACCTCCACTGCCATATCCTCTAGTAGTAGAATGAGCACCAGTTCTTCTAGTAGTGGATTAACAACCACCATATCCTCCAACTACAAACTACCCACCATATCCTCTCTAATTGACTAATCACCAACCTATACACCCACTCCACTTGTTATTGATGCTATGTACAGTATGGTTGCATTAGGTGATATAGTTCTTGGTGGAGAGATATATTAGATACCACATTATACATTATTATTTAACAGAGGTACTGATTATGTTTTAAAATGTGGTTATTGTGTTGCATTCCAGAAAATCAAGAAGAGACTAAGCTCAAAGCTACATTTGGATTGCTTATTACACTTGAAAATTATAAAACAAAATTAGTTGTTTCAATTTTATGTATTGGATGTTTTAATTCAATTGGGTCTTACTCAACTAGTTGTGGGATGGAGTGTTATCCTCCCCACCTAGGTTTATTCTTGTAAGTGACATGTGGAGCTCATAATGAGTATATTGTTGTAATATATTCAAGTAATGTTGTTGACCTATCTATGAATTTATCATCGAAGGAAATCTCATTATTAAACCATTAACACAATTTCCACCAAATTTCATGGTCTCGAATTTTATTGAATCAATCGAGACAAAATGATCTCTAGTTGTTTCAAACTCACCGATCGATGAATGAATATGATAGAGTTGCCATTGAAATCTATGCCATTAATTAACCATTAAGGAAATTTCCTCCAAACTTCTTGGTCTAAAATTTTATTGAACCAATTGAAACAAAACTATCTTTAGATGTTTCAAACTTTACATAGTCACTGGATATAGGCATGGAGATATACACATTCTTAGAAGGAAGTTGTGATAACTAATTAAGACAAACTTATCCATGTGGGGAAAGCAAAAGGATCTTATTGTCAGGGAATAAAAAATTTTGATAGCATATATATATGTGTGTGTGTGTGTTGTCTTTGATAATAGAGAAAAATAACTTTGGGAAAGAGATCCAACACCTTTCCCTTACATAATGAGTTCTACACCTCTCAAATTTTGAACATGATCTATTTTCATAATGACCTCATCCCAACTAGTAATCCTTAGAATAATAACATGTCCCCGATATTGCCAATAACATGAACTCTTTACAATTAATCACAATACCATGTATCCTTAATTATATTGATTAGTTAACAATGTATAACTTGGGCATGTTTTTTATAAAGATTGACCAAAATTGTATATAAAAATGTTATTTTTAGTATAATTAAAAAAAACAAACAAATAAAATCATATTCCATTTGACAAATTTTAAATTTTAAAAATATTTTGAGTTAATTCAAAAACCCTACAATATTTTAAAAAAAATTATGATTTAAAATTATAAGAGATGTACAAATTTATATCAAAATAACAAGATATATACAAATCAATTGAGAAGGGATTGCATTTGAGTTTGAGTGTTCAACACAACACTAAAATAAAGGTACATTATGGGTATGTGTTGGAGGATCCTAGTGGGCCAGCCAACTAGGACCTCCCGACCAACTAGCACATAGATGACTTAGTTAGTCATGTCGGTTATGATAACCCGACTGAAAAGTTTTGAAACCATAATGGAATAATTGTATCTATCAAATATATAATAGGTTGGTGAGCCAAGTTAAGAGAGATGCTTTTTCTACATGTTTGGATTGTCTGATAAATAATTTACTTCTTCCTTCGGTCCCCATTACTCTATTATGTTTCTCTCTCATGTATGTATGATTATGCATGCAATGTATATTTATGTGTATGATCGATGCACTACTAGTAACTCCATGTAAAACGACTTATACTATGAAACGAGAACTCGACACAGTTCTCATTTTTCTCTCTCCTAATTTTAGTAGCTATTTTTACCTCTGTTTCAAAAAGGGTTGATACCAGTATCACACATTTTCATTTTGAGGCATTTTGGGGGCCTTTGAATTATCTTTATTGTAAAATATTTTTAATTTCTATTTTCAAGTGTGTTTTTTGAAATTTAACAAAATAACATACATTTTTAAGAAATTTATAATGAAAAACATATACATTTTGCAAGTTTTTCTATAAAATAAGGCATTTTTATGGACAAAATAAGACATTTTTAATGACAAAATTGTTAAAAAGTACAGAAAATAAAGACATTTAAAACCATTTTCAATCAATTTTCAGAGATTTTTTGTATAAAAGTGATACTATTTATATTATTTTCCTAAAATTGACGATTCACATAAATTCAAGAAAAACTATACAATTTATTTGTAAAAAACATATTAAAAACATTATATATAGAAATTTTATTTCTAAAATAAAGTCTGAAAGTCGAAACATATTGTCAAATTTAACATTTCTTCAAAACATGAAACTAATCAACAATATCATGCAGGCCAATTCTTCATCGAAATTGGAATTTTCTGGAGCTTGGCTTTCCTTAGGGACATCAATGTCCTCTTCCATTAAGTCTTCTATGTCTGCAAGATCCCCAAAGTGCTCCTTTCCAAACACCCATCCTAATGGGGGTTGAGTCTCTTTTGACATCTTTGCCACAAGTGTTTCACTAAACTCTCATTTCTTCAAACCAACTTCTTGTAGTTCATTTGGAAGAACTTGAATAGCATTAATTCTTTGCTTTATGTAATTGCATTGAAGTGGATCATTATTGATGGATATGCAATTTATTCCATTATGTAAGGAGCATGCTATTTTTGTACCTAATCACCAAAAGCAAAAATAAAGTTAAGTCAAATAGCATAAAGAAGCATAATTCAAAACAATAAAATAATGGAGAATAAAACATACAATAAAACTTGATATATGCTTTCATATGTAATATGAGAAAGTTTACTTGAACTCGACAACAAATCTAAGTCCCAATCTCCTTCTCTTGAAAATGTATCTATGAGATAATTAATCAACGCTTGTGGCTTTTGATAGATTTTTACAGTCACTCCTTTCAAATCCCTTTCCTCATATGTCAATTTTTTAACCACGGCATTGTAACTCAACTACTGACTATATTTTCCTCCACTCTTTTCATTGATTAAAAGATATTCATAAGTCTCATCTTTTATCCAAATTGCAATATGTATGCTTTCAATATCACTCAGGAATGGATCGTTGCTAGAGCTACGAACATTAGAATTTTTCCTGTAACAAAAATATAAAAAAATTAATTAACTTATCAATAAATATAATTGATTTATAAATTCAAAAACTTGATAATATAGTGCAAATATATTACCAATAAAGTTGCTTCCTTTTTTTTCCTTTACCCTTGAAGGTTGTCAACAACCCCCCTAGTTGTGTGTCTGAATGGAAAACAACAAATCTCCATAGTGGATGTTGTGACATCGACAAATCCCGAAACCACTTTATAGAATGATTGGTAAGTATAAGGCTCAGAGTCATAAGTAGTGTTTCGGATATTGTATCCATGAGGGATATCTGCAATCACTAGTGCATACTCCAACCAAGAGCAAAGGATCCAATCGGTGTAGAAGAACTACATGATCTATGATTACCGTGTGGATACCGAGAGGTTTCCCAAGGACTGCCTCCCAAATGCAAATGACCCCTCAACTCAACCACATTTCCATTTTTTGAATGAATTCATACATTCATAGACTTAATTCTAGATTCTAGATGCCCTACCCTTCCAGTGATTCTTCCCTCCAAGTTTTATGTTCCATTACATCCATTTTCTCATTATTTTCATACATTCATAAAAATAAATGTATGTAAAAATATGTATACATATTACAAGGGATCAATTATTTTGGCACTATGATTTTTTTTCAAAAAACAAATCATAGTTCCAAATTTTATTAAAATTTTGAATCATATTGTTCAAATAGCACAAGTGCCTTACATATATCTTTCAGTAGAAATCAGTTTTATACTAACATGTCATTAAAAATTCAAATAACCATCTCAAGATTGTACAGAAAGTTCCATATAAAACTCTCATAATGATGTAACATAAAGACCAACATAGCAAGATAATCCTTCACCATATAGTGTCATCGCGGGCTAGCAACCTCGGAGGAAAACAAATATTTTGGTACTATGATACAAAAGTGACAGTGACATTCTTTTGGTATTGAATTGTTATAGATGGTTTCTATGTGTTAGCTTTGCGGCTTTTGAATATATTAAATCTTTTCTAATGCTCTTGGATGGAAATTGAAATTTTGAATATGTATAACTATTCTCTAAAACTATTGGATTGATATTGAAATTTAGAAGACACATAAAAATATTAACAAATTTTAATATTTTAAATAACAAGATAAAGATCTTTTTTCAATACCAAAAAATATATGTGTGTGTTTGTGCGTGAGAGTGAGAGAGATGGAGAGAGAGAAAGAGAGATGCTGGTAACACATAATATATCATAAGGGAGATTATAATAATATATTTATTTTAAGTGTTATATTTACATTAATATATTTTACAAGTATAAGTATGGATGACCTATGATTCAAGGTTGGGCAATTATAGCTAGTTAAGATTCAAAAAACAATAGATATACAAAACATATGGTAATATGGTGTTAAGAATTTCAAAATAAAATGCCATTACTCTAGTAAGTTTGCTTATGTGATTGGGCATGAGTTTAGGGATTTTGATGTTAATATTGAGTGGGTGTCCATGTTTTCTAGCATTTTCAAAAACCATTAGAGATAGAAAACATATAGTAATATGGTGTTAAGAATGCCAAATCCAAATGAAATTAGTCTAGTAAGTTTGAAACGGTTTCAAAAAATAAATGAAAGATGACTTGGAAAAGAGAGTTGCAGGTGCAAATATATTAAAATATTTAGATCTTAAATTAATATATTTACATTTACAAGACTATATTAGTATATATATTAATGCAATATCGACATATTGATCTAAAGTGTATATATATATATTAGGGGGTGTAATTTTATAATGAATCCTTTGAGAACTAACTAATGTCTATTATGTTGGATGCAATATTGACATATCTATAGACATATAGAAATATATATGTAAAGTCATATAGAGAGCCTTTCGTGCATGTAGGAGTTTGAGGACTAACTTAGATACTCTTTCGACGTGTATGATTATCCTATAAGTGAAATCAACTAGCTGAATTATATTATAACCTATTTTACATCGCAAAATCTTATAATATAGGCACTCTTTGATGTACTGGCTGGAGCATCTTAAATTTAATAAAAGTAGGAACATGTATAGAGTGTAGGCATGCAAGCTAATGTTTCCCCCCTCCCTCAGGCTCCATTAAAAGTACCCAAGGCAAACTTCGTTAGTTTAATTCAACATTAAAAATCATAATCATGATCATCAACATGTTTAAGAACACTAAAATGATCTTAGCACTAAAACTCAATTACTTTTAGGTAAGAAAGACCACTAATTCATACTCATGTAGTTGTTATCTAGTTACATTTTTAATCCCTAGACTAAATTACTAGTTTACATTAGTCAATTGTAATCACTTAAAATTGATTAAATTTGGTAGTATTTAACATTAGAAAACAGTTGTGACTTCCCCACTACAGATGCTATGAACCAAGGATGAGCACCACAGTGGACATACACTTGGCATAAAATGGTGAAGTGTTGGATTACTGTATTTGCAGGTGGCCACCTCCACACAAATGGAAATCATGCTTCAACAAGGTTCATTTTAAACCATTGTAGAGGAATGTACCCGCCCATAATTACTATGACTATTCGTGAGAGCTCATGCCATTAAAGCATGGTACTTTGGAGAATGGATAGACCACTGACTGAGGAAATTTGGCACCAAAACCTCATCCAAGTTCCTATTTTGTGTTGCGACAACTTGGGACATCCCTAATGTAGGATTATCCATGTACTAGTGCCCCTGTATTTCATCCTCTACAATAGTCAGAAGGTGGCCGAGTTCTAGAATGCTGAGAACACCAACATGGTGTGCACCAATACAACAAGGAGGGAGACAACTACCTGGCCCAATTGCTCCCACATGGTGTAGGCTCATCGGGAATTGGAAAATGCAAGAGGATACTTCGAAACCAAGCTCAATCCCTCTACAAAATTCTGCATTGAAGGTCTGGAGAGAAGGGTGAGAGGTGAACAAAAGTGTGGGGATGTTGATACGGTGAAAGATGATTTTAGGGGGCTTGTGGAAGAATCGAGCGTATCAAGAACCAAAGAGACACATCATACCAAAACGATGTGAATATTTTGTGTATGAAGTCAATGCTAATCATGGAAATGGAGGAGTGATTGAAGAGAAAATCCAGAGAGGAGATAGGGGGTTAGCAAGTGGAATATCATTTGGCAGAGTTGGAGGAAGGTATGAGGCAACTCACCCATAGCCAGATGATCTCCGATGCGCGCATCAATTCCAAAATGGATGCTTCGGCATAGGAAATTACACGCAAGAGATTCAAAAAACCACCACAGGCCAGCAAGGAGAAACCATAGTTGAGATATCGGCGTTGCCCTGAGGCAGTCAAGCAACCCGTCAAAATGGAGAATTCAAGTTTACCTCCCTCTCTCATTGTTATCTATGATAAAGAATAGGTTTAAATTCTGGCATAGGGTATTCAAAGCGATTCTCCCCTATCACATTTTTTTCCATAACCCTCGACGTATGGGGGATATTCAAACATGGTGACAGTATTTTAACTTCAAACTTCTACCTCAGACTTTGTTGTTTCTATGATTTTTGTTTATGGTTCCTTGGGCAAACTCTGCATGGTTTTGATGATTTTTCTTTGACATTTGGACTCACCCTGCAGACTGAATTTCAGACTCTCCTATGTAAAATTATTTTTTCTAATGTAATATAATACTGAATCTTAAAAAAAAACCAGTTGTGACTAACTTTTTTGGTCATGTAGTCATTAATTACCCATCGTGACTAACGTTTTTGGTCATGTATCCATTTTTCTACTAGTGTGTGTTTTTCTTATTGCTCACACGAGAGAGAATATTTTTTTGCATAAAGTGATTGATGGTGATCTTTGTGAGCAATTTCCCACCCTATCACCCGATCTGCAATGCAATATTGCAGATGAACTTGATTGCACACATGGTGAAATATTGAAGCAACTAGAAGGAATTAGGAATAAGATAATTTAATTGAACTCTTGTTCATATCTGGGAGCAACCAAAATTTTAGGGGCAAAATTAAGCGAATGGGAAAAATATTTTAGATTTAAAATAAAATGTGGGTGAATTTTTAGTATAAATAGTGTTGCAAATATCTTTGATTTCTCTCAATATTTCTGATTTTTTCTGAGTATTCAGCTTGCTTATTTTTCCAATCTTTTGAGATTGTCTTTTAAGTCCGAGTTTATAAAATTCAAGAAGTGGATTACAGTGCTCCATAAGCATAGTAGATTTAGATTACATAGCCACAACGTGCTTGTTATAAATCAAAAGAGTATCTATGGTTCATTACAAGCTTATACCTATGGTTCGAATGAAGACCCTTATTGCAATATAAATGAAGACACTTTAACAAAAATAAGGATCGAACCATCTCAAAGATGCAGGAAGATAGTGTTTGCATATCTGTGAAAACCCCAATGATTTACGCTTGAACTCAATACGCATAGATAATTTTTGGGGTTTTGCCTCAAATAAGCAAATATTGAATATAACTCTCAATAAGAATGTATTGTGATTCAAACACACTAAGAATTCAGTTATAACCCTTTACTCACCAAGAAATGAATCCTAGCAGCCATGATTTGGCTCAGCAATGGAGTTGGGATAGTGTTAATGGCACTAAAAAGTACAATGTCTGAGGGCATTGATATAGTCAAGACAAATTTCAGCTACCAATTACACCTATGTTAAGCATTAAATCAATTAAACCATAATATGAAACCTATGTTCAAACAAAGATGAACTATAATCAATGGGGATTAGCAATAATATGAACATAGCCATTAACTAGTAATATCCATTTGTTGACAATGAATTATTGACCGAACTATGTGGTGAATGATTAGAGGTCGAAGCTTACTATATAATCCAAACGAAGACAAGGATTGGCTACCAAGTCATCACCCCATTGAACCATCATTAAATAACCTTGTTGCAAAGATAAACAATGTCATATAAAAGTGTGCCAATTCAAAGAATTAATAATAGATACATCCATGCTCTGTGAGGAGCAAACACCCCTCTTTATGGACAAGCATATTAACTAAACAATTAATGCTTGTAGCAAATGATAGAAAAATCGAGTTCTCCAGATGACATGGTCTCTAGGAAAAAGTGTTATGGAACACAGGAAAACCAGATTTTACACAAAAAAAGGAATGAAAAACTCTCCAACGTCTAGAGCAGAAGAAACTCTGCATAAGCAAAGGACCCTTGAAATTAACCCATATAGGATGGCATGCATTTCCCAATTCCCTCAATTATGAGCCATAGACATTAATACCATGGTTTTACTTTAAGTCATGCATTGGTTGCATATGATTCATCGATCTTAGGGCGAGAACTTCAAGTGTAATGAGTAGCTGAAACATCAAATCAAACTTTAATGTGAACTGGTGATTCTAGAATTACACGCCATCCCTTGCATTCATAGAATGGTTGGTTATTAACTTCAACACATATTATATATTGTAATTCATCCGATGCTATACTTATTATGTAGAATGAAACCAATACAATATAGTGTGATAACCTTTGTGCACGATTCCAAGGATTGAATCAAGAGTATAAAACATTAACACCAATATGTCTAGATGGACTTGAGTCCATAACAATGTACTAATGTTTTTACTTTGGATTATTATTATCCATGCAACGTAGTTCTTGGATTACTAAAGTGATAACTTTTACAATGTTTTCATTTTTATTACATATCATATAAGACATTAAAATAATACTTAGGACATCATCCTAACTAATATATCTATAGGATTTTCCCTCTGCCTCCCCTCCACCGCTTCTACATGAAATGTAATAAAAAGATACCCTAAATATTTGTATTGTCATATAACATAATTAAGCCCCCTTGGCCCCTTAATACAAGGAAATATATTTTCTCATTTATGTATCATATTTTATTCCCCAATATGAATGGATGTGATAGGATATTTCCTACCAACCCCCCCGTGGCTTAGCCTTGAGAATCACCTTAAATTTAGCTAAGGATGAAAGAGTACAACACTTACAAGCCTTTGGGGACTCGGCATTTGTGGTTGATGTAATGAGTGGTAAGAAAATACTATTAAACAACAAGTTGGAGGGTATAGGCACTCTCTTGAAAAAACTAATAGGAGCTTTCAACGCAATTCTCATATGTCATAATTTTAGAGAACATAATGAGAAAGCGGATGAGCTTTCAAAGGAAGGACTTCAATTACATGCAAGGACAATCATATTCACAAGGAACAAGTGATCAAAGAGGTAAACAAATGTAGCTCTGGACTTCATCAAATAGCTTATGAGACAAAGCTCAAATGAACCAAATTCAGAATATGTTTTAAAAAAAGGAGTTTATGTAATTATAAACATTTTCATAAAGTTTTTTTTTGAATATTTGCAAATATAAGAGAAAAAATGACGTAACATAAGTAAAATATTTTGATATTGTAAGTTTTTTGGATCAGCATCATGAAAACTAAGTGCATTTAATACTTTATATGTGTTTTGTTTTTTCAATATGAAAAATAAAATGAGTATTTTTTCATGGAAAAAACTATTATTTAATATTAATATTAATATTAACATTAATATTAACATTAACATTAATATTAACATTAACATTAATATTAACATTAATATTAATATTATAAATTTATAATATTTTTATAATTTTTATAAATATTTTATAATTTTATTAAATTCCTCAAGTTTCAAAGGTTCAAAATTTTCGTAAGATTATATTAAACATTCTGTCATAGTTGAACCTTTCCTCAAGGTTATGTTAAGCATGCATGTCATAGTTAACCATTTCAAAGAATCTACCAAACAAATTCGAAGGTCGTTGCAACCAAGGGACTTGTATTTGGAGTGGTTCCTGATTTCCATTTGTTTACAAGGTTTCTACTAAACGCATGCACATGCAAGCGACAAGTGATAGTTTGATTCCCATACATCGTTAGAAACACTAATTGGGATCGAAAGGGTTCAGGAAGGTCATTTTCGAAGAGCATTCTTTTTGGTATAGTTTGGGATACAATTGTTACGTGGGCAGATTAAAACAGTGGCGAAAGGACATGAACCCGTGGGAATGATTTTGCGAAGTGAAAGTAAGAGTAATATATATATATATATATATATATATATATATATATATATCGAATTTTATTTTGAATTCTAAATTATGCATAATGGGTAACTATATATATGATTCATGGGATTAAGATGAAAGGCTTACACCTTTCTAATTAAGATTGATCTATACAAATTAGTCTACGAAATAATGTTTATGAGACAAGGTATTTATATTTAGAATAATAAAGGATGAAACCAAGATTCCTACTTTTATTATTTTTATTTTCAAACAAATAATCTGAATTAAAATTTTTGCAAAAATTAAAAAGCTTTATTTCTTTAAAAAAAAATGATTTTTCTCGACCTAATCAATTTTAGATGTAAAAAAGCTTTGTATCTTTGATGTCCTATCACAATAAAATGGATGAACCTAATATCGAAAGCATTGTGTGTAGAATCATAGAATCTGGATCAAAAAAGAACACTTGGCTGTGAATCCAACAGAGAGGATGTCTCACCCAAGGAGGCAGGACAACCACCCACACTTCTAATGCAAGTATGGTTTTGCTACCTTCATACTAACAGAATCTACAGGTAAAAGAATTTTTTTTAACGCTCAAAACCAACTCCGTATTTGTGCCCTCGGATAAACAGGACGACATGAAAACCAGCACCGTATGTGCCCTCGTCGGAGTGGATGAACAGGAGGACAAAAAACGAGCTCCATATTTGTGCCCTCACGGAGTGGATGAACAGGCGAACATGAAAACCACCGTTGTGCCTTATTTGTGCCCTCGCCAGTGTGGAAGAACATGTGGTTGGAAACTTCTTTCATTCATGAATCAGACTCACAGAATCGATTCATCCATTCACTTAATGACGTCATCTTCTCCGCTTCTATTAAAACTGAACTAGTAATCCAAAGTACGGTTTTTTTGACAAGTAATGGTTCGTTCACAGGGTTTTCTCAAAAAAAACTGTTCAGGTCTTGAAATATGCAATCCGGCTTTGATTAAGCACAAAGAATGTTAAAAAATATCTAAGTGAAACAGTTCATAGTGTTAAAAGATCCTGAGATTGAGCTTATGTACTTACGGGTGTTAAGAAATTCTAACTGAAACATTTCACAGTGCTAAAAATCCTGAGATTGAGATTAATGACAGACGATGTGGGTGTTAAAAAATCTAAGTGAAACATTTTAAAACATCCCAAGATTGAGCTTAAGCACATGGGGTGTAGAAAAAATTCTAAGTGAAACATTTAATAGTCTTTAAAGGTCCCCAGATTGAGAAATTCTAAATGAACCATTTCATAGTTTTTAAAGATCCCTAGATTGACATCCACTCACATAAATATGTGCTTAATCAAACTGTTAGTAAATTTATAATTACTTGATAATTATAAGAGTAAACATTTCAATAAATAATAATCAATCATGAGAGTAAACATTTCAATAAATAATAATCAATCATGAGAGTAAACATTTCAATATTCTCTCAAATTTCAGATCACGCATTTTGAAAATTAGGAAAAGATGACAAAGACAAACCAAACAATTTAGATGAAAGTCGTGAATCCTAATATTATATTGTTTACCCAAAGGACACGCTGATCATTGATGAGAATCGCGTACACAAACATAGACATATGGATAGCATAGCATTGCAATGAGATCAGATTTCAATATCATTTAAAATTTCTAATTACTTGCATCCTAGGAATTAGAAGTTAAAAATAAAACAATATGTACAAAGAAAGCAAGAAAAACTGTGGAAATCTTTGTTAATGTTCGTTACACTGAAAACACGTCAATGATTAATAAGACATCAACCTATAATTAGAAGAAAAGAGAAAAAAAGTTGAAACAAACCAGGAGAAAACAACTAAGCTAAAACTCCATCTTATGAGCAGCACATTTAAATTTCATAAACAAAGAAACTACAGATCTCCAGAGTAAACATTCCAATATTTTCCCACATTTCATAGCACATGCATCTGAGAAATTAAGTTGCAGCAAATTTGTAAAAAGAAACTAAAACTTTAGAGAAAAAGTCTAGCTTATCACTTTTCAAGCAGAAAACACAGAACACTGTGAGCATTTACCACACCACATGGACTTAAAGAAAAACCAGTATAGACATGATATTTCTCATAATCTTGGCAGCTGCATAGCAAGAAAAGCAGTGCACAAAAAACCCAGAAAATAGAAGGCAACTGATGTCACAGTTTAGTGAAACTATCACCTATCTTTATATTTTGTTGATGAATGTTTCATTTAACTTGTATAAACAAATCAACAATAGATCTAACAGCAAACATTCTAAACAGAGAACCGGTGAGAGCGATGATGAACAGTACCACATAGACATAAACATTCACAACGAGGAATATACAGAAACAGATAACCGGAATTGGCATGAATAAGAAAACACACAAGAGGACTCGTAAATGCAACGATGCAGAATTTAAGAATGATTTCTGATCATCTTGGCAAGATTTCATCTCTAAGTGGTAAACACCCTTCATAGCAAAAACGATGTTAAAACAAATGAGGTTATAGAACTCGATAACAATTCTTCGAGATTTTCATTTGTGGATTCCATTGTATGCTCTTCATAACATCGCATTTGATTTCCATAGAAGAAATTAACAATGCTACGAAGGTAATCATTCCAATACTTGGCTATATTGCTAATGATATGTTCTCATGGAAATTAAAGGCAAGAGAGAACAAAATAGCTCAAACAGATAGCAAGCTGATCCTGAACTAAGACATAGACCGTGACACATGTTTACAAGAAAATACAGAAGAGGGATTCATCCACAAGGGATACAGGGACACTTAAAAGAACAATTATCATGAAGAAGAAAATGCATGAGATGATCTGTCAATACAGTTGAAATGAAATCTAGCTTAACAATAGCAATACATTTTCATGAATACATCAACAATAGATTTGAGGATAACCATTCCAATATTCTTGCCAATCATCTCTATTGGAATGCATCCGGAAAATAAAATGTTACCGAGAAAACAAATTGTAAAAAAAAAACAGATGGTTAATATAACTAGAACAAAATACAATAACGACAATTGCCATGAAGAAGAAACTGCACCAGACAAATTGAAGGGTTCGGCCTAGCCCAAAATTGTTAAAACACAAACTAAATGATGCAACACAATTTCTTAAAGTTGTTTCCCGTGAATTGCATCTAAAACTGTACATAAGCATTGCATTTGAAACAGAATGAAATCAACCAAATAATTTACTGGATTTAATCTAGAAACAATAAAACAACAAATTTATGAATAAGCCGTTTCAACATTTTGCTAAAATTCTAATCACATTCGTCCTAAAGTTAAATAAAAGAGAAACAATTTGTCAAAGAAACAAGAAAATCAGTGGAAACTTTACCAGTAATTACACATTCATCCTAAAATTTAAGTAAAAGAGAAAACAATTTGTAACCATGTGCGTTTCCAGGCACATCGTTACCGATTCCCCACTGTATAAAAGAAACAAAAGAAACAAGAAAATAAGTCGAAATGTCACTAATGCATAACAGGCATTCAAAAACAGGGATTACTGAAGACTTCAATTCTCCACAAATGAAAAGAGGAGAGTGAAAGAAAATCCGGTAACTTCTGCATCCAAGCAACCAGAATCCTCACTTATAAATAGCCTCTAAAAATGCCGCCCGTTGCATTGGTACTTGTATCACACGCTACATACACGAGTCCACCTATTATCCCTTACATTTGTCGTTTTCTCCTTTTTTCCTTTTCAAACAGAAAAGCACGCGTTCCACTCCTGCTTTTGTCCTTTTCCAACAGAAAAGCACGCGCTCCACTCCGCTCAAAGTACTTTCGTGCTTTCGTCCGTTTTTTAAATGGAGCACCACTATCGGAATCGAAATCTCTTTCCTAAAGAATATATATATATATTTGGTTATTTTCTAGGATCTAAAGGACTAATGAATAATTTTTCTAACTAGCATATCTCCAAAGCTTAAGTGTGGGATATGAAACGCTCAGAAGAATTTCAATATGTTGTAAAATGAGAGAAAGTTGTGTATACAAAGACAATATAATTTTATGTGTTTGAAAGCAAGTCTAGCTAATTTACGGTAGGGATAGTAGTCTATGAAATTGAAAGGAAAACTCAACTCCAGTTGCAAATACTAATAAGCAATAAATAGAAATCCATGTGATCGATGGCAAGTAAAGTGAATTGTACATTAGTCATACGAAAAAGTACACATATGTAAGTAAAACAATAAAGGGCTAGGTAGTGATCAAGTTTCACTCTAAATATATTGGAAATCAACATTGGTATTCTCATTTGGTAGAGGGAGTGCATGGATTGAGGATTGCAATTTTAAGTGTGAAAGGGATAGAGAATGAAGGTGTGCCTCTTCCTTTCTTCGAAGTGATACATATGAAGTGTCTTTCATCTTTGCATAGCGTTTGAAGGAGAACGATGGGGAAATTCGCAATCCTTCTAATGTTGTAGTGTATGACATCATCGTGAAGGTACGTTCAACATTAGCAATGTCAATGGCTGACCTTGTAAATTGCACCATCTAAAGTAAAACCATTTTAATTATATATGATAAAACAATTTATATAAATAAAATTATATATAATTGATGAATGAGTTGAGCATCATATTATATTTTTTGAATAAACTCCAAAACATAGAAATCCCAAGTCCATTGAATAAAGTTATATCTATGTATATGTTTGGTTTTTTTATTCAATTTGGTACTATAGAATTTAACAAAGTAAAGCACCCTCGCCACCTACCTTCAAACCAAAATTTGGAAGTGATTATACCTTGCCCAAAATAGATGATACAATCTAGATTAAATGTCCTCCTACTTCCTATCTTATCAAACAATTTTAGGCGGTCTTTAAATGGACATCTTTGTTTGCATTGGAAATCTCTCACCTTCCTCTTCCTTGAGACAAATAATTCTCTATTTTAAGATTTTTTGGTTTCTCTTGTTCTTCTTTAATGACATTTATTTATTCAAATGATTTGTTTTCTTTAACTTGTACTTCCTTATGTGCTTGCCTTGGCCCATTCCCTTCTTTTAATGCTTAATGTTAATGCTCAAATCCTCAATGCTCTTAGTTCTTAAGAGGAAAACCTAATTTTTTGTTCATTTGAGGAATATTAAATGTTTGGCTCACTAGTAGTTGGATTTGGGCTTGGACTTGAAGAACCATTTTACATAGTTTTCCTATTAATGTCTTGGAAAGCTTATCCTCTGTTATTTAATTTTCATTTAATTTTATATTGTTTTGTTTTCTCATTACTTCTAATCTTATAAGATTCGTACAGCTAAAAGTCCATATAAATGGATTGGATGATATTTTGGAAGTCCCTAAAACCATTTGTTATTATTACTACTATGTTATGATATTTTGGAAGTCCCTAAAACCATTTGTCGTTATTACTACCATGTTATGATAGGATATGTTGTGAATTTTGTCATTATAGTGTCGTAACCTCTTGAATGCATTAAACTCAATGTTGCAATTGCTTTTCATTGAGTGTTTTCATGAAGCCCTTTTTTCTCACCCATTTTCCTTGGGATTAGCATTATTATGTCTTATTATTAAGATTATTATTATGTATTATTAAGATTGGCAAGTAAAAAAAAATATAAACATTTATGTACTTGTAAAACTCAATGCTTTATTGCCATGTGTTTTTCCATCGTTTTCATTTCATAAATTTGAGGAGAGCTTTCCCAAATGCCATGTGTTTTTCCATCATTTTCATTTCATAAATTTGAGGAGATCTTTCCCAAATAGTATTTACATATGAAAGATTATTCAATGGAAAGGGAAATGCATTGTGTCAACTTCATTTGTTTTCACTATGGGGAGTCTAGGATCAAATGTTAATGTTAAATGGACTTGAAATTGGAGCATCAAACTGGAATGGTTTAAGTCAAATCTAAGCCATTTTGCAAACATGCAAGGACTCCTTTATTGTCTAGGTCAGTGCAAGCTAATGAGGGTCACTTTTGGCGCATTAGATGCAATAGAAAACTGAAAAAGCAGGCATCCCTCAACTTGGAATTTTTGAGCTACTTATGCAAAATATCTTACATTGAGTAAAAAAGATGAAATGTAGGAAATTGAATCACGTTTCCGAATATATAACTTTTATGTATTGAAAATTTGCATAGCTATGTCAAGTTTCATTTTTCCTAACAGACACTTTTTATTTTTCAGGTAAATGATAAGGTATATGTTTTTGTGGGTAGAGCCTTTGAGGGCTTAAATGATGGAATCAAGCTACAAAAATCAACATGCATGTAGAAAACACATAGCACTTGTGCGCCATTATTTTTCGAAAATTAAATTAGTAATTTTATAATTTTTTTATAATTGTCTAAGTGATCAAACCTCGAAAATAGTACCTCTTTTGTGGGTAGAGCCTTTGAAGGTCTTAATGCAAAAATATTGAAATGGGTTTTTCATAGAACGTGGAGGTTAGTGTCCTCTTGTGCACCATACAATTTTTTTTTGAAATGATTGAGAATTGAAAAAAGTTACGGAAGAAACACTAACAGTGTGTTTCACGAGTTAAGGAGGTAGGACAAAAAAGAAATTGAAAGAAAATAGGAAAAATTAATATTTCAAAATAAAAGTTACATATTTGGAATCTGCAGAAAAAATGCTATTTGTGTCTAAGGTTTCATAAAAAATGACTCTGTGTAGCATATTGTAACAAGTGGCTAAGCACAGGCTTCTCCAGAAACTGGAAGAAATACCCAATTAGCTTTGGTTTTTCATTAACATAGCACAGGTTTGGAATTACCGAAGCAAACTCCAAAGCATACACATAGGATTATTGTTGACATATCAGCATGTGACTCGACCTGTTTAAATTCAAAAATATTGCTGCGCTTTTAGATGTACATAACGCGTACGCGTTATATAACTACATAACGCATACGCGTTATATAACTACTTAACGCGTACGCATTATATAACTACATAACCCGTACGCGTTATATAGTTAAAAAATGCGCTCGTGTTATGCAAATCATAAAATACATGTTTAATACTTGAGAAAGAGGGGGTATGGAAGACTCAAGGAAATTTTTGTTTAATATTTGAGAAGGAGTGGGGAAGGGTCAAGGGAATCTATGGTTAATATTTAATAAGGGTGGGGAAGGGTCAAGGGAATCTATGGTTATATTTAATAGGAGTGGGAAAGGATCAAGGGCTTAGAAGAATGTTGGAAGCTTGAGTGGGGAGAGATGAAGGGAATGAGAACATGATGGGCTACAGGGGGCGAAGGGAAGTGGAGCTTGAGAGCACTATTAGGAGTAGAATAGGTTCTGAAGAGGTATAGGGTTAGAAGTTGAAAGTGAGACTTGAGTGACAAGTGGGAATGGATGAGAGGAGGGGGAAGGGACATAAAGTGTGTGAGAGAGAGGGAGTGATGGAGAGATTGGGATAGGTTGAGGGAAAGATAACATGAGGGAGGGATAGAAGGTAAGAGACAGGTGATGAGAGAGGGAGGGAGAGAAGGTAGGGTGAGGGATGGAGGGAGAAAGGTGGAGATAGATATGGATGGAGGGGGGATGGGTTTGAGAATGGAAAGTGACATAATGTGTGTGTATGTGTGTGTGTTTAAGAGAGAGAGAGAGAGAGAGAGAGAGAGAGAGATTGATGGTTGGGGAGAGAGAGACTAGAGGGAGTTGTGAGCATCATATTCTCCATCAACATCATATTCTTCATCATCATCATCTTCATGACCATCATCATCATCATCAACATCTTCATCATCATCACCACCATCATCATCATCATCATCATATTCCTCATCAAATCAACATCTCCATCATCATTATCATCATCTTCTGAACATCATCATGGTCATCATCTAAACATCACCATCACCATCATCATCAACATCTTCATCATCATCACCATCACCATCATCATCAAAATCTTCATTGTCATCACCATCACCATCACCATCACCATATTCATCATCATTGTCATCTCTAGGTTCCCCATCAACATCAACATCTCCCTCATCATCTTCTTCTTCATCATCATCATCTTCATCACCATCATCATCATCATCAACATCTTCATCATCATCACCATCATCATCATCATCTTCCTTGAATCAGATCAACATCTCCATCATGTCACCATCATCATCATCATCATCATCTAAACATCACCATCACCATCACCATCAACATCAACATCTTCATCAACATCTTCATCATCATCACCATCATCATCATCATCATTGGCATTTGTAGGTTCCTCATCAACATCTCCATCATCATCATATTCTCCATCATCATCATCTTCATCACCATCATCATCATCATCAACATCTTCATCATCATCACCATAATCATCATCTTCATCGTCATCAGGTCAACATCTCCATCATCATCATCTTCTTCGTCATCTTCACCATCATCATCATCATCATCATCTTCATCACCATCTCCATCATCTTCAACATCTTCATCATCATCACCATCACCATCATCATCATCTTCATGACCATAAACATCTTCATCATCATTGTCATCTCCCCCTTCCTCATCAACATCTCCATCATCATCATCATCATCATCATCATCACCATCTGAACATCACTATCACCATCATCGTCAACATCTTCATCATCATCATCATCAGCAGCATCAGCATCAGCATCATCATCAAAATCTTCATCGTCATCACCATCACCATCTTCATCATCATTGTCATCTCTAGGTTCCCCATCAACACATCTCCATCATCATCATCTTCTTCATCATCATCATCTTCATCACCATCATCATCGTCATCAACATCTTCATCATCATCACCATCATCATCATCATCTTCCTCATCAGATCAACATCTCCATCATGTCACCATCATCTTCATCATCATCATCATCATCTGAACATCACCATCCCCATCATCATCAACATCTTCATCATCATCACCATCATCTTCATCAACATCATTATCTTTATCATCTTCATTTGCATCATGATCATATTCATTGTCATCACCCTCCTCCTCATCATCATCTTTATCATCTTCATCTACATCATGACCATATTCATTGTCATCACCCTCCTCCTCCTCATCATCTTGTGCACTTATGCACTTAGGGATTAATGTTTAGAAGAGGGTCTAAAGGCCTTTATGGGGGAGGGGCTCTAGGAACAAGGTAAGATAGAGAGGGCAGGGGGGAGAGATAAAGGCGTAGAGGGTTAGTGATTAAGGGAGAAGAAGGGAGAGAGTGCTATAGGGAGGGATAATGACAAAGATAAATAGAAGGTGGAGAGATGGAGAGTGGGGTGGTAGAGACATCGCTGGAGTAAGGGAGAGAAAGAAACATGAAAGAAACATGTAGGGAGGGATGTAGGGAGAATGAGGGACAAATATTTAGAAAGAGATAGGGGGTATCTAGGGATTATTGGGAGAGAGCAAGGGGGTATTAAACCATACAAAACATTTGTCCCCACACTAAAAACATTTGTTTTGTATGTAACCATATAAATTATTAGTTTTCTTATGATTTTGTTCGTTTCCCTAGCCGTGCACCTAACCTATTTATTGTGCTTGACTATATCGCGTTCGCGTTTTGTCACTATATATCGCGCACACGTTTTTGCTTTATATAACGTGTGCACGTTTTGTAACTCCACAAATAGTGGACTGTTCCTGTCCGAGAGCAACTTCACTCTGTCCGAGCCAAAACAACAGTCCTGCAATTTTTTGAACAGCATGAGCCCACCATTGGAAATTCTCACATTCTACACCAACTCCACCATTTCTTTTTATGCAGGTGCAGCATTGAGGACATCTTTCATGGTTGCTCAGTGTGGTGTTGGGTTATATGGCCATATTTGAAGAAAATAATCAACAAGCTTGAAGAATCTCCAATTGAATAACACCAAAGATAAGGCCCTTGAAAGATTCATTTTGCCTATATTTGAGGAGCACACAAGATAAGATATCAAGCTTCAAGACCAACAAGGAAGAACTTCCATTTGCTTATTATTGAAGAGCTTGTAATTGAGGAGCAACAAAAACAAACTATATTGAATTGATCATTGTGGTGATGGGGAATGCACGTAACCGAGTAAACAAATCAACAAGGAAGAAGAGACCTCAAGAAGTCATTGAAGAAGAGAAAGAAAAGAAAAGAATATACATGATGAATCGGAGGCTTTCTTTGGAAACTAATCCAAATCCAATTGTAGAGGATACCACGGTTCATCCTATTAATCCACGACAAGAGGGACCTTCAATTTCCACAATAGTTGTTGAACAAGCACCCCATGGAAGTAATCAAGAAGCAAAATGTAGGTGCTCATTAGGGGATGTTTCAATTCCCACTTCAAGTCAAAGTGATAAGTTACCATCTCAAGATGAAGCTCACGAAGAAACACCCAATTTGCTATCCGGATGTGGTTATACAAGCGATGAAGTCAGAGAGGCGTTGGACATTTTTCCTACTGTTGAAGAAGAGAATGTTATCCACACCATCGATGAGGATGTTGGACTTCCACCATCCAACTACCAGGAAGAGAATGAAGGACACGAAGCTACTACTGAAATGCCAGAGCGTCTTAGTGATGCGCTACATGGTACAATTCCAACCCCCTTACCTCCATTAGCAAGCACACGTCGAAGAACTCCGAAGCGTATACAAGTTGATGAAAGTCTTATGAATTCCATTGAAGGTACGCTATCTAAACGTAGTATTGCTTATCAAACTCAATAGATACTTGATAAATATTTTGTTTCTAAATGTGATGGAGATAAATGTAGATTATTTTTATCATTGTTAAAATCTAGGAGCATGAATGTTGTTAGGAAAAAGTTAGGGATAAAGATGATAAAGAATTCTAAACCAAGTTCTCATATAGTTAAAATCCTAGTAGATGCATTTGGTAAAATTGGTAAGAACACACGTTCAAAGGACCGCAATGCTGCTCGTTGTGTGTTGTCACAAGCAATTGCAAATAAGAACACCAGGGCCCTTCGTATTCTCAGGCCTACATCCAAACTAGTTAATTTGAATGTAAAAACCCTCCGTAGGTATTCTATTAGAAGGGAACATCTTGACACAACCGATCAGACAGATTTTTGGGCCTTTGTTGGTCGGTTGCCACATCGTGACATGAAGCTAGTTGATGCAGTAAAGGGACTAGTGCACAGTTTTTGGCATGATCACACAAGGCCTTCTTCAAACCGAAAGGATGTACTAAAACTAAGAAGGGGTTCAAAGGATTGTGAACCACATACTAAGCATCTTATTGATATAACACAGACAGAAATTTATGAGAAATTTAGGATTGAGCATAGACAATTGAACTTGGGGAAAAGATCTTTTGAGAAATGTAAGCCATGGTATGTTAGAATAAATACTCTTTGTAACACTTGTTGTTGTAGATACCATGTAGAATATGAATATTACTATGAAACATTTTTGTACATTCGTCGTGTGTTGCATACTAACATTGTGCAGGATTGCTCCATGACAATACCATCGACTTCATCAAGAGAATTCATTCATAGCATCATGTGCAATAGGCCCGAGGGGCAAACATACTATGCAAAATCTTGTTTGGATGGAACATGCTCCAACTGTGCTGGAATGGCATTATTGAGCCAATGTATGCACGAGAATGGAGACAGTGAATTTGGGAAAATGGTTACAGACATGAAAAGTTTCAAATATATCAACTATGAAATAGTCCCAGGGAAAGAAAGCAAAAAAATACAATTGGTGACATCTCAGGTATGCATTTATATCTATAAAATTATGTTGTAACGGTTACATTTCAATCCTTACTTACAACAAAAAACTGACATTGAGATCATTTTGTGTCACCAGGTACAAGTTAGTGACTTCATCAAGGAATTTATTGAAAAGACACATCAATATGTTCAACATGTCCACGTGGCACGATGGCAAGATGAGAAGTTTAGAATATGCAGAGATACATTTCCCCTTGGTACTATACTTTTAGTTGTTGATTTTGCCGAGAACTACACTCTGCAACCTCAAAATGAGATCCAAGGTCAGTATTATCACTCTGAGTAGGTTTCCTTGATGGTCCATATCACATATAGGCATGGCCCAAATAGCACTGAAGAGCAAAGAGAAATTCTGAAGGAATATCACTTCTACATAAGTGATGATAGCTGCCACGACTTCCACTATGTACGTCATTGCTTCATCATGTTCTATGATCACTTGAAGGGAAGGAACATACAGATTGATCGACACTAGATTTGGTCTGATGGGTGTGCTGGTCAGTTCAAAAATGCACGCATATTTCAGTGGTTGTGTTCATTGCATAAAAACTACAAAGTGCCACATATGTGGAACTATTTTGAGACTGGGCATGGTAAAGGAGAGCATGATGGAGCCGGAGCATGTGTCAAAATAGCCCTACGAAGAGAGGAATTGAAAGTATCTACAGAATCTACTATTCTAAATGCTCAATCTACAGTCAGGTGGTGCATGTCAGTAATGGGAGAGGAATCAACTATGCGAGTAGAATCCACAAGAAAGAGACATGTGGAGAGATTTTTTTGGGAGGTGGTAGACATAGATCGTTCACATGCATGGGAATGCAAGACTGTGCCTAGGACTTGTGGCTTTCATTCGGTTCGAAGCTCTGATAACCCAGTATTTGAAATTTGGACCAAAAAACTCGCTTGATTTTGCCCGCCTTGTTGTGATGGTGACTAGGATGGGTGTGAATCATTGGATTGGGTTGGTGGATGGGATCGCATATCACTTCCACTTGATCAGCGTGCAATTGTTGAGTTAACTCCGTTGGAAGAAGACCAATCATCTATTTCTGCAGATTTTGATCATGTCTCAGACCTTGTACAACCCGGTATGATGCATTTCCTTAACATTTTTTGTTTGTTTACGTAGTCTTCAAATGCACATTAATGGCCTTGTATCGCACGAAAAATATTTTGATCATATACCTATAATCATATAATGCAGGGCACATATACGCAGTGGTTGCCTCAAAAGATACTGAATGGGGTGATGAATACTGGTTGGCACGCTGTATAGATGGAAGGAAAACCCTCATTATGTCCATGACTGACGATGAAAACAACCACTTTCCAATTGGGTCTATGGTTGTTAAAGTTGAATACTTGATACGGGACAGCAATGGAAGAAAGAAGGGTGGATATGTTTACAGGGATTACAAACCAGGTGCAAGTGTGTATCACTTTACCAACTTAATCATTGGCACAAACCTTCAGGTACGAACAATGCCTAATCGAAATACATCGAAGGTACGCTACTTCTTACCGGATACAGAGCACGAGAGACTAATGGAGACCATCAGTATAAGAGATGATCCGGAGGGCTTGGTTGTATGATAATAGGTGGGATCTAACATGATGAGGTACGTTACATACTTTTAATACTATACTATTTATACTATTTGTAATTGAATATTGATATATGCTCAATTTTCACATGTATGTTTCATATGAATATGTCAATTTTGCGTTCTTGATATGCCAAATTTACGTTTACGTTGTTTAGAAATATGCCAAAAGTTCTCTTATATGTCAAGTTTATGAATATGCCATTGTTTACATATGATTAGTAAACCCTAAAATTATATTATGTTCATCATGTTGGTTATTGGCTTCACCCAACAAAATTAATTCAATTCATGCTCACTATATTAAACAATGCACTTATATTAAATTTAATTAATGTCTTGTTAAATATTTCATAATGAATTAGCTATTTGAGAGCACCACCTTAGACTAAGCCATCATCATCAACATCTTCATCATCATCACCATCATCATCATCATGGACCTGCAAAACCCTAGTTTTCAAAGTGTCTAGGCAGGTTCGGGCTAGGAACACTAGCCATACCCGCCCGGTGGATGATTTTCCAAAGTTGACCCCCGTGTGCAAAAATTGCACACTCCCACACTGAGCAAAATCCTAGTTTCCAAGATGGACCTGCAAGGTGACACATGGGCCATTGGGTAGGAGGGGAAGGGCACCCCTGGCACTATCCCGGTGTGCTGAATCCAACGGAATCGACGGTTCATCGATCTGAGCCACGATCTTCATTCTATGGCTCGTCCCGTCTCACTGCCAGAAGGCCTTCAGGGACACCTGCTGGATACCTACCGGGGGCATAGAACTCGAACCGTGCAACAAAACCGGGTTTCGGGGAGTCCTGCAGGTGTGTTTAGATAGGTTCCGGCTAGGAACACTAGCCATACTTGCCCGGTGGATGATTTTCCAAATTTGACCCTCGTGTGCAAAAATTGCACACTCCCACACTGAGCAAAACCCTAGTTTACGAAATGAATGTACAATGAAGCCACTGGGCAATGGGGAGAAAAGGGAGAGGGCTCCCTAGAGGTAATTGCATGCTAGGAGACCAACGGAGTCGACGGTTCATCGGTCCGATGTCCGGTTTCTGAGTTATGTCGAGTTGCAAGTCGCATGAAAATGTCATTCAGGGACACTTGGTGAATTTCCGTCCGGGAGCCAAAAAGAAAACGGAGCATGAAGATTGCGTGCCATTGGCTCCTGCAAGTGTGTGTGGGCAATGCCGACGTGGGAACACTGCCAACACTGGCTCGGGGGAGGTTTTTGCAGAGTTGACCCACCAATGCGAGATTGCATGCAATTAAACTGAGCAAAACCCTAGTTTACGAAATGAATGCACAATGAATCCACTGGGCCATGGGGAGATGAGGGAGAGGGCCCCCTAGAGGTAATCACACACCAGGACACCAACAGAGTCGACGGTTCGTCGGTCCGACGTCCGGTTTCCGAGTTATGTCGAGTTGCAAGTCGCATGAAAATGCCGTTCAGGGACACTTGGTGAATTTCCATCCAGGAGCCAAAAAGCAAACGGAGTAGGAAGATTGCATGCCGTTGGCTCCTACAAGTGTGTATGGGCAATGCCGATGTGGGAACACTGCCAACACTGGCTTGAGGGAGGTTTTTGCAGAGTTGACCCACCAATGCGAGATTGCATGCAATTAAACTGAACAAAACCCTAGTTTACAAAATGAATGCACAATGAAGCCACTGGGCCATGGGGAGACGAGGGAGAGGGCCCCCTAGAGGTAATCGCATGCCAGGAGACCAATGGAGTCGACGGTTCGTCGGTCCGACGTCTGGTTTTCAGTTATGTCGAGTTGCAAGTTGCATGAAAATGCCGTTCAGGGACACTTGGTGAATTTCCGTCCGGGAGCCAAAAAGCAAACAGAGCAGGAAGATTGCGTGTTGTTGGCTCCTGCAAGTGTGTGTGGGAAATGCCGATGTGGGAACACTACCAACACTGGCTTGGGGGAGGTTTTTGCAGAGTTGACCCACCAATGCGAGATTGCATGCAATTAAACTGAGCAAAACCCTAGTTTACGAAATGAATGCACAATGAAGCCACTGGGACATGGGGAGATGAGGGAGAGGCCCCCCTAGAGGTAATCACATGCCAGGAGACCAATGGAGTCGACGGTTCGTCGGTTCGATGTTCGGTTTCTGAGTTATGTTGAGCTGCAAGTCGCATGAAAATGTCGTTCAGGGACACTTGGTGAATTTCCGTCCGGGAGCCAAAAAGCAAACGGAGTAGGAAGATTATGTGCTGTTGGCTCCTGCAAGTGTGTGTGGGAAATGCCGATGTGGGAACACTACCAACACTGGCTCGGGGGAGGTTTTTACAGAGTTTACACACCAATGCAAGACTGCAAGCAATTAAACTGAGCAAAACCCTAGTTTACGAAATGAATGCACAATGAAGCCACTAGGCCATGGGGAGACGAGGGAGAGGACCCCCTAGAGGTAATCACATGCCAGGAGACCAACGGAGTCAATGGTTTGTCGGTCCGACGTCCGGTTTCGGAGTTATGTCGAGTTGCAAGTCGCATGAAAATGTCGTTCAGGGACACTATGTGAATTTTCGTCCGGGAGCCAAAAAGCAAACAGAGTAGGAAGATTGCGTGTCGTTGGCTCCTGCAAGTGTGTGTGGGAAATGCTGATGTGGGAACACTGCCAACACTGGCTCGGGGGAGGTTTTTGCAGAGTTGACCCACCAATGCGAGATTACATGCAATTAAACTGAGCAAAACCCTAGTTTACGAAATGCATGCACAATGAAGCCACTAGGCCATGGGGAGACGAGGGAGAGGCCCCCCTAGAGGTAATTGCACGCCAGGAGACCAATAGAGTTGATGGTTCGTCAGTCCGACGTCCGGTTTTCGAATTATGTCGAGTTGCAAGTCGCATGAAAATGCCGTTCAGGGACACTTGGTGAATTTCCATCCGGGAGCCAAAAAGAAAACGGAGCAGGAAGATTGCGTGTCGTTGGATCCTACAAGTGTGTGTGGGCAATGCCGACATGGGAAGATGTCCACCAAGAAGATTTATTGAAATGTAATCCATTTTATAATTTAAGCCACTTTTAAATATTTGAACTTCCATATTATTTTTGAAAGAGTAGAATATTTCAAGTGGTTAATATTTTGAAAAATGAAGAACTTCTTTTTATGGTTATTTCGGAGAAGAATTGTTGAAGAATATGCCACAATAAATTTGCATACCATTGCCTTTGACTTTTAGTGAAAATGAGTTACATTCAAATCATGAAAAGCACCTTTTGTTTTAGTAGCGTCCACCAACTATTTCTTTTTAATAATTATATTATAATAAAATAATATAAAACACAATTTTTAAATACGATACAAGAAATAAAAAAGAGCTCCCATCTCCTTTTTAGCAAAGTCTACTTTATATTACAAACTTTACTATCCTCTGAATCGCCCATGTTCTCTCGAGACTCAAACTACTTTATAAGCAGGTGGTATGCTCTCTTCCACAGACAACAACGACATATTAACTAGAAATTGCCCTAGAATGTGCAATGGGTGTGCATGAGTGAGTTCGTTGAAACCTTGAAAAACATTGTATTGCATTTAGTTTGATTAAATTACACGAGCAAGAACTTTGACATAACTTGTAATGATCATCCAAATTCACAAATTTTAATTAGATACCAATTAGTGCATGCATGTAGTGAGTTTGTTGAAACCTTTAAATATAATAGTTTGTTCTTTTGACATAGCGCATTCATGAGTAATAGATAATCCACACAAATCAACACATTAGATTGACACAAGAACATGTGGAAACCGAAGAACAAATACAAAGTGAAATGTATCATTCATTTATAAGTGAAATGTCAATGTGCATGTCTCCAAAATTACATGTATCCAATGAAGTCAATGTACATGTCTCCAAAAGTACATGTAGAATAAAGTCAATGTACATGTCTCCAAAACTGAATGTATCGAAAAGTACATATATATACAAAAGTATCCAAAAGCACATGTGTCCAAAACTATCAAAGCCACATGTACATGTATCCAAATGTACATATATCCCATAAGACACATCAAAACTCAAGCTTCCTCTTGTTCTTTCCCGACATTGATCCTCTAGGCACATCTCTAGGATCAATGTGCGTCTCTGGATCCTGCAAATTAAATATCAATTGTTAAATTCAACTAACTATGTACACTAATACATTAGCTCAACAATTATCAACTGGTGCATGGAAAGTGCATGAAACACTTGGTCACTGAAGGACATCTCACCTCAACTGACAAAGGAGATTGCGTTGCTTATGTAGCAGATGGAGCCATTGGTTGAACATCCAGGATGGTCAAACCAGGGGGGCCAGGAACTGCTCCTGCTGGTGGTGGCTACAATGAAAAAATGTTGAAATAGTTAGAAATGCATGAATAAACAATAGACAACAATAATAAACTATGTAAAGATAATGTTGAAATAGTTACATACCTGTGTGTGATCAGTTTCCATTGCAGATGTGGCACTAACTGCTGCATCAGCCATTGATGCGAGGTTTTCAGTAGAAAACTCGGGTTCCTGATGCAGTAAACATGCAATTCAAACATTAACAAAAATGATTTATGCACTGGATTTCAAGTTAAACAACAAATATCATCGAAGGATATACATTACCATGGTGTGAGTAAGGCCATGGTCGTGGGCAGCTGGAGTCTTTCTAGGAGTATAACACCTCACATACACACGACCCTTGTTCACGAATGGCCTGGAGGGAGATACAAATCCAGGCAATGGTCCAGATGTCTCGGATGGTGCCTACAGTCAGCAAGTGTTCATGTAGTTAGACATGCATGATTCAACAAACAAACATGTATTTAAAAAATGTCATTTTTAATTGTTTACCTGGAGCCCAGATGTTTCATGGGACCGTATGACCATGGGTGCTACCTCCACATTACCTTTCCCCAGTGAAGGATTTTCCATCTGCAATTGTAATAATTGTAAATATTAGACCGTAGATAGCATTAATGAACTAAAATGTAAAGTATGTGGAAATTAACAAATTAACAAGTATTAAAAAATTGAAATTTTAAAATGTTTACCTCAGTGTGAGATACGGCAATAGGTTCTATATAAGATGGGCCTACCAAATGGGTAGCATCATGCCCCCCTATAGAGTCTGGAACATCCGGCTCTGGGGCATCGCTGCTGGCATAAAGCATCAACTGCAAGTTCACAAAATTAATATATTAGCTCAAACTATATATATGTGTACAAAGACGAAAATAAATGAAGAATTTATTACAATTAACCATCAACATACCTCTCTCAAAAACCCACTGAAGGCAACATCTGAGGCAAGACCATAGCAGGGACGGCCACATGATGTGCACTCGTGAGGATCAGTACTAGGATGGGGATGTGTCGATGGTCCTGCACTAGTGGGTGGTCCTGATGGTCCTACACTAGTTGATGGTCTTGCATGGTGACGAGCTGGTGTATGTACCACACTAGGGATAGATGTCCCTTCCTCACCCATATGTTGAACCATAGTGCCATGGCGAACAACTGCCCGTGCCAAACTCAAAAATGCATCCCGTGTCTGCAGAATAATATGATGTGTAGGTGGGACATCTGGCCCAGGAAACTGCCTGCGAGGTGCAGGGATAGGGCAATCCTGGTCTCGAAGCCTGGCATTGGGTCGGTTTTGGGGCATCCCTCCACCGATCCCCTGAAACTGCAAGATGTCAAAATAGTTAACGTGTTTATGCAACACGAACTCTGCGTACATCTTTTGAAGGAAATATAAGGTAATTTCCCTGTTGTTGTATGGTGGCATATCAAAAACCATGTACCATCTGTCCATCCAGTTATCAACAAATGGTTGAAACGTGCACCACTCAATGGAGATATGCGGCCTGTTTGCATTTGGGATTTCCCCCGTCCGAGGGTCCCTAAACAATGCAAATATGAGCTCTTTGGATATTTTCAACTTTTTTATTGCATTGTAGTCTAGCCCATCAGCATATTGTTGTCTTTTTCTTTCTCTATATGATGCAATATCATATAGTACATTGGTAGATTATGAAATGCTGTCAACAATTGCATCCAAGGTTGATGCAAGCAAGCGGTGAATCCTGTCACCACCACTAAAAGCTGCACTTATGCCCCTCAAGTGGGAAAGATTAATCAATATCTTGGCATCGGTGTCCATAGCCACAACTGCATTAAAGACATTAATACGAAAATCATTAGAAACATATACATGGTATATAATGACGTCTCTTCAAAATTGAAAATGTATTAAATCATATTCAAGTAAGCAATTTAATGGCATCCACTTACATACATTTAAAACTTAAAATTAAACATTTAACAATTAAAAAGTAAGTTAGTCAGATTGGCAGAGAGGAGGAGGAGGAGGAGGAGGAGGATCAGGGCAGTGATGAGTTTGTTGATTCAGGCATGGAGGAGGACTATTGAGTCATTGACAGATGGGATTCTTCCATCTTGATCCACTCCTTAGTTGTATTTACTATTAGACTATTAGTCTATTAGTCTATTTGGCATTTGCCAGTGCCCAGTGGCATTCCGACATCTATGTAATACATTTTGATTTTGATGACTTAATGAGAAATATGGTTCCGAGTCTCTGACATGCATCTATGTGTCTCAATGTCTCATTGTGATTTGTGATTGTGAATGACAAATGTGTTGTGATTTGTGAATGATCTAATTTCTATTGAATATTTCATATTTGTAATTGTAAATGTAATTTCTATTGAATATTTGTAATTGTAAATGTTAAATTTTATTGGATCTATATGTCTATATTTTTAAATTTTAATATATTTTAAAAATATATTAATTCCGGGGGTCACCGTGTCCTACGTGTCCTAATTTCGGGGGTCACCGTGTCTAGTGGGGACACTCGTGTCTCGTGTCCTCGTGTCAGGTGACTTAGATGGATACATTGTAGAAAGGGGGGGAGTTCTATTTTTTTCAATTTTTGGTTGGATTAGGAATTTTTGAGTTTTTGAAAAGGGATTCATTTTAATTATTCACTCATCTTGGTTGAGGGAGATGTGAATTTAATTAGAGTTTGGTTATTCCCAATTTTATCAATATTACAAAACTAGGTTGTTTTAAACAATAAAAAAATAGTAATTTAGGTTAAGAAATGACAAAAAAATGGTATGGGTGAATGAATTACCTGATTAGATGACAATCCACCGGTGAATTTGTCTCCCCTCCAGCTAAATCGAGCAACATCGATACTTTAGGGCACACAAACCATCCTCGTCCACGGTCTATTTCGCGTTTATGATACGTGAGCGCCGCGGGTGGTCGGGAATCGTCGGGACTGTGTATTTAAATTGATTTTAGATTTCAATAACGCATACGCGTTTTGTAGTTATATAACACGTACGCGTTATGGTTACCTATCCTACATGTCCAATGACATGTCAGGCTCGGGTCTTACCATGGCAGGTGCTAAATATAAAAAACGAGTTATGTTTTATGTATCAGGAACGAGTTTTGAAAAAGTAGCATTGCATCTAAAGTGACCCTCATCTTCTTGCACACACCTGTCTCTTCTGCTGGTTTCCAATACCTCAAGGTGCGTATCATGTTCTCGCTCAACCCCAACCCTATCCGATGGTCTTCATCATCAAGTAATTATAATTTCGGCACCACAATGTAAACGTCGTATACTTACCATATTTATGTTGCAAATGGATCTACTGAATTAACACATCGAGAAATAATCGATTGGAGAGATTTATAGAATATTTATTTTATGCGTTGGTGGCTATTTAATGTGAATAGATGCAATATGAATTTTGTCAACTTATATAGTATTATTTTGCGTTGCTACTAGCTACACATACATGACCTCTGTGGATTTATTGACCTCACACACAGTGAAATGCTTGGACCCCACACACATGGAAATATGAAATTTCTATGTGCATGCAGTGACCCCATACATACAACGATAGGCTTGGCACGGTGCAATGATGGTAGGACAATGCGACTTACCTGGAAACTTGAAATATGAGTACACCTTTTTCTGTTAAAATGATTTATTGTTGGTATGATAGGGGGTGGCTCCTCATAGGTCTTCAACAAACGACGAAGCTGGAGGAACCAACCCCTTAAACAACACCTTCGACGTAATTATATTTATTAATTTAACACGCAAAGAACCAATTAAGAGCGAATGAGAACACAGGTACAATTTAAATTCAAATTTAACCACCATTGGCTAAAGATAACAATGATCTAGAAACAAGGGTTCTTCAACAAAAGATCATTTCCTATCCTTTAATAACTCGAATCCGGTTGAGTGTGAGGAGTTATGCCGTTAGTTTTAAATCTATATGAAGGATTTTTTTTGTCAAAAGAATACACAACATAACCGTTCTCGAGCCTATTCCTCAATCTAAATGTCATATCAGAATTTTTTATGGGTTATTATTCATGATTATGTCCTCTTTACTCGCATGAACAATATTCCATATCTTTTGTTATCAGAACAGTTCTTGGAACCTTCTAATTTTTTGCTCTTGCTCTCCCACCCAATAGTTCTCTCTCACTCCATGGATATGTTTGTTGAGGTTTATTTGGACGGATCTCTCCTGTGCAACGTATCAACTCCATCCACACCATTTTTCTGCACTCCTGGCACTCATCTAAGCCCTTATATTCGTTCTCTTTTACAAAATGCCTCTTTATTGACAATCATGTTAATACATTCATTGGTGATGCCTCATCTTCTTCAAATCCACCAATTTATTGTAGACCATTTCATGATATTATCCTTTGTTCCATGTTTTTTACAAGCATGTAACCCAAAAATGATCTATCCCAGGAGAGTGTCTATAGCAAATGCGATATGATTGCGAACCCAACTGATTGATTTCTAGTTTGGGAACTCCTTCTATCTCTCTTTCTTGAATCCATTGGTTGGTGCTCCTTGCCTCCAATATCCACAGTCTAACACCCTGATAAGGAGCAAAGTGCAACAAAGTAGGGTTCACCAGGCACCAGGCTTTCACAAAGAAGACGACCATATGTATTGCATATTCATCTCTAGACAGCGGGTTCCACGCATGCAAAAGTAGACACTGTGCATCTCTCATGAACATGTAACACGAGATCATCTTCCAAAGCTCTAAGTTCTAACAGTGGTGGTAAGCATTCAAACAATTCGAGTATAATGCCAAAGGTTTGAATATAATAGATTTGTATTGTTCACTCACGATCAACAACTTTTTTTTTTCTTATGACTGTAAAGCTTAAAATGGGAATTATTATTGCAAACACTGATGGAGAGAATATAATTCAAACTATAGGTCATGTATATTGCATATCTAGCATGCCTTTCACATTTGTTGCGACCTAAAGCAATGTATCTAGGGTTCTACTACCTTTGAAAACTGCCACCACATTTATGCCTTAGATTCACCTTCAACCTAATCTCAAATTGATTTGATTTCAATACTTTATTTAAAAGAATACGCTGCAAAGCTCCATCCATTTGACAAAGTACAGTTGTCGACAACCAACTCAATCTTTCTTCGATAGATTTGGTCTTCCACCTTGGCTATTTCTAACCGTCCAAGGCACATGCCTACTCTAGGGTTTACACACATCGCCCCTATAATTCCAAAGTATCGGTTTTCATGTACCAACACTTGCCACTCTTCAAATCTATTCTTATACCCACTTCACTGCCGAGAGATCATATTATTAGTCTAAGAAGAACAAACCTAACAATATGGTTTTGTAGTGAAAATTTATAGAACAACGAAGCACATTATGAATCCCTAACTGATGCAATGTTTGATTCCACATTAAGTTGCTCGCTCTAATTAACAAGTTTATAGGAAAATTTATGAAGATAGGCGTCTTCATTTCAACACAGACCTGAGGAGGGTAGCACAAATTTCATTTATCCAATAAATGAGTGGCTAGATTTTATAGATGCTGGAATATTCTTAGTCATGTCAATAGTTGCGGCATTAGTTTCCTTCGACCAAATATTTCAATGAAATATGTCGAAGCGGCCATACAGGTATATAGTCGTTACTAATGGGTATCCTACCATTGGGCTACTTGTTGTTACTTTTACTGTGAATGTTTCGACTAGGATTTGCAGTCGTCCTTGTTCGCCTATGGTTTTAGACACTTCTTCGACATGAAGTATTGGTGATTCTCATTCTTTGAACCTTAAGGGAGGTAGAGTTGTCAATCCATTTTTTGTCAGTATAAGAGTTGGGATATTCTTTTGCTCTTTTTTTGAATATTTCTGGATTGTATTTACTGCAAATCATTTTTCGTGTTGTTCATCGAGGGATGGGTTCGATCATCCAACATTCTCTTGCTTGTTTTTTGTAGTTTTCAATATAATAGATGTATAGTTCTAATTCAGAATTTTGTTCAACGAACATAGGAGAACCAAGATGAATTTCACTAAATTCTTAAGGTTCTATTGAATCTTCATTGTCTTGCATGAATTGGTATAATTTCTTTATATCTCCATCATTATTATCGGGTTCTTCCTAGGGTTTCCATTGAGATGGATTGATGGGTATTATAACCTTTTTGCATTCACCTTTCAATTTGATTCTATATTTTATTAAGGAAATAGAAGATTTCATTTTGTGACCCGAGGGCTGAACAATTAATGGCGGGAAATGATGATTTGGATCCTTCCCTTGGGTCGATGATTTCAAAATCCATAAGTGTGTTGATACCCATAATTGTGATAGTAACATTTTTCCATACACCAATAGGATCGATCAATCCTTGGTCGGGAATTTTAAGGTAGATGATTGATTCTTCTAATCGTGGTCGACCAAAACTTTCCCATGTCGACCTCGTCATTACATTGGCTTGCAAACCAAAGTCGAGGACAACTTGTGAAATGCAGAACCCTTCGATTTTGAGGTCAATAAGGGGGTCAATGTGAATTTTGTCTTTGTTATTAAAATTGCAAATGTTTTTGGTGATCCTTTCATTTGTTGAATTATTTCGAATATTTTAAATTAACTTAATTAATCGTGCAATATATTTTTCCTTTGTTAAAAGTTGTAATAACTCATTATGTGTTTTATTTTTGAAGTCTGTAATGTTTTCTTCAACTGCAATTTTTGTAAATATTTGTGTAGCATTGGTAACTATTTCTTTTTCCTTCAGTGGGTTAGGATAGTCATCTTCCTCTCTTTGTATTCCTGTGACATGAGGGTTATCTCTTTGTTAACACCTAAAAATCGCACACATGTGACATTTCGACGATTATTCTAGTAAGGCGTCATCAACATAAATAATGCATCTCACCAGAGGCATCCTCAATAGATCCAAAATACAACATGAGTCCATAAGTACCAAGAAACAGTTAAAAGAAATGGTAGAATGGGTAATGCATTGTTTACCCGTGTTATAGCGCGGGTTATCTGAAGAATTCCCATGCTACACCCATGCAGATATTCCTTCGAAAGTCATGCTAATGTTAAAACTATTGGACCACTAACTCCCCGTAGCACATTAAAGTCTCAATCTTATCCAAGGATGTGCATTCATCTCCTCACACACTTGGTGGAATTAACCATCCCCCCTTGTGTACCTTGGAACTAGTTCATGGAGAAGGTGAGTTCACATTTGGATCTAGTTGTTTATTGGCTACCTCTTGGCCTATAAAAGGAAGCCATTGGCATGCATTTTGTAGAGAGAAATCAAGAGAAAGGTTATGTTGTTGGATTTGAGTTGGAGCTTTCTCATAGCCCACCACTTCCTATCATTGTGATTATTCCCAAGCTCCCTTACCACCTTCCATCAAAGGGGCAAGAGTTTCTCTCCATTGTTCTACCATCTACTTAGCATTTAGTTTGGACAAAAATGGCCTCCCTAAGGGATATTATTGGATTCCCTTTAATACCACATCTCCAAGGTGTTGTATAGCTATACCATTGGGAAATACAAAATTGGTTTGGAATATCTTGGATTGTTATTGGAGTTTGCATTCTCCCCCCCGTCTCTTTTATTTTGTATTTTTTTTATATTTCTTTTTTTGCATGTGAATTACACAAACAATCTCTTGCAGGATCACTGTTGATGTATATGTAACTTCGGAATGTATTTCACATATATGTATATTGTATTCCTATAGAGATGTTATTATTCCTCTATACGGAAGTGTTGTCATTTATATTGTAAGTGTCGTAACTTATACTTGATTGGTTATTAGACCACCTTGTTGGGGTCGGCCCTGTATAAGTCATGTGGGTCAAAGGGTTATTAGACCACCCTATTGGGGGTCGTCCATGTGGGTCAAAGAATTATTAGACCACCCTAGTGGGGGTCGTCCCAGTCAGCATTATGTTAAGTGGTTAAGTTGAGGCCGACCTAGTTGAGTAAAGGTCAAGTCAAGTTAGTGTATAAATAGAGAGTGTGTCTCTCTCATTTTATACATTCTATTCTCTCACTCACACTTGGGAGAGCGGCGCACTTGTGGAGGATGAGGCTCTGATGCTAGGAGAAGACTATATCCTGTATTCTGGTTGTATCATTGCTCTATCTATCTCTGAGGAAGTTATTGGGGTTTTTCACCTTTATGGTTTTCCCCAAGTAAAATCTGTGTCTCTTATGTGCTTGCATTATTGTGTCCATGATTGATATGCTGTAGATATGCTGTACATGTTGTTCTCTCGGTTAAGATCCTAGATCATATTGAATTAAATTCTGAAAATTTAACATGGTATCAGAGCTAGCTTGAAAGAAGGCATGTATGACACTTGTTGCACTTACGATGCTAGGGATTGATATAGCAAAAACTAGTCATCGTAGCACTTTCGCTATAAATCCATTTTGGCGAAGTTTTTGGATCTGAAACTTTTACAAATCGAATATCCGAGCCCCATGTACCTTGTGTCCAAAGGAAAACCTCTAATTCATTTTACTTTGTGATTTATGATCTATACAGTATAGGGTTTCTGCCTCTTCCAGATCTGAGTCAAAAACAGGTGACCTTGGAAAAAAGGTCATAACTTGGGCTAGGAAGCTCCAAATGAAATTTCATAAAAAGTGACAGGTAGTACACAGATTTTAATATCTCAAGAAACGTTTTTATAGGCCAAAGTTGAACCAGTGACACGTAGAACACCGTACAAGTTCACTTTCTTGTTTTATCCCATAAACAAGTCACGTTGCGACACTTGGCATAACTCTCTCTCAAAGAATCCAATTGAGGTCAGACCTATTAGGATGGAAAGATGACAGGTCAGGCTATCTCAAAAAAAAATTTCAGACCCTGTGGATCAAAAAGTGTGGAGTTACACCAGAAATAATTATGTACATATTTCTGTCAAAACAGAATTATTTTTGAGCACCTTCATTCATGGCTTCCGGAATTTAGGGTTTCGGAGAAAGTTGGAATTCTTGTAATCAGAGACCACGGATGAATGCTACTCATCAAAATCAAAATTTAGAGACAAATATCAGAATTTTTGGTTGGGAAGAAGGCCGGGCTTGATCAGACCCTAGTTCGGGACTTTGATCAGAAAAGTGGAAAATTACGGCTTCTATAAAAATGGGAATTTTTGAAATCTGTGACCATAGCTGGAAGCTCCTCAGAAAAATAGAAGCTTAGAGCTTTTGATCAAACCTTTTGATTGGGCAGAAGAGTGGGCTTCATCAAACCCTAGTTCAGGGTCACGTCCAGTGAATCCGGAAGTTTCAAAGGCAAAATTGAGGAGTGAAACTTTGCAGTTTTCAAATTCTGAATATACCAACTTGATCAACTCATCAAGGCGCATATTTCTATCCTTTCTGAAGTTTGAAATTCAAAGTTTGAATTTTTTCTATATCAAGCTAGAATCCTACCTTGTGTTAGGATCTTATACTGTTTTGTTGTTGATAGTGATTATTCATGAATTCATAGGTTTGAATAGTCATGGTTGTATACATATTATGTTTGTTACCATAATTGATGATATGACTAACTAGAAGAATCTTGAAGTTATAGGTTTGAGTAATCACGAGTTTATGCATTGATGATTTAACTAATCAGAAGAGACCTATGATCGAATAAGAATATGCATGAGTAAAAGAAGACTTCCCTGAAACCTTGAATACTAATCTTTATTATCTGTGAATGATCATGACTATACATGTTTAAGATTATACTAATAAATGTGTGATTATGTATGAGACCTCAAGGATAACACAATGGTGATACTAATAAGCATGCATAGTGATTATGGATGGATGTAAGTTCAAGGACAAGTAATCCATGAAGCAAAGATCAAGAGGGAGCACACTCCAGTTGTTCCTACAAGAAAGAAAAGGAGCACACTTTAGTAGTTTCTGCAAGGATGCGGATATTCATAGGGAGTTGACCATCTTTCTACATTCCACAATAGAAAGGTGTAGAAGAAGCTACTTCAGCAGCTCCTGCAAAGAAGCAAAGACTCAGAGGGAGTCCACCCAGCAACCAAACAAAGATAAGTATTTTTAATTATCATTTCTTGCAAATTTGTTTGTTTAAATAAAATTGTTCAATGATGTATATGCTCATGTTCCTATACTTAGGATATGTATTGTGCATATTAGAATGATTGCATTAATGAATAGTATACTACTAATATGCATGTGATGGGTAAGTAGCCTATGGCACTGTACAACATTCCAGTGCTACTTATCTAGAATGAAACCTCTTTGCTGACATGGTGGGAGTAATGCAAACTCTTAACAATGTTCTGGTAGAGACTGGAAGGCATCTAGAAAGTTGTGGAACATGGATAAATGTTGTATTGAAGCATTGGCTAAGATAATTGCATGACTGTATGACATATTTCTTTATGTGTAAGAATTTGTCTGAAAATTATGAGATGTTTCTAATCATGCGATTTAACTTGTTTTGTAGAAAAGACCGTATACCTTCACCTACAAAAGAAGGACTACAACATTTGTTCAAGCAACAAAATTATCTATTGAAGATATTGAAGTTCCCAGGATACGGGAAGAATGCCATGATCCGTCGATCATGAAGAACGATGTTTGGGATGTGGTCCCAAGAGCTGAAGGGAAGTCTATTGTGACTTCCAAATGGAACTATCAGAACAAGCATGTTGCAGATGGCAACATAGAGAAATATAAAAGTGATGAAATAGAAGACACACCAGATGGATTTCAAGATAGCCTTCTTGAATGGTGTAGTCATATATGTGTGCATAACTTGGTAGGATAGATAAATTTCTATCCAGTTTGGGATTTACCAAGAGTAAAGCGGATTCCAACCTTTACTACAAGGTTGAGGAAGGCAATCCAGTGATACTACTATGTGGATGACCTATTTGTAACAGGTGAGGATAGATTGATTGTTGACATGCAGCGGAAGCTTGCTGCCGAGTTCGAGTTGAAGAACTTGGGGATGATGCACTATTTTTTTTTGGCATAGAGGTGTGGCAGAGTGATGGAATCTTCCTTGGACAAGGGAAGTATGCAGTAGAGATCCTGAAGAGGTTCGGGATGATGGACTGCAAGGCTATGGCCACACCTATGGCATCGAACTTGAAGCTTCTGTGTGATGCTTCATCTGAGTCAGTTGATATCACTATGTATCATCAGATGATTGGGTCCTTGATGTACCTGACAAACACGAGACCAGATATTTTCCTTGTGGTGAACACATTGAGCCAGTTCCTGACGGAACTGAGGAGTGTTCACCTAGTTGCTGTAAAGCATGTTCTGAGGTACCTAAAGGGTACAGTGGATTATGGGCTCAAGTATGAAGTGAATCAAAAGTTTAACCTGCAGGGTTATGTTGATTCAGATTGGGCTGGCAGTGCTGCAGATAGGAAGAGCACATCTGGATGCTGCTTTAGTATGGGATCAAGTGAGATCTCTTGGTTTAGCAGGAAGCAGTCCTGTGTAGCACTGAGTACAGCTGAGGCAGAGTATGTTGCATCCTGTTCAGCTAGTTGTGAGGTAGTATGGCTATGGAAGCTACTGTCTGAGTTATTTGATCTCCTGTTGGATGCTACTGGTATCTTCTGTGATAACCAGAGTTGTGTGAAGCTGTTCGAGAACCCAATGTTTCATGACAGGTCGAAGCACATAGAGATCAAATATCACTATATCAGGGATATGGTGCAGAGAGGAGCTGTGAAGCTCCTATATGTTGCGACGGACGAGCATATTGCAGATGTGCTGACGAAGCCACTAGCTAGGGTGAAGTTCGAGTACTTTAGGGAGAGGCTTGGTGTTCTTCAGATTGATGACACTTCGAGGAAGAAGTGATGGACACATTTGCAGAAGCCATTCCAAGCATGTTGGAAGGAGGATCCTTCACATGGCTGTGGATGTAAGCGCTGGATGATGAGCATCAGGACGATGCTCTAGTTACTGCTCTATGTATGCATCATGTTGGATGCTGGATATGATCAGTTGGATAATTTATATGTATATGTATGTACACATCATGTTGGATGCTGGATATGATCAGTTGGATCATTTATATGTATGTACGCATCATGTTGGATACTGGATATGATCGGTTGGATCATTTGTATGTATTTTGTATATGCATCATGTTGGATGCTTGGACCATGTATCTGTATATGTATTAGGTGGATCATGTATGGTGATATGTATCATGTATTTGTATTTGTATCAGGTGGATACACTGTATGATCAAGTGGATCATGTATGATGATATGTATCAGGTAGATACTTGGTATGCATCAGGTAGATGCGTTGTATGATCAGGATGATCATGGATGATGAGCTTCAGGATGTTTCTCCAGATGACATGCAACAGGATGTTGCAGTGATGATGATCAGGATGATGTATGGTGAGTATTAGGTTGATACTCTGTGGCCATGGAACAGGTTGTGTAGATAAGCATGTAATTTGTGCCCTGGGAGATTTGTCGATAGTCTTTCTAGGTTTTGCCTATGGCATGTAATTTGTACCCTAGGATATTTGGCAAATGCTCTTTTGAGGTTTTGCTTGGGAGGACATATAATTTGTGCCCTGGGAGAACTACAGATAATCTTTCGAGGTTTTGCCTATGGCATGTAATTTGTGCCTTGGGATATTTGGCAGATGCTCTTTTGAGGTTTTGTCATATGGCATGTAATTTGTGCCCTGGGAGATCCGATAGGTTAAGCCGTGTGCTCGTAATTAGTCTTGGGATGCTCTTTCGAGGTTTTTCCATGACCACATTTAATTTGTTCCCTGGGAGATCCGATAGGTTGAGCCTTGTGCTCATAATCAGTCCCGGGATGCTCTTTTGAGGTTTTGTGGTGACCACATGTAATTTGTTCCCTAGGAGATCCGATAGGTTGAGCCTTGTGCTCGTAATTAGTCTTGGGATTCTCTTTCGGGGTTTTGTGGTGGGGTCACATGTAATAAGTCCTGGAGATCTGGACAGGATGAAAAAGGCCTTAGATGCTCTTTAGGGTTCTTTCTAGTCAAGAGACTCTTTTACGGCCTTGTGACGCACGTAATAAGTCCTGAGATTTCCACAGTATGGCCAGTGATGACGAAGACCTACAGGTGGTGGGCCTACATCCATTATGAAAAAGGACTAGCTCTGTAGAACTTCCTATGATGAGTAGATTCAAAGATTAATTGAGATAGCAATAGCAGTGACGATGATGATGACTCAATGATGATTATCCAGTGACGATGATCCAGAGAAGATGACTTGTGCTAGAAGACCTATGTCGAGAAATACCTTCCTAGTTAAGAGGGAGTGTTGATGTATATGTAACTTTGGAATGTATTTCACATATATGTATATTGTATTCCTATAGAGATGTTATTATTCCTCTATACGGAAGTGTCGTCATTTATATTGTAAGTGTCGTAACTTATACTTGATTGGTTATTAGACCACCTTGTTGGGATCGACCCTGTATAAGTCATGTGGGTCAAAGGGTTATTAGACCACCCTAATGGAGGTCGGCCCAGTCAGCATTATGTTAAGTGGTTAATTTGAGGCTGACCTAGTTGAGGAAAGGTCAAATCAAGTTAGTGTATAAATAGAGAGTGTGTCTCTCTCATTTTACACATTCTATTCTCTCACTCACACTTGGGAGAGTAGCACACTTGTGGAGGAGGAGGCTCTGCTGCTAGGAGAAGACTATCTCCTGTATTCTGGTTGTATCATTACTCTATCTATCTCTGAGGAAGTTATTGGGGTTTTTCACCTTTATGGTTTTCCCCAAGTAAAATCTATGTCTCTTATGTGCTTGCATTATTGTGTCCATGATTGATATGCTGTACATGTTGTTCTCTCAGTTAAGATCCTAGATCAGATTGAAGTAAATTATGAAAATTTAACAATCACTTGGAGGAATACTAACCAACACCTCATAGGGGATCCAAGGACTAAGGCCTTGTTGCATCCTACAAGGCCTAGCCCCTTACCAAGTGGAAGAGTGCACTTGTGCAATTTTTTCCACAACAATTCTAGTGGCGACCATACTTAGTTTAATTCATTTCTCATTTAACTAGGTTGTTTTATGCTAAGTAAATAATTATGCATATTTGTCACTTGCAAGAGATTAGGTATTCCATCTCTTGCTCTAGAATTTGGCCCTGAGTTGGCCCCAATTTATTTTTACAAAGTAGCGCGGATCTCGGCCTCTCGGACGCACTACCATCACGGAAACGACCCTGACAGTCACATGGACAGCACAGGTAATCAATGTTCGACCCGTACTACCCCTGTAAAGGTGACCTGCATGGTTGGTTAGTGTACCACCCACATTGTTCAGCGCACCTATTTTGAATTGACCCACATGGTCCACACAACAGAGTGTGGTTTAGCCGTGCTACCCTAGTTTATTTTCTTTTTATCTGCATAGTTTAATTTGGAAGTCCAATTGCTTCTTACTAATTAACTTAAATTAAGGATAATTCGCATAATTACTTAATTTTTTAGTAGTTAGTTCACCTAGACCAAGATTAGGAAGAAAACAGTTCATCTCTATTGAAAATTTCCTAGGTAAACAACTTTAAGGCTTTCAACAGACCCCATTGTTGTCACTAGTATTCAAGACCATTTCTTGTTTATGCAAAATTGACATGTTTTTAATATCAATGCTAGTGTAGAATACACTTTTTGCACACAAGCAAGGACCTAAAGATTCTTGTCTCCCGAAGTATGCTCTTCACCTCGCACTTCATGTGACCTTGTTGAATCAGAAAAGGGTGAGAAGTGTGAAATAAATCTATTGCACACTTGTCTATTAGTTAGCATTTTTTTATTTGCAAAACCCCATGAGCATCTCTTAGAGTTAAAAGTACGTATTACTTGATATACTCTTCTAGTTAATTTTTCGATATTCAATTTTTATTTCATCACATGTGTTTGCACCACTAGCACACACTAAGAGACCTAAAGACTCTCCCAGTCCTAGTATGCTCTTCACCTAACACTTCATGTGATATTGGTGAATAAAAAAGGTAGGGATTGTGAAATAACTCTCTTACAGTCCATAAGTGAAGATCAAACCCCTTAAAATCAACATTGTAATTGTCTAAACCAACTAAAATAGTCCATAGGAGGTCACCAAAAAATATTTTAGTTAGGTAGGATTGATTGGGATAGGCATCCATTAATGCCCACCAATCTAGTTTCATTAGAAATATTTTGAAACATACCATTGTTTTCTCATAGGGTACTTACAAAATCCTTCTATAAGTAAGTGTTAAAAGAAAACTCAGATTAAAAGTACGATGTGACCATGGAGGTGAAAGTTGAGGTATAGTATCCTTTCTCTGCCCTACAAGCCACTTAGCTTGTTGTAGGGAGATGACACTATACCATGTAGGCCGGACCACTGATCCACACTTGACACAAGGTATGTTAGTGGCCCAACTTAGGATATCACCAAGAAGAAATTGTGAGTGCAATTGAATCCTAAATTTAGTTATTGCCTTTGGGAGGTGTTTCCAAGTCTTCTTGATTGGAACATTGGCCCCATTGTTGATAGAACTAGCTCTTTGTTACCTCCACTAGTCGATTGATGAATGGATACCATTATCATCAGCAATCGTGCTTTTGGGAGGCCCAGTTACATTTGAGAGGAAGGACATTATGCCTTGTTAGGGAATTTATATTTATTTTATTTTTAAATACAAGTTCACAAAACTTGTAATAAAAATAACCTACATTTGGGAACCCATGCACTAAAACTGACTTTGCACATATCAATCACTTGTTGCACTATCTTGCATCTATTGTGGTTGGCATATTTTTGCATTTGCTCAATTGCGTTTAAATTCCACCATCACTCTCATTTCGACACAAAGCCTTCAGCATTGAGGAACCAAACAACATCATGAGACAGTCTCAGATACTGGCCTATCCCCTCTCTCGACGGGTGTTTTTACACCTTATTCCTGTAGTTCACAAGGAAAGTACCCTAGCCGGGGTCATTTCCAGGCCACATTGATAGGATCATCTGGTCAAGGCCAAGCCTTTCTAGGTGCATTTTATCCTCTCAGAGAAACTATTAATTACACCACTCCTTACCCCATCGGAAGATGTACTTCACTGGCTTCTCCCCTTGGAGATCCACCGGTTGCATTTGACCCATCTTCTCTCGTAGGAGGTCAACCGTTGTTTACACTACCACCTGGGTCTCGTCCTCATGTAAACCATGTCCCACATAGTTTCTTGACTTGGCGTAGGTCTTAGAGGCTAGGGTGGTGTGCAATGTAACGTGGAAATAATTAAAGAGTTGATGCATAACGGGAGTTGTAATATACTTACAAATATGTGGAATATTTTGATCACAAAATGATTCTAGCCTCTAAGTCCAATTCACATCAAGAAAGTGATTTGCAATAACCTTGGAGTGTTGAAAAAAGAAAATGAAAACAATAAATATACCTAATTATGATGCTTAATTGATTGTTTTGGAGTGTTTCTTACTGAATACTATAAAATATACATAAAATGAGGAAGTAAATAATATAAATAAAATGAAAAATGAAAGTAGTTACATAACCTACCCCTTGAATGGCATAGAAGATAGAATCCTATCAAATGCACTTTGCAGATCAATTATGACCAAGGTCGAATACTCTTCAGCACTGTAAATATCTCTAACCTGAGAAACATCCACCACAAAATTATCTTCATATCATACTTTCAAGTCACCATGTAGGACTTTCACAAACTTCTAGATATCGACACTACCTCAATATCCTGCAATATCCTTCAAGTCCAACATGTCTCAAAAACAACGAGCTACAATAACCATGTAAGTACTGAAAACAATAGCAGTAATAACAATAACAATCTATATATAACAGTAGCAATATATATTAGAAGTGAACCAATTATAAACTCAACATCAGATGTTGGGGCAGACCTCCCTTATCCTCAGACTTCAACCTCTTAGCATTATGTTAGTTACATGAGACTCAACTAGACCAACATGCATGTGAAAGGAGAGAACCTTGAACTAGAAAAGACCCTAAAATAGATCATCCAACCCTCACAAATAAAAAACAGTAGCAACATAGCAGTATGACCAACACACAATAAATAATGATGGAAAAGTACTCCAAAAAATTCATATAAGGTAATGCTATGGTGGATGGCACCTAAATAGGTCTATTAAGGTCAATGCAAGGGTGGACAACAATCCTAAGGGGTCATGCTATTCATCAACAAGATGGACATCGACAATTAAGGTTTGTATAGCTCAACGCTACAATGCAAGGGTCAATCACGAGTCACCATAAGGCTAAACATCACATACAAGTAAACATGCAAGTCAAATTTTCATAATAAGGCAACATGATGTCATACTAGGCTCATGCACATCAAGTCATTTCCAAGGTAGGTTACCTGGCCTTCTCAACTGTATGTGGTCATACATCTCATGTGTCTCATGCAATGAGAGGAAGCTCATAATCATCATCCCAGGATAAGGAAGGTCATGTGGTCATCTCATCTTCCTCAGGTTAACTCAAAAAGGGGTGGCTAGCCCCTTGACAATAACCATAGTCCTCGGAAGATGTCACACATATTCAAAAATAAGCTATGCAACAAAGTGAACAAACATTTCACATATAAATTTCGAAAAGCACAAACATAGTTATATTAATTGTTCTAATCAGCACAATACTATCAAACATAGAGCTACATAAATCATTAAAATACTGAAAACAAAAACAGTAATAACAGTAAACCAATTATAAACGATATGGTCATCTCATATTCCCCAGGTTAACTCAGGAAGGGGTGGCCACTCCCTTGAGGATAACCAAGTCATCTAAAGATGTCACACATATTCAGAAATATGATATGAGCAATAACATACACATGTGAAACCTCAATTCTAAAATATCACCATGCACCGACTAGATCAAGAAACCTGTAAAAAAACTGAAAATAGTTCATGCTTGTACTCAGTCAAATACAAATCTTAAATGATTACAACTACATTTTTTTATGTTTTGGTTTTTTTCTCAGAAATTCGTAGAGGGGGACTTCATCTTCAGTCTCTTGACCCATTGTAGTTGTTGTGCCCTCTCTTTCCATTGATTGTGTGGATATGCACCCCATACCATACTTCTGGTACATTGATTAGCAGGGGGTGGAGGTTGATGGAGAGGGGCATCATCTACAAAAACCAAGACAATTATATAGATATAAATGCAAAGTTATTATTGAGATACGTATTTCATTATTTTCAATATCATTGCAATGATCTTTACCTGCAGGCTGACTAGCTGAGTCAACTGGAGTGTTCATTGGTTCTGCCATTTGTTCCTCTCCCAATTGAGCATGAGAATGTACATGCTCTGCCATTCATAGAAAAATATTAATTAGTAAACGTCATCAATTATTTATTGAAAATAATATTGAATACATATTTTTATAGCATACATACCTAAATGGCTAGGAAGCTCCCCACCATTGCGTGGGTACCGGTTCGGTATCGCTACCCTCGCTGCTTTTGTTGGTCTCACCCTAAAAAACAAAAAAAGACATTCATTTTTTTGATGTAATAATTCATGAATAGATTATGCAAGTACATTATAATGATGGCCTTATTGATTTTATTTACCTCTGCGTGAATCAATGGGGAAATTGGGGTTTGCCCCAAGCTTTTTAGATGTTCCAACACATGTTGAAAACCATACTTGAAGCCGAGCTTCAAGTCTTCATCAGTGGATTCATCTTAAAAAGCATTTCCCTGTAATTCATAACACCATGTAAATTGTTTGTGATAAATCAATTAATTGTTCGCTACAGTTAGAAAAATCAATTAAATGTTATCTACAAATAATGATCGTTTGAGTCTTACAATTCGTGCCCTTAGCTTCTGATATCCACCCTGGCCCAGTTTTTGCTGCCCATGTTTTTCTACTCTTTCCTTTGTTTCTTTAGAGGTGTCAGGGAGCCTATGAAAGGTTGCAAATACGTTAGATATCGCAACTTAAATATATTTAAAAGTTTTAAAAAAATTGAACATTGTTCATTGAAAATATGATATGTGCCATACCTTCTTGAATCGATTGGCCTAGTATTTTCTTGTTTTCTCAATGCCTTCTCCTTTGCATCCTTGATGAGCGCCTTCCACTCCTTCTCTAGAACCATCGGAGGACACTCATACTTGTGGTTAATTTGTAGTTTGTCCCTATAATCTTCCCTGACATTTTTCAAATTTAACCTAGCTGTTGCGGTGGCACCTTTTTTGTTGAAGGTTTCACCAAACAAGTTGACCATGTGGTTCATCAAATCATCTTTCAATTTGTCATTTTGGGCATTCCACCATTTACGAATGGTGGGCCCAAAAATCTCCAATGCCTTATCATGCAGGTTCTTATAAAAAACATTATTTCCCGCAAAAAACATATGATCATTAATTAAAACTAATTTGAGTTATGTGGCTTTGAATTACATGAAAAAAAAACACATAATAAATTAAATAATATCTGCAATATTCGGTATCTTGTTTAGAACACATTCATCATTCACCAAGAAGATAACGAGCAATGATCTCTTGCTAACCACACGTATTGTGCCAGGATAGAAACTATCACATTCGATGCCACTGTCCTCTCTATCATACTATGGAGTAGTGGTGGTTGAAGGGCCATGTTTACATCCAACATCCGATGAGGTCGTGGCATCTAAACTACATTGTTGTATATGAGAGGAAAATAGCCTAATTGGTACGGTAGATTGATGATGTGTTGAACCATCACTACTACCAATACCGGCCTTTGCATCCTGTTCTTGATACACAGGTTTTGGCTCCAAAAAATTCTAAAGAATAAAACTTCAATTGATTAGAACATATCAAAAAAGAGAACTAAAATAACATAAATGAATATATGTGGTTCATAAAAAATTTCAAAGATGCCACTTACCCCGTATTTTTTAATCTTTTTCCTCAATTCATCAATTTGTGCTTGTATTTCTTCAGTCATTGGTTCGATTAAAATCAAACTAAGAAGGTCTCGATTGCACTTTTTCAAATCCTTTTTCACAGTATCCATGGGGTCGGTTGAATAATCTATCTCTTCATCAATGACCACATCATCACCTTGAAGTGGTGTGCTCTACTAATGTCAATCAAAAAATCACGTAAAAAATATATAATGCATATAATAACAAAAATAATTATTATAATCATGTTTAGGTACTATTACGCTATCATTTACCTGATGCGACAGCATTGGTTCCTTTCCATGGTCACCCTGCCACAATACAATAAGCAAGACATATTCATATCGATAAGTAAAAATTGAACCATGTATAATAAACGTGATTAATATAAAAAAAATTATTGTTACTATGACAGTCAAGTTTACCTGTCCAGAATTTGTAGGTGTGGTCTGAGTACCAACCCCCTTCCACAATACAATAAGAATGATATCATATTGAAATATTGAGCTCAATAGCATAAAAACTGTCAAATGTTTCAAGATTTAATATAATCATGTATTGTGGTTACTATTACATTGATGTTATGAGGTACTATTAAACTAAAATTTACCTCATGCGTCACCATTGGTGACTTTCCACGGTCAGCTTGTGGCATATGGCCACGATCACCCTGCCACAATATAAAAATTAAGACATATTAAAAATGAAAATTACATATATAACAATGTCTCTTAAATGTGATTAATGGAAAACATGACATATAATTAACCAAGTGTATATTATAAAAAGCATGACATAAATAAACTTGATGCAAGAGAAAAATAATAATTCATCGATCAAAGGTTGAGTTAAATGTTGTATAAGAAAATTACCCCCATAATAGAAACCCTCGCATTTGTTCGATTCAAACCGTAATCGATCAACAACTCTTCACCTGGAGCTATTGATTTTGTTGCACATACGAATACACGATTTCCTTCACGCCCCTCAAATAGGCAATTGGGTAGATTATGTGCAAGGGGGCTTCACTAAAAGGCAATATAATACCACGTTCATTCATATTGCGGTATTAAATATTCATGAAAACCTACAAATTATATTGCTTATATATTAAGGGGCAAAGGGTTTTTTTATTTAATGTAACAATACAAAAATACTTTGGGGTCTTTTTTATATGGGTGGGCTAACAAATATACGCTAAATGGAGATGGCGGGATCATGGTCGGATGAGAAATCGGGTTGAGGCAAGGCTCATGCTTACCAGTACGTAGGGAAATTGCATCTTGAGGCATGCTTGAGGCCAGGGAGTTTCATGGTGAAGTGGGTTTCCAATCGATCATAGTCGAGAGACAGTGGTCATTGACAACCAATTGTTACCAATAGCACTCAGCCAGTTGTTACCAATAGCCTTGGGAGGCTCTAAGCCTCTAGTGTTGATGTATTTTTAACTTCGGAATGTATTTCCTATATGTATATTGTATTCCTATAGAGATGTTATTATTCCTCTATACGAAAGTGTTTGTATTCCTATAGAGATGTTATTATTCCTCTATACGGAAGTGTCGTCATTTATATTGTAAGTGTCGTAACTTATACTTGATGGGTTATTAGACCACCTTGGTGGGGTCGACCCTGTATAAGTCATGTGGGTCAAAGGGTTATTAAACCACCCTATTGGGGGTCGGCCCAGTCAGCATTATGTTATGTGGTTAAGTTAAGGCCAACCTAGTAAAGGTTATTAGGCAAGTCAAGTCAAGTATAAATAGAGTGCGGGAGGCACTATATTTGATCATTCACTTTCTCACTCATACTCTCATTGGAGAGTGGCGCACTTGTGGAGGAGGAGAAGCTGCTGCTAGGAGAAGACTATCTCTTATGATTGGGTTGTATCATTTTTCTATCTATCTCTGAGGAAGTTGTGGGGTTTTTCACCTTTATGGTTTTCCCCAGTGAAACTCTGTGTCTCTTATGTGCTTGCATTATTGTGTCCATGATTGATATGCTGTAGATATGCTATACATGTTATTCTCTCAGTTAATATCCTAGATCAGATTGAAGTAAATTCTGAAAAACTAACATGGTATCAGAGCTAGCCTGAAAGAGGGCATGGTATGGCATTTATGACACTTGTTGCACTTGAGAAGCTAGGGCTTGATATAGCAAAAACCAGTCATCATAGCACTTTCGATATAAATCCATTTCGTCAAGGCTTCAGGATATGAAAATCTTACAAGTCAAAGATAAGATCCCCATGTATCTTATGTCCGAAGAAAAACTTCTAATTCGTTGTACTTTGTGTTTTATGATATGTAAAATCTAGGGTTTCTACCTCTTCCAGATCTGATTCATAAACAGGTGACCTAGGATAAAAGGTCATAACTTGGGCTAGGAAGCTCCAAATGAAATTTTGTAAAACATAATAGGTAGGGCACGGACTGTACATTCACATGACGAAGGTTCAAATGCCGAAAGTGAACCAGTGACACGTGGAACTCCGTACAAGTTCTCTCTCATGGTTTATCCCATAAATAGGTCACGTTGTGACACTTGGCATAAATCTCTTTCAAAGAATACAATTGAGGTCAGATCTATGGGGTTGGAAAGATGACAGGTCGGGCTACCCCAGGTAGAAGTTTCAGACCCCATGGATTTGTAATTTCGGAGTTACACCAGAAACAATCAGGTGCATATTTCTGTCAAAACAGAATTGGATTTTGAGCACCTTCATTCATGGCTCTGGGAATTAGGGTTTCAAAGAAAGTTGGAATTTTTGTAATCAGAGACCATGGATGAATGCTACTCATCAAAATTGAAATTTAGAGACCAAGATAAAATTTTTTGGTTGGGCAGAAGGTCGGGCTTGATCAAACCCCAGTTCGGGACTTTGATCGGAAAAGTGGAAAATTAGGGCTTCTGCAAAAGTTGGAATATTTGAAGTCTGTGACCACGACTGGAAGCTCCTCAGAAAAATCAAAGTTTAGAGCTTTGGATCAAACCTTTTGGTTGGGTACAAGGGTGGGATTTATCAAACCCTAGTTTGGGATCCTTTCTAGAATATCCGAAAGTTTCAAAGGCAATTTTGAGGGGTGAAACTTTGCAGTTTGAATTTCTAGGGTTTCTCTGACAAACCCTAATCCAGCTCCATATCCAGTTTCTGCAAATCAAGTGGATTGGGTTAATCCTAGAAGAGAATGGATTGGTCACCTGCATTAGTGAAGAAGTTCTAGTTTCAAAGGGAGATAAGGCTAAGGCCTTACATAAGAAGATTACAAGCAATCTCTACAGGTATGACTTGTCCAGGTATGTTTCGAGATCTGTTCATGATTAAGTTTATGGTATGTTTGTCTTCATTAAGGTTAGTACAATCTTGATTAACTTTAAACTTGTCGTATCACCTTAATAAAATTATGAATGCATGATAGTAGATATTCATTGATTAGGGTTTCGACACTTATGATTGTACTAATGCATTGTGGTGTTGTATGAGGTTGATGTTGTCCGCTAACATGAAAGGTACATCATGAAAGACAAATCAGGTTCTAGTTCAAGAACATATGACCATGGTGACATGAAGAAAAAGGTTCATCCATTGCCATGGATCACATATAAGATCTACTTACGAGCTATGTATAACTTGGTTCTATAATGGTTAACCTATGAGATATGCAGGTTACTAGCACAAGTCACTTAAGAGAACAAGAAGACATCATGTGGGTATGTTAGACAATAACCAGCTAACATATTAATACAGGTATGTTTTTTCCTATATCAAGTTAGAATCCTACCTTGTGTTAGAATCTCTTATATAAGTATACATGGCATGATTGATAATGATTATTCATTGAAGTTAGTAATCATGGGTTTAGGCATATTATGCTTCTTACTTTGATTGATGATATGACTAACCAGAAAAGTCCTTTGGTCAAATAAGAATATGCATAAGAAGTATTCCCTGAAACCTTGAATACTAATGTTTATAATATGTGTTTGAAATGATCATGACTATACATGTTTAAGATTATTGTGTTTTGATTATACTAATGAATGGATGATTATGTATGAGATCTCGAGGGTAACACAATGATGATACTAGTAAACATGCATAGTGATCAAGGATGGATATAAGTTCAAGGACAGGTAATCCAAGAAGCAAAGATCAAGAGGGGGCACACTCCAGTAGTTTCTACAAGGATGCAGACATTCAAAGGGATTTGACCACTTCTCACAATCCACATCAGAATGGAGTTGCAAAAAGGAAGCAAAGATTGAGAGGGAGTCCACCCTACAACCAAACAAAGATAAGTATTCGAATTATCATTTCTTGCATATTTGTTTGTTTAAATAATATTGTTCAATGATGTATATGCTTATGTTCCTAGACTTAGGGTGTGTATTATGCATATTAGAATAATTGCATTAATGAATAGTATACTACTAATATGCATCTAATGGGTAAGTGGCCTATGGCACTGTATAACATTCCATTGCTACTTATCTAGAATGAAACCTCTTTGCTGACATGTTGGGAGTTGTGCGCACTCTTAACAATGTCCTGGTAGAAATTGGAAGGCATCTAGAAAGTTACGAGATATGGATAAACATTGTATTGAAGCATTGGCTAAGATAATTGCATGACTGTATGACATATTTATTTATGTGTAAGAATTTGTTCTGAAAACTATGAGATGTTTTCTAATCATGCAATTTAACTTGTTTTGTAGGAAAGATCATATACCATCACCTACAAAAGAAGGACTACAACATTTGTTCAAGAACAAAGTTATCTATTGAAGATATTGAAGGTATTGAAGTTCCCAAGATTTGGGAAGAACACCATGATTGAGGAGTACCAGTCGACCATGAAGAATGATGTTTGGGATGCAGTCCCAAGACCTAAAGGGAATTCTGTTGTGACTTCCAAATGGATCTACAAGATCAAGCATGCTGCAGATGGTAGCATAGAGAAATACAAAGCGAGATTTGTAGCTCATGGCTTCTCCCAGAAAGAGGGGATAGACTATGAAGAGACCTTTTCTCCTGTAGCTAGATACACTTCCATCATATCAGTACTTGCTTTGGCTGCAATGATGAAGTGGAAGATACACCAGATGGATGTAAAGATAGCTTTCTTGAATGGTGTAGTCAAGGAGGAAGTGTATGTGGAGCAGCCACTTGGTTTTGAGACACATGATAGGGAGTCATATGTGTGCAGACTAAAGAAAGCCTTGTATGGCTTGAAGCAAGCTCCTAGGACTTGGTATGGTAGGATATACAGCTTTCTATCCAGTTTGGGCTTTACTAAGAGTAAAGCAGATTCCAACCTTTACTACAAGGTTGAGGAAGGCAATCCTGTGATACTACTCTTGTATGTGGATGACCTATTTGTAACAGGAGAGGATGGATTGATTGTCGATACTAAGAGGAAGCTTGCTGCCGAGTTCGAGATGAAGGACTTGGGTATGATGCACTACTTTCTAGGCATGGAGGTGTGGCAGAGTGTAGATGGAATCTTCCTTGGACAAGGTAAGTATGTAGTAGAGATTTTGAGGTTCGGGATGATGGACTGTAAGGCCATGGCCACACCTATGGCAACGAACCTGAAGATTTTGTGTGATGCCTCATCTGATCCAGTTGATGTCACGATGTATCGTCAGATGATTGGGTACTTGATGTACCTGACAAATACGAGACCGGATATTTGCTTTGCGGTGAACACATTGAGCCAGTTCCTGACGGATCCGAGAGGTGTTCACCTGGTTGCTGTAAAGCATATTCTAAGGTACTTGAAGGGTACGGTTGATTATGGGCTCAAATATGATGCGAATCAAAAGTTTAACTTGCAGGGTTATGTTGATTTAGATTGGGCAGGCAGTGCTACAGATAGTAAGAGCACTTCTAGGTGCTGCTTCAATATGGGATCAGGTGTGATCTCTTGGTTTAGCAGGAAGCAGTCCTATGTAGCACTGAGTACAACCGAAGTAGAGTATGTTGCAGCTTGTTCGACTAGTTGTGAGGCAGTATGGATCTGGAAGCTACTGTCTGAGTTATTTGATCTCCCGCTGGATGCTACTGGTATCTTTTGTGACAACCAGAGTTGTGTGAAGCTATCTGAGAACCCAGTGTTTCACAACAGGTCGAAGCACATAGAGATCAAATATAACTATGTTAGGGATATGGTGCAGAGAGGAGTAGTGAAGCTCTTGTATGTTGCGACGGATGAGCAGGTTGCAGATGTGTTGACGAAGCCACTAGCCAGAGTGAAGTTTGAGTACTTCAAAGAGAGGCTTGGTGTTCTTGAGATTGATGAGACTTCAAGGAAGAAGTGATGGAGACATTTGCAGGAGCCATTCCCAGCATGGTGAGAGGAGGATCCTTCCATGGCTGCAGATGTAAGTGTTGGATGATGAGCATTAGGACGATGCTCTGGTTACTGCTCTGTATATGCATCATGTTGGATGCTTGTTATGATTAGTTGGATCATGTATATGTATATGCATCATGTTGGATGCCTGGACCATGTATCTGTATATGTATCAGGTGGATATGTTGTATGATCAGGTAGATCATGTATGTTGATATATATCAAGTGGATACATTGTAGGATCAGATGGATCATGTATCTGTGTATGTATCAAGTGGATACACTGTATGATTAGGTGGATCATGTATGATGATATGTATCAGGTAGATACTTGGTGTGCATCAGGTGGATGCATTATATGATCAGGTTGATCATGGATGATGAGCTTCAGGATGTTGCTCCAGATGACATGCATCATGACGATGCAGTGATGATGATTAGGTTGATCATGTGATGATGTACATCAGGATGATGTATGGTGAGTATCAGGTTGATACTGTGTGGCCGTGGATAGGTTGTGCAGGTGAGCATATAAGTAGACTTGAGAGATCCGACAGGTAGGGCTGTGTGCTCGTAATAGACTGGGATGCTCTTTCGAGGCATTGCTCTGGGAGGACATATAAGTAGACCTGGGAGATCTGACAGGTAGAGCTATGTGCTCGTAACAGCCTGGGATGCTCTTTCGAGGCATTGTCTTATGGCATGTAAGTAGACCTGGGAGATCCGATAGGTTGGGCTGTGTGCCCGTAACAAGTCCTGGGATTCTCTTTCAAGGCATTTCCATGACCACATGTAAGTAGACCTGGGAGATCTGATAGGTTGGGCTGTGTGCCCATAATAAGTCCTCGGATGCTCTTTCGAGGCATTGTGGTGAGGGGTCACATGTAATACGTCTTGGAGATCCATACAAGTTGTGCTAGTCATGTAAAAGGCCTCGGATGCTCTTTAGGGTTCTTGCTAGTCAAGACACTCTTTTAAGGTTTTGTGAAAGTCACATGTAAGTGGACCTGGGAGATCTTGCCAGTCATGCTTCGGCACATAAATGGTCCTGGGATACTCTTTCGAGGCATTATGACGCACGTAATAAGTCCTGAGGATTCCACAGTATGGCCAGTGATGATGAAGAGCTGCAGGTGGTGGGCCTACATCTAGTATGAAAAAGGACTGGCTCTGTAGAACTTCCTATGACCAGTAGATCTAAGATTGATTGAGATAGCAGCAGCAGTGACGATGACGATGATTCGAGGACGATGATTCAGTGACGATGATCCAGAGAAGAAGACTTGTGCTAGCAGATCTGTGTCGAGAAATACCTTCCTAGTTAAGAGGGAGTGTTGATGTATTTGTAACTTCGAAATGTATTTCCTATATGTATATTGTATTCCTATAGAGATTTTATTATTCCTCTATACGGAAGTGTTTGTATTCCTATAGAGATGTTATTATTCCTCTATACAGAAGTGTCGTCATTTATATTGTAAGTGTCGTAACTTATACTTGATGGGTTATTAGACCACCTTGGTGGGGTCGGCCCTGTATAAGTCATGTGGGTCAAAGGGTTATTAGACCACCCTATTGGGGGTCGGCCCAGTCAGCATTATGTTATGTGGTTAAGTTAAGGCCAACCTAGTAAAGGTTATTAGGCAAGTCAAGTCAAGTATAAATAGAGTGCGGGAGGCACTCTATTTGATCATTCACTTTCTCACTCATACTTTCATTGGAGAGTGGCGCACTTGTGGAGGAGGAGAAGCTGCTGCTAGGAGAAGACTATCTCTTATGCTTAGGTTGTATCATTGCTCTATCTATCTCTGAGGAAGTTGTGGGGTTTTTCACCTTTATGGTTTTCCCCAGTGAAACTCTGTGTCTCTTGTGTGCTTGCATTATTGTGTCCATGATTGATATGCTATAGATATGTTGTACATGTTATTCTCTCAGTTAATATCCTAGATCATATTGAAGTAAATTCTGAAAAACTAACATCCGAGGCCTGTTATAGGCCCTCGATAGGCCTTGGGGGCTTGAATACCCAACCACTCGTGCCTATTACAGGCCTTGGGAGGTTTAGTCATCCTCCTAGAGCTTGTTATAAGCCCTAGGGGCTTGGATACCTAGCCCACAACAGGTTTAGTCAGCGATTGGGGAACTGTAACATGCAATCTAAATGTTGTACTATGTGCATTGGCTCTAGTGACATACAAGAAGTGATCTCCTATCTCTTCATTAGACCATTAGATGTTGCAAATCATAATGATATGTGGTTGAGTAATTGCATTGTGGGTGAAGTAATGTGCATCCACAATATACATCGAAAGAAGCAAGGTGCATTGTAGAATGCATGTGGGGTCATAAGAGGGGTATCATATCAATATACTAGGTAGAAATATAAAGGGGTATAAAAATTGTTAATGAAAAAATTGATACATACAATATCTAGTGAAAATAGGGGTTTTTTAAATTGGGAAGGCATATTGGGAGGGGGTTAAAAATCAATTTTGGAAGGTATTTTCCAATATTTAGTGAAATTAGGGGTATTGTTTCATATGCCACGAACGAACGTGCTATGATAGAGGTTTATTGAGTGAAGCCCGCATGCTTATGTGTTGACCCTGGTTGTGTGCTATTTATAAACCCTATGATATTTCCTGAAGGTTTTGGCCTTCCATCAATATACACAGTTTCTCCTTTGTTTAGACTGTTGTCCAATAGTTGACAATAATTTGTTTGCACTCCGTATGTCCACATACTTCGCATATATCGTACCAAAAACAACCAGTAATTGTATTTTTAGCATGGAACGACATACTCCATCAATTCGGTTTCAGTGCCATATGACACCTTTATGCCATCCATGGAAAATATCCCCAGTCCATGTTAAGAGGATGTAGCAATGCAATAAGTCCTCCCATTGAGGAAGAAATCCATGTCCACTTGGGGTAGCTCCTTGGGTAGCCATCGTTTGACAAGATGTTTATACCTCAAGGGCAACTCAATGTCACCTATTCTCTTGTTATCATAACCACATGATCCTCCTTTAGAAACAAGAAGTTCCATGCATCTACGAAATTTTCTCCTTACCTTTTCACCTCTAGTTGATCTTGACCTGTTAGATCGTGTACTAGATGTCTCGCTTTCAACCTATTCTAGTTTATCTTCCTCACTTGAGGAAGATAGATCCGACAAGTACATATTTGGTGGTACCTACAATCATTGAAATGAGACGACGTGTTGTATTTGAATTTTCAATACCTAAAACATCATTGTGGCTCATGGTTTCTAGCAAGCATGTTATAAAGAAAGATGATCCAAACTTGTATGATAAATATAGGACAAACGAAATTATTAATTTTTTTAATCTTTGTCCCTTGTGGACATGTGGCATGATTTAGTTCCTCTAGGAAGATTCCCTCCTTCATCTAGTTATCAAATTAACCCCTCAAATCCACCTAGATTCATCACATACCTATTGTTTTATGCAAATGAGCTATGAATTGTATTTGGTTGCATTGGTTGGTTGAGTTGTACACATTTCCATCCAACCAAGCCTCATTAACCAGATGCAAGCTTTTAATTGTTTTACAACTTGGGTTAGCTCTATCTAATGGAAAATAGTGATGAATGTTAGGTAAGATGGTGTATAGATACCCTCACTAGGAATAAGTCATATCAAAATGTTGGGTCTTATTTACACACACATACATATATGGGGTGGATATTGACCAAATTTGACCAATCCTACAATATAATACAATAAAGTGGGAAAGTGATCAATTTGGACTAAGTCATGAAAAAGGATAAAAATCCAAAGTGCAACTATAATTCACTTTTAGACATGTTCACTAGACCAAGCCTCATCAAATCCATATGATTACCACAACACTTCTAGATATCCAAATATGGATATTGTCTATTCCACACATTTCCTCTTGTCATTTGTAGAAGAAAATGTTGCAATCAAATGCAAGTTGCTATGTCCTATAAGCCAGTGGATCGGTGCACATTTTATATAAAAATATATTGTATTCTCTCTAAACCAAAAAAAGAACCTATTGACATTGTATTTCAATTCTCTAAAGAGCCAAAATTGCTGACTTTTACCTTAAATTCCCATCAAATGGATGGTTCTCATGCTTATATCCTATGCTATAATAGTAGGAATCCATTTCTTACCACAGTGAGATATTCTGAACTCTTATAGTTGGTTGAAAAATCAGTGGACATTTTTTTTGTACACCAACGTCACTTATTCTTGGTCTAGTTCTAACCTCTATCATCCATCTAGTTAAAATTTGTGAAGAGTGTAAAGCTAATTCACAACATTTTCAACAAATTGAAATAGAATAGAATATGACAAGGCCCTTATGGAGATAGAAAATACCTTCAAGATATATTCCTAACACACTGAATGGATACAAAAACAATTTCTAAACTCTAGACTGAATACAATCATCCCTACAATATGTAAATTTCTGAAGCATAGCACCCTAAACTTTCTTTATTCCAGCCTATGTTGTGCAACAGACCTAGAAACAACACTCCATATATATTTTTATGGCATTAGCATGCCCACAGTCTACCTTTGTCTCAGTATAAATTGCACAATATGTCATGTGTTTTAGATTTTCATTGAGATTCCCTACACACTTATTCACACATCCATGTAGGATTGCTCTCATACACCATGATAGAATTTCAGTGGTCTTAGATTAATTTTTTCTGGTATATATTCACCATGTTCTTCACCTTCCTCTATTTCACAAAATATGGGATGTTGGCTATTGAAATCACTCCAAGCTACCAAGTTGTTGTAGTTGTGGCCTCATCCTTCTACAATCTTTTCAATCTCTTTTTCGTGTTCCTCATTCCTATTTTTCTAAATTTATGTGTTAGTCAGCATTTTGATTTTGAATTTGAATTTTTTCAAAAAAAATGACCAAAGAGGATCAATAAGGGAGACAACAAAGATAAAATCAGAATGAGGCATTGAGAATGTCGATGGAATGTTCTCAATGATCCCATCAAGACTATGCCATTGATTAATTGATCTTGTGTCATATATGCCATCCATTTTTCCAAGGATGATCTATATTTAACATTAAATTATTTGTGGGACTTGCAACTTACTCAATTTTACAAAGGTTTCCACATTTCCATACAACATCCATTTCAACAATGTGTAACTAAAAAATTCCATGAAGCTGCTAAGTGTTGTTTTGACTCACTTGAAACTCAATCATGCAAGTTTCTTGCCCTGGTAATGCATATATATCTTTGTGATGGCTATAAATAGGTCATACAATGTTGGAATGGGGCCAATGAGGTATCATAAAAAAGGTGTTGGAGTTATATACAACATGAAATTCCTAATTTTCTAATTTAGAGCTTTTCAACAACAATTTTTGAACCCTAAACCTCTATCACCAAACTACTACCTCAAAAAGAGCCATGAACTTGAAAAGGCACATTCTCAACAATGTGGGGTCAAAACTGCACATATGATATACTATTGGAAAGGACTTGTAAATCCGTACATCATACTTAGGTCTAGTTTTTTCCTTGGGACCATGATTCAAAATAGAATCTCATCATAAATGCATGACAGTGGATTTTATCCATCTAGGAGGTATGCAACCTGCACCCTTTGTAGATTAGGCATACAAATTTAGAATTAGGAAAATGATGCCTCACTGGAATCATTATCCAAATATCTACAGGTTACAAGCACTATATTTTCTAAAATTTTAACATAAATAATTTTATTTTTTGTGAAATATCATGCTCATGTAGGACTCACCCAATGACCAAGAAAAAGGGATAACATTGAATTTTTTTAAAACTAAGTCCACTTGTCATGAAATATGAATTCATCATCCTTGACATAGGAAATGATGACATTGGGTGGTTTTAAAACTTGGAAATAACCTTGGGAAGGAATACACTAAGGGAAAAATATCAAGGTCCTAAAACAAGCAAAACAATGTTGGATTGAGCTTGATTGAGTGACATCAAGACATTGTTGGGAACTATGGCCTGAATGACTTCCATGCAAGTGTTGCATTGGTGATAGTAGGATAGAGAGTAATTCAAATCTGAAATCCATTTATTCCTATTATCCCCAACTTGAAGACCGAGGCCTTGAGCCAATCGAAACTAAGACCCTGAAACTGACTTGGACTGAACCTAGGTGACTAAAAACTAATGATTGATACTATTTAATTGGCATAATAAGTCAATGTATGGATGAAACACTCATTAGATGGAAACTTATGATACTCTTTAAGAGCGCAAGAGTCATAATGACTATGAGTCCTACACCTTTCTTCAACTGGAATTGGAGTTTGAGAAGGCTACTTGGAGCAACCCTCGTTTTGATTAAAGGAGGTTTAATTATAATGCTGGTGGTTGTAGGATCAAGGTTTGGGCATATGTATGTAATGACAGAGGGGGTGTTTGTAATGAAGAGTTTGACAATGGACATGGTGGTAGACAGAGGGGATGTGGTTGACAAGATGAGGTCATTCACTCTGGTTTCAAGAGGGAATTCAAATTATAAACATCAAACCCTGGAGGGAATTCACTATGGTTTCATTGTCCATCCTGTAAATTATGGGCCATTGTTTGGAGGGATTGTAGTAGGAAGAAAGGGTTTCTTTTAGTATTCTTCTTGAAGTAGGAGTTTCTTTTGCAATGGGACAATTTATTACAAATAAACTAAAATCCATGGCTCATATGGCCTTACTGAAGACATTGGCTAGCCCCTATTTGTATATGTTCGTCTATTGGTTGCATCAGTCTCCTCTGGGTGCTCCAATCTCCTATGCTCCTCACACGTTGTGCTCTTGAAATGCCTCAAACTGTCTCCCTTGGGCGCACCATTCTCCTCTGCTCCTCACACGCCGCGCTCTTAAAATGCCTCAAACTCACTCTGTTTTAGATGCTCTCAGCTCTTGAAATGCCTCAAATGCACTCTATTCTAGATGCTCTCAGTGCTCTCAATCAATCTCCCTCTACCGTCGCTATTGGAATGCACTCTCGACCAATAGTGCTTTCAAGGGTGATTTCATTGCATCAACTATCAAGGCATGTTATTCTTTAGGAGAGAATAATGGTTTAGACCAAGGTTGTGTTGGCGTATGTTATTATTCTTCTATTCTTATTACACACCTAAGCCCATGAGCACTCCATATGACCATCTTTACATATTCTGTGCCTGCCACTTTGTTCTCAATGTCATTTTGGTTTAGAGCAAAGCATTCCCTACCACTATTGAAGATTTTTTTAAGATGGTTAAATTTCATACTTATCTAGTTGCGCACCATCTTCATTATCTTATGGGTACTATTATTATTTTTTGTTCAATGGCACATTGTTAACATTGACCTCTCTTGTCATTTCAGCAATGATGATATAATATAATATATAAATTTAAACTTTTTGAAAAGGTTAAAATTTGCTTTAAAATGATAATATATAAATTCAATCTTCTCTTTAAAAAAATAAATAAATTGTGATATATATTTATATACATATCCCTTGATAATATCTAAAAGTATATTTTTAAAATTATATATATATATATATATATTATCAAAGGATAAATTTTAGATTTATCAATAAAATAATAATAAAAAATACAAATTTTAAAATAGTTAATAACTCTCGTTAAAATGAATCTACTATTTTCTTTCTTTATATTTTATCTTTTTATATGTATAAAATATATCTTTATTTTAGTTTTAAATAAATTAATACATTTCATAAATCTTTGTAGATCTTCTTATAAAATTATAATCTTTGATATCAATACATATTCTAAATTTAATTTCATATGATTCTCATTTAAATAAATTACATATAGTTTATTGAAACTAAAAATATAAGAAAAACTAGCTTTGAATAATGTCCATTTGTATGGATTGTCCAAAAGGATTAAAAACTATCATGAAAAAAACAACACAATAAAATCACTAAGGTGTGATTATATTCCAGAAAATGTCCTCCTACATATTATTGAATGGTCCAAGATCCTTGCTCCTATTGTAACACATTCCTTGGACTTCTGATTCAATTTTTGGTTCATCTCCTTATATATATATGGTGATAAGAAATGAATTGAACAGTAAGAGAGAGACACATCCCAAATCTCATTTAAAACATGTTGTAATAAGAAAATTTTCAAAGAGTATTCTTCACCCGATAATTTACGCGCCTAAACCCAATAATTTAGGCACCTAAGCCCACGAGCGCTCTATATGACCATCGTGTCAACAGAATCCGACGACCGAGATCATCTCAATGGTAAATCGACAAATGTTGTCACGTTTTCCAAAAAGGTAGGGGCCTGACAGGTCGTCCCAAGCTCCGGGGTCACATTTTTCATCTATTTGCATTTGATTCTATAGAATCATTTGGCACAGAAGCAATGCCATCTTGATCTTTCACATTTTCCAAACCTATAGAGGTTCCATTTTTCCCAACCAAATGCTTTGGTTGTCGCTGTAACTTTGTCTCATTAGTGAATTTATTCTTCTGCCACAGACAATGCATAAAAAGACATCTTATTATATTATCACCAAGGGTAATGTATTAGACACATCCAGATATTACTAACAAAACATAAAAAATGAGGATCAACACCTAAAGGCATTATGATATTAGGAGAGGGGCAAGGTAAGGGGGTCCAAGGGAATGTCTATTATGCCTAATTTTTCTAAACAACTTTTCATTACAATGAGACAAAGGAGGAAATAATGGTTGGACTAATCACTAGTTTATACCTTTTATGAATGCCCTTGCTTATTTTTCTCAAGGGGTGATTTATTTGTCTACCATTGATTGTATGAGAAACACAAATACTATTGAATATTTAATTGAGATATTGAGAGACAACATCTTATCCATGTGAGAGGACAATGTATTCCAAGTTGTCATTGATAAAGCATCCAGTTGTGTTCAACTATTGATGGAGCATCTCCCTAAGTTATTTTGGAAACCTTATACATCATATTGTATTGATATAGCCTTCCATGAAATTCGTAAAATAGGTTAGGTGAAGGAAAATATATCTTAATAAAGACAAATGGTGAAATTCATTCTTAATCATTGACTAAGTTTGAGCATATTTAGACAATACAAAACTAGACATCTACTTACTGACCTTCTAACACTAGGTTTTCCACCCATTTAATTACATCACAAAAGGTGGTATAGAAAAAATATGCATGGATATTATTTGTATTCAATGGAGAGTGGGTGAATACTCTTTTATCAAGGTCAGGAGGTGGTAAACTAGTAGAGTATACAATCTTCAATGAAATATTTTGGTCATATGCAAAAACACTTCTCTCTCTTTGTGAGTTTATTGTACAAATTTTGAGGATGGTCAAATTTTGAGCATGAATGGGTTTTTTCCATGACATGGATATGAAAAAGGAACACATATTATCATTATGCAGTAATGATTAATCAATATATAAAACAATATGTGATATTGTTGACAAAGGGTGGTATATGTTGCATAAGCCATTACACGTTGCAAGGATTTTCCTAGCACATGCTTACCTTCATGTATTTAAGGATGGAGATATCATCGAGGCATTTTATAGTTTTATGGATAGGATGTATCTTAATATTGAGATACATGATTAGATATGAGTACAATCAATATTAAGTAGGCAATGGATTCACCATGTTTTCACTATGATTAAGGCTATATGGGATATGTGTCATAGAACGGTCACCCTATTCATTGGTGTTTTATCCATGGATATGAGACACCTTAATTACAAACATTTCCAATGAATTTGTTGATTCAGGTATGTAGTGCATGACAATTGTTTTTAGTTTTGTTGTAGCTTTGCAAATTGTTATATGTAAAATTCTTGTATTGATATAATTTTATTTTCATGTTAAAAAATAGGTCTCTAGAATTCATTGCAATTAACATGTGTGGGTGAAATATTTGGAGAGGAAGACATCCACTTCAAGGATAGGACAAGAATTTTCCCTTGTTTTTAGTACCTATAGTGCAACTTTACGAGCGATAGCTATGAGATCATCTCCCACATCCACACATCACATTGATGAGGGTGATGTCTTGCTTAGAGATATTCGAAAGGAGAGTGATAACAATGATAATGCCTCTATCACGAAAAACAAACTAAAACACATTTTACATGATTAGCCCTTTCTCCAAGGGCCTCATATCTCTCATTATTGGTTGTGGATCCTGAAGAGGATAAGGAAGGCTTGTTGTTATAATTGTGGATCTTCCATTTCCATATAACTTACAAATAAAAATACATCTTCTAACAAGTATTTGTAAGATGATATCACTATGAATTAAGGAGGATGGTGGGTCAACCTCGATGAATAATGAGTTTAGGGAATATTCTATGGGTTTGTATTAGAATTTGTTTGCAAGAAGTGTTGATTAGCGTCCTTTCCTTTCTAAGTAGGGGAATTTCCTTAAGATAAAAAAATTCTCCTCCTAAGGTATTTTTTCTTTTAATTTTCCTTGGAACATGCCTAACAACTATACATCAAATGCAAAATTGATATGTTCTTGCACACTAACTAGAAGTTCAACTATATTGGGTTAGGCATAGAAGAGGTTGATGGAATAGATTTTGGTACTTCAAATTTGTCTTGGACTGCTCAGGATGCTATAGCAACTTTTTACAGCAAAACACACTTCCCTTTCAATTTTGAATCTTCATTAAATACTTTCCTCATGCCTCTTCAAATCTTTATGCCCTTTCAAACTCATACCTATTCATTATGGACAAACATGACTTTCCAAAACATCATGCTCTTTCAACGTTTGCACCACTTCAAATCTCTTAATTTAATTATAACTTTGTTTATGGATAACATGCTTCTATTTATGCTCTGATAAAAACTTTGCATGAT